>CM062833.1:6112203-6655865 GCA_031772345.1 Himalopsyche anomala
ACTTAGTGGCACCATTATTGCATTGTCTCCCAAAGACATTAACATATTAAATAATGTAGGATCGTCGGATCTTCAAGTCGATCTATTTGTATTAAAATTATTTATATCTGGAGCGGAGATGTGATTTTTTTATAATAGATATTCGTCGTTCAGTTGTTCTCTGCGGTTTGCAATACATCGACGCGGATTTTCCACGAGTTCTTTTGTGTTTCTGTGAATTGTATTTTACCAATTTTGTAATTTGTCGTCGGCTTAATATACCAAAAAGTATTTAATTTTCAAGCGGTTTAGATTAATAGGTTAATTTAGGTTTTGGCCTTCAAATTAATTTAATATTGCTCCACTTTTAAATACGCTCTCGCAATTATCGATTATTTTTATTTTTGTGCTTAGAATTCGACTAACAATAAAGTACGAGACGGTTTTTCTGAGTTGAATCGAAACATAGATTTGTTTCCCCGCTAGGCTTTATTTAAACATTAGAAAAACGTGGATCGTTTACTGAGGGCTGCCGCTTAATCATAAATAATTGTTATATGCCAAAGAGTTATTTATATTATACCATATTCAATATTTTTGCTCCTTTGTGTATCACTTAAATACGAATCATAGTTTTGCCTTTTCGGTCCTTCGTTACTGTAAACCCCGATTGTTTTCCGCCTTTTGGGTTAAAATCGGGACACTACTAACAATGAAAATTGTATTTAATTACTTTAAACATTACATTTATTCGTTAGGTGAAACATAAAAATGATTTTATCTCGTATTTTCCATTTAATCCAGTGTACATAATTATTTTTTACGATAGTGTTGTTTTTATTTCAAATATGTATAAGATATCTAATTGTAGTTGGGAATCGTTTATCAAACAAAAACCATTGTTAAATAATATGATAATTATGTGGTTATATTTCATAAAGTAACTCATTAACGGTTATAATTAAATCAGTTAAATGGCTTATTTTAGATTGTAATGAGAACTCTCTGTTGAAACTTGATTATTGTACGCTGAAAATTGAGTTTGTTTATATCATACCTTGCGTATGGTGTTTTTCTTATCTATGATTGTTGGAAAATAGTCAGAAATTCTAGACGAGTAAATCATACCAATAATGTCAAGATTTCTCTTATAAACCCGGGATGAAATAGCTTATCGCGACCGTAACCGAATCCGAGATAATCCCGTTAAGCCGGTACACGCAATGAGGGCGCGTGTTGACAGATGAATAAATAGGGATGTTGTCATAGGTATTTTTCAAATCTAATTAAAAAAGGAAAAACCAACTATTTATTACCCTCTTCTCAATTGATGCTGTATGTCGATTAGTGCGCATTTGGTGCGTACAATATATGAAAACTTCACAAGAGGCCAATACAAACAAGATAACTACTTCATTCAAATTTTACATACATATCGACTTTGGAAAGGAAAAAGGACGTAACCCACAGTTTTTTCAAAACAGTTTTTTTTCGATAATCACGATGTATCAAATTTGATACACGTTCTATCAAAAGGATGCAAGCTGCAAATGCCGAATTAGTATCTAAATTTAGCTTTTAAGTTTGAAAAAGATGACCTTTTAAATATTTAAAACCAAGAAAAAATACTGAAATAAAGGTTTTTCATAGACAATTTCTCTAATAAATATTAGATTATGACTATTAAACACCAGTTTAGAAGTCTCCGTGCACTTCAAGGTTGTGTATAATTCATAATTTTCATATTGCCAAAAATCTTCAAAACACGTTTTTTGCGCCTCCTGTAAAATTTGATGTGTGGGCTACGTCCTTTTTCCTTTTCACAGTCGATATATTAATTAAGTGATTTGAGTGTAAGAAATTTATGTAATGATAAGTGCTATGGAAACGTCTTGGGAGGAGGGTTCCTCGTTCGGAGACGAGGAATCTGATTATGAGGATGTGTTGGACATACCGCCAGAGTTCTACGAACACATGGTACGATATTTGTATTTAAAAATTATTATTATAAACGTACATTTATTTATATTATTAAATTTATTTTTGACATACCACAAACATGTTTTCGTTAAGTGAGGTTATCAGTTTTCCGTTGTTTTATTATACCGCGATATTCGGGGTATAGTGGTAATACATATTTTTTTTATTGTGTAGGTTAATTTGTCAAAATATCTCGCTTCAATATTTCATGCGGGGTTTAAGTTGGTGCGTGAATAAAAGTGCCTTTATTATCTAGTGACTGGGCCAGTGGTAGGGGAACCTAATCCTAACCGTAATCAACCCATTCGACAGTCGAAAAAAAAGGGGGCGGTGTCAACGTTTCCTTTACTGCGGCCTTATGTTGAATCAGATAAATGAATGTGGCCTTTTGAAATGAAAAGGTTCCCCACCCCTGGGCTAATTAAATAAAACAATGTGTTGCTGTTTTTTTATTGCGGTTTATATTGTTTTTCTTTTAAAGAATATTTAAAGAATACTTACCACCAATGTTCCCTCTAAGCTGCGCGCGTACGCGGCCGTGCAGCAGTTGGGAAGCCTCCGCGCACTCATTCCGGGTTGGCGCGCACTACAAGACAGTTGTTTAATTAATATTTGATCGGTCCACGCAGCCTCCGCGCAGCCTTTGAAATTGCCGCGCAGCCAACCTCTTGGCTTAGAGCATAGGCTCCCAACCCTTTTCGGGTGGCGACCCCTTTTTATAAAAGCCACGTGACCCGCGGCCCCGGTGCAATTGAAAAAGGCATTTTTTTCAATAAGGTAATTTTAGTTGACTAGTTTTAGTTTTGTTGTTCAAATCCAAAATCGAAAAACGTTGGCGACCCCCCAGAAAACCCGTCGCGACCCCCTTGGGAACATTGCTTACCATCATCCGTTTTATTACTCCTTGTTGAGCTTAAATCGTTACGCAGCGAGTTAAGTACTTTCACTTAAGTAAAAATTGTCTGTAGAAATTAACCAAATTCAAGCAAAGTTAGAATATTGCAAGATAATGGTAGGGGGCGTAGTTTTCCCTTTAATACCTCGAGACCGTATCGTACAATATTTTTGTTGTTCTCAGTATGTTGTGTCGGGTCAATGGGCGACTGTGTTTTTAATGCGTGAATCGAGGGATCGTCCCGCCCTGTGACTCGATTTTGACATGAACGTTCGGATTTAATTATCCGTGACGACGGTAATATCGTTATTCATTGTGCTTAATGATTCAAGAGTCTTGTCTGCTTCTTATTGTTAATTTATTTCCATATAATTGCAACAGTGTTTAAAAGCATCGCTGTAAAATTTTATGCCCAGCGTCTTTACTAGATGATGTAACTAATACGTAGAAGATTAAATACGCCACAATGCAAAATATAAACAATCTATAATAATATGAACGTTACTTAGTATGAAAAAAAAAACAAACACCGCGGTAACCGGTTATTGCAAAAAAACACGCATGGGTGGCAACCCTAGTTTTATTTACCAGGTAATATCATATCACAGAGATGTCACTTTTTTACGATGTTCTCCAGTGATATATGGAGCTGTATTTATATTATTGATATTTTAATAATCATATATTACGATGTCTGTCTTGTGGACATTTCGGTTGATTATGTTGGGTGTCTGTTTCTTGGATTTAATTGGGGACTCGCGGTGTTTACTTTTTTTTTGGTCGCCATTTTATTTTTGTTACTGTCTTTCATACTTGTACTACTGAGTCCGAATCGGGAACTGGACGCCATTATATCACCCACGCCTTATTTGCGCAACGTCGTCTCAATTATGTTGGTGTTGTTCTTCATTGTTTTGTTTTATTGGAGTGGTTTGAAGAACACGTAAATTTATTTTTCCACATTCTCCGACTCGTCTCGGAGCAAGTCGCAGTCGGGGGATACGTAAGGTCATGGGTCAACAGAAATTTCATTTGGACGCATAGAGGGCATCAAAAAACCACTTTTTAACATGTCCGATCCCGATCTGAAGTACATGGTCTCGGAATGGAGCCAACAGCTGTTTTTTTCAGGGCTGTGGAGTCGGAGTCGAAAAAAAACTGACGACTCGGACTCCTTTTTTGTACACAAATCGTTAGAGTAAAAAAATATTAGAGGTCCTTACTCATCATTTTTTTTTTTTTAATAAATAAATAGTATTTTGTAAGCTTACAAAAAATCAGGGAAGAATTTCTCGATTATTCATTGAAATAATGGGATAAAATACTAAGATAAGAAATTTACACCCTCATTCACATAGGACAGAGGTCGGCAAACCCCCGCTATTCAGACATCAACTCTTGAACTTATCACACTTTTTCAACTTAAACATCTATAGATATATATCGGCTGTGGGAAAGAAAAAGGACGTAACCCACAGTTTTTTCAAAACAGCCTTATTTCAATAATCAAAAGGATGTAAGCAGGAAATGATAAATTAGTATCTAGATTTAGCTTTTATGTTTGAAAAAAAAAGAACTTTAAAAAAGGTTTGTCTTCAACAATGTATACAATTAAAATAAGATTATGTAAATTAAACACTAGTTTATTACTCTAAATGCACTTTAAGGATGCCTTTGGTTAAAAATCATTTTTGTGCCCCCTGTAATTTTTTTTGTATGAGTTACTTCCTTTTTCCTTTCCACAGTCGATATATTTTGCATATGGTTCTCTGATACCTTTGCTATCCTGTTTCCTTTACAACTTGGCTCTTCTCACTTGAAAGTCTGCGAACCCCTGGCCTAGGGAGCTGTTATCCTTAAGTACATCCTTTATTAGTACGTCAAATTTATTTGAAAATAAGCCTATTCATAATATTGATAGGTGAAATAATGACTGTATGTAATAGAAGAAAGGGAAATGATTGAAAAAATTGAAGACCATGTCAAGGGAGAAAAAAAATATTTTTCACTATTTTTTAAAAGCAAAGTCGATGTCGAAATGAAGTCTTGTTATAATTTATGGTTGGAGACGTTTATGCTCTCTCTCTCTCTCCTCATATTGTGCGTAAGTAAGTGCATTGTTGTGCTGTGCTTTACAGACAGAAACAAATATTGTAATAAATTCATTTTTTTTTTAAATCCCTTTACAAATTTAGTCTTCAGTCAAAAAATAAAATGTATTTATTATTTATTCTGCATAATATTTGAAGCAAAAAATGTGTTTATTTGCAAGAATCTATTTTTTTGGTGCTATTTCATGGAAAAATATTTTCTTTATACTTTTCCTACATCAGCTTCTGTCAAACTTTTTATTTTATGCAAAGTTTTGTTAGTAAACCAAATAAATAGCATAGGGAAACATAAATCAACACATTAGTAGCGGCTTTTACAAAACTTCAATGGAACTACTGCGATTGAGTATACATAGGTCAAGGTTGTAGAATCTTTTTATTTTTTTATCAGTTGAACATGGTTATAAGCTGAATGAAACTAAACAGATGAGATTTCTATAGTCACTACCAAATCAATTGAAAATACTAATATGCTCACTCTTTTCCATTATTTCAGGTGTCTCAGAATGGGCTCGATGTGCTGACTGCCCTCATAAACCGCATGGGTGCTGACTTCGGTGGCTACACACAGACAGTGCTGCCTCATGTCATCGATAGGTAAATTAATTGTAATTCTCTCTTGATCACCGCCACTCTCTGACTTTTTAATGGCATATAATATTGTGTATAATATAATATGGCTCAAGGCGAGCTCTGGCCAAACTCCTATTGTCTTAAGTAATTATCGAGTCTTATGGCGCAGCGGTTAGCATTGTTGGCTTCCACGCTGAAACTCACGGGTTCGAGTCCCAGTATGTACAGCTTTTTTTCGATTGATTTATCGATTTCTGTTTGAAGACATGGGTGTTTGTGATGTCTAAAAAATTCCGTCGTACCCTTTCTGATCCTTTAATAATTGTCCAAGCCTTGTCCTTTAATCCTTACTACTCTCTTTGAAAAAGAGAGTTTGAGGGACTGAGTAACAAACAGTTCTCGTAGAAAATCTTATGTTGAGATACCTCAATTAGGATTCTATATGTTTCACATTGGAAGTGGACTTGGATAAAAAAAATGTGTCTGGCCTAAATGCCATCTGTTAAAATCTCGATGAATTATAAGATAAGATTGATGTGATTGATTTGATATTTATACCATTCTGAATAATAAACTTTTCCATGAGCATCTTCCTCTCGGGAGGTATTGCAATTTTCCTTCAATTAATTGAACAATAACCGGTCAAATTGATGTGGCAGGAAAATGTTGCAACCTTGTAAAAAATCACTCCTTTTCTCAACAGATTTTTATTGTAATTTTGTGAAAACTATTCTTTTTTTATACTATATTAACTCTTCACTGTGAAGGCTAGGCCTTGCAAGCATCCAATTAACGTTTAAATTTTGAAAACTGTGAAAGAACGGAGAAGTTGCGTTATAAAATGCAATTGAAAGCCCTAACATAAAAATTAAGATTATAAATTTGATGTCTGTCATAGCAACGTTTCAGTGGAAAAGGTGTTAATTAAAATTCATAACTTTAACACATGCTTAGTGTTGAAACGTGACATAGTTGTACAAGGAAGTGGAATCATATTTTTTTTATTATTTAAAAAAACAATTCAGACTTGCAGGTCAAAATCAGTACATTTGAAAAACCCGAAGTAAATTCCTCAATGGATTTTTTTATGAATATTTTTTTTTAAATATGTATATCTACTCTTTATATTTGAATAGAAGAATCTAATAACAAATAAAGTTAGTATCATTGATATCAATGCCTATCAAAGTATTTATTATAAGTGATATTAATGCATAGTTATCATGAAGATGTATTCATAAAAAAATGAAGTGGAAAGAATGAAAAGCCTTTCTGCCGGCTCTGCTTCTTGATATTTGTATTCAATTTTCATAATTATATTGACATTGTCTTGTTTGCTGTTTCTAGATTGGGCGATTCAAAAGACTCAGTTCGAAATTCGGCCAGGGCTGCCATCACAGAATTATGTGTCAGCGGGTCCATGTCCATGCCGCAGCTCTTGGCGAAGATGTCCGTTGCCTTCAAGCACAAAAATGCCAACATGAGGGAGGAAGCTTTGAAATCACTCTCTGAAGTTATATACAAGTATGTTATCCCAATAATATTTGTTATGTCTTGATAACTTATCACCCCAGTTCTGTGTGATAAAATATAATGAGACATGTAGTTTATATTTTATGATGATACTGCCTACTTATTCATTAGTTGGTATACACTAATACAGTGTTGCTTACCCTATTGAATTTACCTTATTACGCCCGCACTCTAAGTAAAAATAAATTGTCAAATTGTACTTTTGTTCATGTAATGAATCACTTGAAATTTAGCTAATTTATATTATACTGTATTTAATGTAGAATAATTTGGATACACTGGCGCAAAGAAATAATTGCGTTCATCACACAATGATTGACAGACATGTCCGATTGCATCATCGCAGTGTGTCCTCTCCCCAAATGTTGTACACATTGGACTATACAATAGAAAAATTGAAATCCTTTATGACGTGATATTTACACACTTTTTCTATAACATTACACAGTAATAATAAACTATGTAATTCGTCCTCTTCGGCCTCGGTCTACAATTAACATCTTCGGCTGCGTACAGCATGGCGCCGTACGCAACCGATGAATGATTACTATGAAAATGAATTAGTATTATCTCGCTATCATGCTGCATGTAGCATTTGTGATGCTGTCGGCAACCGACGGCATTTATTGTAGACCGAGGTACTTAGACAATTAAGTCGGCATGGCATCACTTAATTTAGTTAATTCACTTAGTTAATTCCTGCTTTTTATTATCCATTTTTGGAAATTTTGAACATTTCCAGAGGATGCGATTGTCATCCTGTATTACAATGGCTACATTTAAAATTGGGTGTATTAATTACTTAACTGGCCAAGCTGGAAGAGATTAATTATAAATAATAGTCAATAGTTGGTCACTGTGGTTAAGAAATTTGCTGCTTGTTATCTGGAAAAATAGATAAGACTGTCTGTACTTACCCAATGTGGTCCGCCTACACATACGCAGTGCAGCATGAACCGCAAGATGTGCGTAGAAATACAAACACCAGGTTTATCAGAATTTCCGAGAGAATGATTCAGCAAAAATGTATGCCTTCAATTTCACCACAAGACCCCCGAATGGAAGGTGTCCTGTTATATTTTTACTTTGAAATTTGTATTTTAGGATACTAACCTATTGCTTAAACTGTTTTTGTAGGTTTGCGTTACGTTCTAAAGTGTATCTATTTGATTATTGATCTAAATTGTTTTTTTTTTACAGGCTGGGCACCCAGGACCTCCAATTGAAAACTGTAACGCCTGCCATTGTTGCCCTTCTCAGCGATCCCAACTCGCAAGTCAGAGACCAGGCAGGCACTACGATGGTGGATATGTATAAGCATGTTGGTGAGTACAATATTTTTTATTCATCCACTTTATTGCCGGCTGTTAACCTTTAGAGGAGTGAATAGTTCTATACTGACCATACTTTACTGGCTTTTTTTTAACATGGCAAATGAGCTCAGTAAATACACTGCAATAGTGTTATCTCAATAAAATAAAAAATATGCAATCCAAGTAAAGATGTGAATTTACTTGAATGTTTAACAGAAAAGTTTGACCATTCTACTACTTTACTTGGCTCACTTCACTTCTCGAAGGCTCAAATGAAATTAATATTTTTTTTTATCATTTCAGGTGACAAATTAAGAATGGATCTCCGCAAGCAAAAATCTGAATTTCCCGGAAATAAATTAAGTGCCTTGGAAGGCAGGTTTGACGAAGCGAGAGATGATAACCAACTTTACCCGTCTGCATTTATAAGTAAATTATAAATTTTGAATTCAAACATTCTGATGACTAGTAACAATGTTGCAAGTTATTTATTTTGTGTATTTTATTCTACAGGCACAGCGAGCAACAGCGACGAGACCGATAATTTGATGCTGATAAAGCCTGCAAAACCGGTGAAAAGGACTTACAGCATTCCGACTGTAGCTAAGAAATCGGCTGAGCTGACAGGCTCTTCCAATTCAGGTTAGTGGCGCTCGATCTTTATGGATGTTGTATTTGTAACCTTAAAATCTTGGAGGATTAATGAGTGGAAAATCCTTTTTCATATTAAACCATATACATATATCACCTTTAATAATTATTTTAAACTGAATTGAATTCATTCAATGAGGAATTTTGAATAAGTTGACTTTATGTGTAAATATTTATGACTTATTCTATTAACATATGGGTTGTTTAATAATAAAAACATTTTTCCTTAACGACACAACCGATAAATAATGCGGTAACAATATGTTGTAATATTTGAAATTGTTTTCTTACAAATTGTTCCTTCAAGGTTTCAATGAAAAATAATGAATGTTTTTTACTAAAAGCATTATTAAAAAAAAACTTCTTCACCTTTTGATCGAACAGCATTCGTCTTCCGCAAGTCCTGTGTGTATCTTAAATTTTATTTTTATGTAACTGTGATCAGCATTTTTCAAAATATGAATAGTGTTTATCAGTGTGGTATATTTCCTTGAAGATGTCTCTTCTCAACTCCCGGTGAAGTGCTCCAAAAGAAGTTATTTAAAGAGAATTGGTTTTATCCAGTCGTTCAACTTTCATTTTGTAAAATTGTTTATTACTTGTACTAGAATAGACATTTAAGTATTCAATGAAAATTCTGTTGGTTGATTATAATAATACAAATATTAAATCATTGCAACATTTCACAGTCCCATTAACTTAATACCGTTGAAGGCTCCAGAGTAAAATTAAACTTTGTTAAATAAGTTCGGTGCTACAAAATTTGATTGAATATTTATACTATTGCAGTTTCCATAATAACAAATTTTCCCTTAAATTTTTTAAACACAATCTTGTTCACAATAATGATTTATCTACTAATCATTTTTTCTTTTGAATGTAGGTATGAAATTGGCAAAATATGTCCATGAGTACATCATCATTTTACTTTGTCAGACGGTTTTTTGCGTTTTAAAAAAAGATCAGCTGATTTGAAACCAAACATTTTCAAAAATACTGATCACCCTTTATGATAAATTCATAAACTATTGCTATGTGACTGTAATACTTCTCTCTAAATAAATTAAATATGCTTTGATGCTTGTTATAAATTCTATGTTTTTATTTATGTATATTTACAAAAATAAATTATTCTATGAACCCTGATTGATAATTCTCCTAGGGAGTGTTATAAATTTCTTTAACCAACAATAATGAAAAAATATCTACATTGGGTAGGTATTCCGAATTATTTGATTTGTTTTAAGATTTTTTTTTACACTGTCACGACATAGTTAATGTTTATTTTTTACATTAGTTCATTGAAATTATTATTTATTCTTTTGGTCTGAGTTAAAACACTTAAAAATTAAATCATATTAACCTAACAATGAATTAATTAAACAGATTAAATGTCATCCCAATTTAGATGTGAAAAATGCAAAAAATATATTTATATTTAAATTTTGACATCTATGAATATTGATATTTTAATTACTTGACACTTCTTGACACACAACATGATGTTGTAAAGGAAAACGTTATCATTGAATTTAAAAAAAAAAAAAATTATGTCACATTACAGTGTCCACAAAAGAGTCAAATCTCTTTTTTCCTATAAGATTTATATTTAAAAGGTCTTGCATCAAATTATATGTTAAATGAGAGATCATGCATTGTACATAGTTTTGGATTGGAATGACATGATGTCTGTTAAAGAAACATTTGAATTTTTAAGTGTAATCCATTTTTTCATTACAAATACGCAATTCTCTTTTTGCACAGGAGATGCATTACAGCAGAGGTACCAATGGGTTGCAACCCAAAATTTAGTTGATTGGTATTTTTAGTGAGTCGTGAAATAATTTCATCTAACAATTTTTTTGAGGTTATAACCTACTCAACATATTTTATTTGAAAATTAACATATTGAGAGTTTGAACTGTCAATTATATGTATATAGCGTGTACTATGTAAAGTACCAGACTTAATCTACACAATATTTTTGTAATAAGGTCTGTGAACATAACTTTTCATGCTGCACAAATAACAAATAATATCTAATGTTTTTTTAGCAATACTGAATATTTTCGTGTGTATTATTTTATTCACGAATTGTCTTGGGTTGCAAAAAAAATGTTAGAAAACACTGCTGTATAGGTACCACATTGCATAAAAAACCCAGACGTAGAAATGAGTAAAAAAAAAACTGCTGTTTTTTTTACTTATTTCTGTTATTTTTTTGATTTCAATTCAATTAATCTTAAAAATATTAATTGAGGATCTCAGGGAAAATAAAATAATTATTTTTCTTATACTTTTGCTACGATCAAAGCAAGAAAGACATTCAGTATAAAATATATTTGTTCTGAATATAAAATTAAATTTGAAAACCTTGTTATTGTGACACATGGTTTACCTCTTATGACAGTTCTCAAAGAGGCAAAACACTTGTGACAATTTGTTACTCAATCTGTGGAATATCAAGTTAGCAAATTTCATTTTAAATTAAAAATGAGCTTGCATAAACTTATCGCCGAATCCTCTTCTACACAGTGCAAAAAGAGAGTCGAGTATTTATTTATACTAACCCTACTTGATAAATCTTTATTAACTTCATAACATATATAGAATTGCTATCGTCGTCGAAATTAGAAAAAAACTTGTCAACTCTTTGTATGTCATCTTCGGGCTGTTGTTAATATCCATCCGTGATGTAAATGACATACATCTAAAACAATTGCACCATTCTTAAATCAGAAGACGGCGCAAAAGATGTAACTTGATTGGCTCAGATTTCTATTGTCATAGCGTTTGTTTGATGTGCATAGTACTTTACATTCACTTGCCAGAGTGTGATAATTTTGTATCTTACGTTTTATTTAAATATAATATTTTATAATGTTTTTTTGACTCTATTGTTATCTACTGTTATATGCTGTCTAAGTAGCATTTTCTAGTTTCAACGGCGATATACTGCGTCTGAATGTGATGAAATTTCTGTTTCTGAAATTACATTCATTTCAGGCGTACAAAATTCATTTATTAATAAATTCATTGTATTTCTTGTTCTGTTTCATTTCATTTTGTGTGTGTCGTGGCTACTAAAACACAGGTTTGTCAGCGATGGAGCAATCGGTAAATCGCAGAGCGATGACGGCGTTGTGCGGAACGAATTCGGGCATGCCCAGACGCCCCGCCCCCCCTCCTCGACTGCCGAGCGGTCAGTTCTCAACCCACCCTTGCTCTCTAATGATATTGTCACCGAATCTGTAGTTATTTTTTTGCACATGAGTATTATTAAATTGGTATGTGTCTGTAGAAGATACTGTGCGACGTTTGTGCTAACGGTCGGAGGCTGTTGTTGGTCAATTGAATCTTCTTGGTGGTGGTATTCCGTTCATGTTGAGTCTTAAGTTGTCATATAAAATTAAAATTTTCCAACTTAGTAAATACCAAGTATTCTTGTCACTACCAATCCTTATTTGTGTTCCTTAACGTCTTAGCTATTTTATATTGTAAACATCATTTTTTTTAGACTAATGTGGGCAAAAATAGTAACTTATATTACTACCTCAATACTACAACTTAATATTATAATTATGTAGATAGCTATCGAGTATGATCTCACATTTCGTCCACAAAATTCAATTCTACATTATTTACACTGAACACCTTTTTCATTTGTATTTTAAACAATGACTAAAGCTTAACAATGAGACGAATGAATGTTAATCAAATAAAATTTTAATTTAATTTTCTCAACAATGATCAAATCAGAGTTACTCAATTGTAGTCTTGAGGTGGTGAGTAAAACTGGCAAAAAGCTTTCAAACAAAGGAAATAAGATACAAAAAATAATTTTCAATGCTTTGCCCACCGTCCTGTGTTTTTGAATTAACTTTCGCTGATTGAATGTTATTTTGTTAATTGTACAATGCCATTTTTCATAGAAGTTTATTGAAAAACAATTTGAGAGAGTTCTGCTTGGGCATCAGAAGGTTCCAGGTTCGAATCCTGACAAGGTTGATGTCAAATGTTGAATTTTTCAATTTAATATTTGATATTTTGATTTTTTGATATCTATACATCAAATTATGGGGCTGGTGGAGCCGAGCTCCAATTTCCCTTTCATCTGGTGTATTTTGATGTTGCTTTTCTCGCGTAGCGTCCTGGATTTACCTGGGCTTAGGCGGGTATTGATATTCTGGATGTGAGTATCTTATATCCTCCTTATTATCTCGAGTGATATAATTCAATTATCTGCTATATCGACTAATTGCTGTAGTGGCAAACATTGCCCTATTACACGATACAGGATTTCAAATAGTATATTCAATTAGTTTGATGAAAGAGAAAATAGTAAAAATGTATCAAAAAATTAAAACTTGATTTCAACGAATGGTTGAAGTAAATAATAGAAACATTCCCGTTCTTGAGTTCCTGAGAATGTTTGAATGCCTCTTGAATAAAGCAGAACCCTTCAAATATACCTTTGGAAAGTTTTCTGAATGTGATATTTACTAAGTTAGGAAATTTTATAACTACTGAATCCTTTGAACTTCCGTCTTGTTCAATAGTAGAGAGAATGGGTCTTATCTCTAAGTCTAGGTGTTAGCACAATATGTTTTTAAGTAATGATTTTACACTGGTGTTTTAGTTTAATTTTACTGGTAATGTAGAATATTTCCTAATCGAAATTGGTATCGTTGGGTAGTTATCGTCCTTAAAAAAATCATACAGGTGCTGTTTGTATGATTTATGTTTTGTTTGCATGATGCTTGTTAGAATATATTAAGATTTCTTACATTCTTTTGCACATGCATATTTCCAAAATTACTCTGCCACACAAAAACAACGACGTGAATTATCTCAGAATAAGTTCAGATATGTTATTTTCACACATAGTAATCGATTGTAATCTTATGGGTGCTTTTAGTAAAAAATCAAATAATGGAAAGATTTTCAATTAAATTCGTAATATCTATTTTCTATGATGTTACTTGACATAAATATAACAGATAGTCATGGAAATATTAAATCAATTTTTTTCTATAGCATCAAACTTATTCTGTTGCAAACTCATAAAATATGAAGTTGTTTTTTGTTACATTGCATGCAATGGTTATTTCATCTGAATGTATATTTTATTTGGTGCAGATCAAATGTCGCTATCTTTGAAATGTTCAATAAGTTATATTTTTGTTGATCTAAATATTGATAGTACTCTTTGTGGAATTTTGTCAAGTCCATTGCGGCCGTATATAGTGTAAAAAATGAAACCAGTCAGTTTTAAAAGTGACGGGAGTTTCGCTTTGAAAATATACAAATGCATATCAATGTTATATTTCTATTTTGAATTATTAAGAATTACCATTTGATGGTGATAGTCACATTTGATCTTCACCCGTTCATTTAATCATTGGATACCAGAATTTAAAAAAATAGCATGCCCTGGTTGAATACAACTAGGTTTGATGGAAGTATTTTTTTCTCTTAAACATTAACATTTCCAGGTATGTATTTTCTTATTATTATTTTACTATAGGGTTTATGGGATTTTACTTATATTGTATCATGCATCCGGTTAACAATTAGTTGTGTTGTTTTAAATTGAGTATCGATAGTTATATATTATGTAAAGTTGTATTTCGGTGGAATGAGTAATTCAGTGATAACAGTGGTCTGTTTTTCTTCAATATTTTGTAGACAATTTCCCACACTTTTTATTCTGAAATGATAGATAGTGGTGCACAGTAATTTAAGTCCACTTTTCTTCTTCCCTTTAGTTTGATTGAATGTTCGTAAGTTGCGTTCTTTAATTTGAGAAATGTTAATTGGTTTAGTAAATTACAATTTTTAATTAATATGATTATAGATTTTAGTGAAATAAAATATAGCTACGTTTTTTCTCTACCTTGCCGTTTTGTGATACTAGAAACACCACACACTGATTAAATTATTCAATATAACAATTTACTGGCTAGATATCATTGACTGATGAATTTGTTATTATTGCAATGTCTTTCCGACAACGATTGATATAAAACAATATTGAATGTAGACCTCAAAAATAAATTCATTAACTTTGTCAAAAGAAACAAAAACTGTATTTAAACATACGACTAAATCGTTTATTTGAAATCAAATCTGTGGATTTTGTCCTGAACTTCA
This sequence comes from Himalopsyche anomala, assembly GCA_031772345.1. Taxonomy (NCBI): domain Eukaryota; kingdom Metazoa; phylum Arthropoda; class Insecta; order Trichoptera; family Rhyacophilidae; genus Himalopsyche; species Himalopsyche anomala. Next base: position 6,127,392 of record CM062833.1, read on the forward strand.
TCGATTGTGTGAAAGTGCGTTAATTAAATTTTCTTAACGGCTTTATCAGTTGATGCTGCGGCGGGTGCTGTGACATCTGAGGCATTCGAAGCGCAATTCTGTACAGTTCCAGCCGTGGCCATGTACAGTGCCAGAGATCTGGAAGACATTTGCAAACTTGCTGCCAGTGTCGTGGGCGACAAGGCAGCAGATTGGGAAAAAAGAATTGATGCGGTAAATATTGTATTCTTTTAATGTATCCTAAAATAACACTAGACAAACAAGACAATTAAGAGATAAATTTTGTCTAGTAATTTAGAAATATTGTCGGGGTCCGTGATCCAGTACAGTGCTTCCCAAAATTTTTCATGCAACTCTCCTAATTCTGAAAAAGATGACCTTGTAAAAAATTAAAACCAAAAAAAAGACTGAAATAAAGGTTTTTCCTAGACAACTTATTTAATCAATATTAGATTATGTCAATTAAACACAAGTTTAGAAGTCTCCGTGCACTTCAAGGTTGTGTATAATTCATAATTTGCATATGGCCCAAAATCATCAAAATACGTTTTTTGCGCCTCCTGTAAAATTTAATATGTGTGGGTTACATCCTTTTTCCTTTCCACAGTCGATACATATATAAAATAATGTAATATTCTTGATCATTCTGTTTTATATTTCAGTTGAAAAAAGTGAGAGCACTTCTTGTCGCCAACGCACACACAATTTATCCTGTGGAGTTTTCAGCACAATTAAAAGAACTCTCCGTGCCTTTCTTAGCTGTAATCAAAGAACTCAGAAGTCAGGTATACTCGCCATCCTGATATTAATTCGCCGCTAATAAATTATATCATGTTCAACTTCTATCAACATTACTCGTTCGTCAATAATAACCGTTTCCTTTTTGATAATTTTCCAGGTCGTCCGAGAGGCTTGTATCACGATTGCGTACATGGCAAAGACTCTCAAGACAAAATTAGATGTTTTCTCAATGTATATCTTCACAGAACTTATTAATCTCATTCCTAATTCAGCCAAGGTCAGTGAGGTTTTCTTTTATATAAATCTTTTATTTTATATTCATGTTTTGGCTCATTTTTTGTTTCTGCACAAAAAATTGATAGTAGACAATTTGTTGTATGTGCAATTGTGTTGCCTCAAAAATATATCAAACGAATTTTTTTTTCACGAAACAGTCAATTTATGATATGCTATTCACAAAGGTTTGAATTATTTATATTTAGTACATGAAGTAATCAGTATTCTAGGTTTGTTGACTTCTGATTGCTTACACATAGAGGCAATGGTTTTGATTAGTGTGAATTAAATACATGATTATTTTCAAATTGGGAATCTTTTTCGTTTTGTTTTTAAATAGAAGAATATTCTACTGAGCCTATTTTTAAACCGCTTCCTGTCTTATCAAATGTAAATACGATACATGTATAAAATCATCAAAAAAGTCTTGAGTTATTTGAAATATTTTTTTTTTGCAGGTTATATCCTCAGCTGGAATAATCACAATTCGCTATGTAGTTCGCTATGTTCACGCTCCTCGTATCATTCCCGTCTTAACGCAGATCCTGACCACTTCCAAAGCTAAAGAAATTAGAGCAACATTAAGGTGAGCATGAAACTTCTTCAACAAAGGTGCCAAATACTACTGCATCATTCATTTTATTTTGTGTACTGGTGTTGCAGAGCTGCCAATATTGCGAATTTGTATTTGTTATTCTTTGACTCATTTAGCAATTATGCCCACAATAAAAATCAACATATTAACCATCCATGTCGGAAAAACAACTGTTTACCAAAATGGTAGAAATAATAATTAAAGTACCCGTAGTATTATGTCGGATTGAGATATGAGGGAAAAAATGTGGAAAATAATTGACTTCCGTTTGTCTAATTTTTGCACCAGTAAACCAAAGTAAACTTAATGAAACTTACTACAAAGTTTTCCAGTAAATTCTGTGTGCTACACTGCCCTCTGTGATAAACTAATGATGAATCGCATTGAAAAAACATTGACATGAAATTGAACAATATTTTATTACGGTTTCAGTGATATCCTTTGCACAATGTTAGAAAGCTGGCCCATATCGGTGCTCGAAAGACAACAAACTGTTATTAAAGAGGCCATAAAAAAAGGATGTTCAGATGCTGACAATACTGCCAGAAGTAATTGTAGAAGGTAAGTTGGAATTAATATTTCATTGTTTGTGTGTATTGAGTGTTGTGTATAATCAGAAGGCCAGGTTCCCTAACGGAGTACTTTATAGTGGACCGCTTTTAAAATAATTTTCACTGTTACATATTCATTTTACATTTGTGCCTCCTATTTATTTTTTAATAAATTAAAATTGAATAATATATTAAAATCACATTTGTTAATTTGATATTTACGAACAGGGCATTCTGGATATTCAAGAAGCACTTCCCGACAGCTGGAGACGCCCTCTTCTCATCTCTGGATAATGCGGCTCAGCGGGCTGTGGAAAGAGACGGTTCCTCTTCTCGCCACGGTAGTAGCGATTCACTTCACCAGGCTGTTGCTCAACCGCTTTCGGCAGCTTCTAGACCTATGTATGGTAAGTTTAGCGAGTTATTTCCTTCATAATTCACTCAAGGTGTAGGCATGTAAAGTTTGGGAGTACTTATTGTACACGCGGATCAAAAACACATAGGGACAAACTTATGCTCTGCATGCAAAAATAATGCCCTGTTTTATCTTCCATTCATAAGAGCAATAGTTAACCGATTTTGTTAAAATAGCTTGACTATAAAGAATAGATTCAAATTTGAGTTGTTTCTTTTGTTTTATTGTATTTGATTTGATTCGAAAAAGTTATCAACTGAAAAATTAAATGTTTGTTTTGAGTCGGCGGCTGGAGCTTTTTAGAGTGATATTTAATGTTTTAGATAGCGTCACTTTTAGTTTGTAATTCATGAGATACTATGTTCACAATCGTACTTAGTTAAGTTTATAGATTTTCTTCATTTTGTATGTATTGAATGTCCTATTTCAATAATGCATCTTTACAATGATATCACTCATAAGAAGCTGGGGTGGTATATCACTTTGACGAAAGGACTATTTTTACAATTAAACTTTCTGTAATATTTTATAAACGCAGATGTTTTGTTACACACATTATTGTTTTTGTTAATACATTGTAATCACTTGATAAATTAATGAATTTAACTTCGTTTAATTGCAGAAAGAAAGATGATGACAAGTACTCGTAGCCCATCGACAAGCGTCACAGGTCAGTTAAAACACCCTAATTTGCTAATCAGTAGAATGTGAACATGTTTAATTATGTATTGTTCATAGAACGTTGAGAGTCTGTATTTTATTTACAGCTACCACCAGTCTACCTCTCAGTCATGAAGTCATTTCTATAAATCTAGTCCAATCAGGAACATGAACTGCATATAAACTTTTATACCAATAAATATTTTAATCTACATTTCTTTCTTTTGTTTCCCGCCAAATTCTAATGGATCGGTAACGTATATGATTTTTTTTACTATGCTCTTCGTTCACCTCATTAAAATGTGTTTTATTTTCAAACAATCTGTGAAAATAAAAATGTGTGCATTTTAAATCGATGATGAATAATTGCTGTCCGGTTGCTGAACATATGCCCTGAAATTATTTTCAATCAATATAATTTGCACCCTGTACATATTTGTCATTGTCATGCATTTTTTTCATTATTCTTAAAAACTATTGCCAAATGAATAAATTTATTTGTGTTAAAAATTGTTTATTACTTATGACCAAAATAAACGATGTAAAATGTAGCTTCCGCTGAGAATCTCTCGTTAGTTAACACCGGTAGTAGTAGTAACTGCTCGACCGGTACGGGGGGCTCCGGTTCATGTTTGACCCGAGCCGGTTCTCTGAGAAGAACTCCGGGGTCGCCGAGGCGAAGATTATCACACGACAGGACCAATATACCTGTTCCGAACAGAGGTACGGTGATTTATTAGCAAAGAAATGTAACAAAATGTGATGTGTAAGTATGTGTTCGTAAATGAATATGAGGGAGATTAGTTCTGAAGTTTTTATATATTTTTCTTTGTACATTTGCATGTAGGGTGATGACGGATAACAATTACATTTACGTAATGAAAACAAAAACAATCTTAAAAATTATTGTTAGAAATTGTTTATAGCTTTTCTGCAAATGAATTTAAGTACAGTAAAACCTTAATTATTTATAATATACTGATGCAGGCAAGGGGATTTCTGAATGCATTTTAGTGAAAATAATATCAACACAATGAACGAATTACTCATATTATATTAATTAAAAACGATGATAAGGGATAAAGCTCGAATGGGCTTTTTATGTCATATACGATATGCCAAATTATTTGCTGGTATGTCTTAAAACTGCTGCAGCTATAATCTCCTACTCGTCATCTGCAGAATATTGTTTACATGAGGTGTCTTGGATTTACCATACTTTGAATTTTTTATGGATTTAAATTCTTAATAATATTTCACACAATTTGTTCAAATAATCATAACTGTATCTCTTATATTTATCAAGAAAAGGGTTCTTAGCCATCGAAAGTATAATAATAAAAAACTAAATCTAAATGAAAATTGTTAAATTCATTACTTAAATAATTCATTAACTTAAATCTCTAAAGACTAGTCTAGAAGCTATTCTAAAGTAATCTAAAAATATTGTGGATCATTGAAAATATAATTTAGTCAGTTTGCTTGTACAACATATTCAGGCTTTTTGTTCGCACATACCTTAAATGGGTTGAGTTAACCAAAAAGGAACCAGCTGACGTTTTTAGATATTTTGAGTTGTGAATGGGGAACTAGTCCAAAATAATCCAAATTTTAGTTTCTGTTTTATTTGTATTATTTTATTTTTGCTTAGCGGGTAAATTCTCTAAAAGACATATTTTTTGTTATGAAAAAGGAACCAAGTACAAAATATATGTCAGGCTTAATTATTAAGTGATGTAAGAAGGATTGATAACATTTAAACAGAATCACGAACATACACAGCATTATCATGAATATCTAAACATGTCTTTGAAGCTCAATATCTTCATTCTGCAAACTTGCAGTTGGTTTCCTTTTGTTTAACTCAATCCAAATATTTCTTTTGCTCTCATGTTTACAAACTGTTACAGATCGTGCAATGGCTGGTCAGTCGTTTGGCGGTCGCAGTGTATCAGCTGTGGACACGGCGGCAGCTCAACGAGCTAAGGCTAGGAATACATCTTATCTGTTCGCTAGACATAGGCCTGCTTCAGGAACAGCTAGTTTACGTAAGTATAATTTAATATACATATTTTTGAAGTTGGATCACTGGAACATCATTTGTTTGTTAATTGACAGTGAAAGTATCCGTCGTACACATTCGTGAGAGTTATTATTACATGACCTTGATTCACTGCTCCTGCAGTTTTCTATTTTAATATAATTTTAGTTTCATTTCATTGCACAAAAAGTATTTTAAAGGAAATATTTACTATATGTTCATAATTGTTACATTATCTCTAAAAATAATATGGTAAAAAAATTGGTATCATAAGTATAATGACGTGAACTGTAACAATCAGTAAAATTTTGTTAAAAGTATAAAAATTCATAGTTTATATTCTAACACTGAGTAAGGCTGATGAATAGTTGAAGTCAGTATCAGTAATTTAACCGAAATTGACTGAAGGCAACGATATTCAGGTAGAAATGGATAAATGGTGGGATCAATAGACAACGGTGTTTACTGTGACCATAAGGTCACACTCGTTCTTAAGGAGGGTTAAGACTGTTAAATATAAAACAGTAACAATTTCTAATATAAATCAAACCCACATTTTTGAAGGAGCATCTATCGGACTTGTAAAAGTTTGAACAATTGTGTGTAGCAGTGTAAAATTATACATAGTTTTCATAATTGGGCAAAGAATATTTCTACCACCATAGATTAGCTAATTTTCGATAACACAATTTTAATAATATAATTTTTATTTTTCGTTTCGAATGAACAAAAACAACAACAAAATAGTTAATATTCGAAAACGAATCTGTATACAAAATTTAACAAGGAAACTTCTGAAGTCAACGTAAATAAAGAACAGAATCACACACTCACAGTGAAATGAACAGAAATCTATGCTCGATTCTTTGTAAAGTCTGAAAATAGTTCTGGATATTTTATTCATAATTTTTACTATGCCATTTAAAAATTTGAAAATTTACCCTTTTGAAATAATAGTCATAATAATAGATTGAACATTATCATAAAAAAATGTGTTAATTTTTTTGTTTTGTAGTGGTAAAAATTGATTCAATACGTTCAATAAACCTAATTTCATAGAAAATAACTCGCCTAATGGGTTACAGATAATAGAACAGTGTATAGAATTGTAGAAGTTTATAGTTGTGGGTAGTAATTATTAAGTAGTTGATTTGCGATTGCTAATTATTAACAATCATAAATATGTAAGTAATATTTATTACGAAAATATTGTATGTATCCAAAAATAAATGACTAATTTGTTGTAGCTTTGTTTTGTATACACCATGATAATATTTACTGATATATTATATAAATATATTTTTTTATATTTAATTATGTTACATGTACACTAGGTACGGTAGTGTTCTTGATACTGTTAAACATTCATGAGTGTTTGCTATTTTAATGCCATCTCTGAATGGGTAGAGGGTGAAGCCGCCCAACAAGGTAATAAAATAAATTGAAAACCATAACTATATGAAATATAAATTACATTTTTCTTTGTTCACTTCCTTATACCTTCCTAACGTTTTATTTTGTCATGCAATGTAATGTTATTAATCTATGTTTTAAAACCTTGACATATTTATTCTTTGGTAAATATTTTAAAGCACCAATCAATAGTCATAGATAGAATAGAAAAAGCACGATGGAATCCTGTCTCATTTCTTTAACGGTCTTCCTTTTATTTTATTTTTAACTCCTTTTCAGTTAAAGGAATGATAGTTTTAGTTTGCAGAATATAACTTGGTTACTAATGGCCCATTATTACTTTACTTTAACCTTGTTTGTAGACAACTAAGTTATCCATTCAGATAAATCAACATGTTTATATTTTATTTATAGCAAATAGATAGCATTAGTTATATTGTAATAATATTATTTAATTTATGATACCATATTACATCTCATCAGTATTTTAAATTTACATTATTATAACTGTCAGTTACATGTTTTTTGTACAAGTGATTACTTATTGTTATGGAAATTAATTTTATATTATTAAACAGCTCGAGCGAAAAAGAACCCCGTCAGTTCCCAAGGACACGGTCTTATGATGCAAACTCCCCGTAGCCCAGAATCGACGGCTGCCACTAGATCCCGGCCGAGAGTATCTCAATCACAACGTTAGTAGTATCATAATAATTATTGTGACATGCTTAAAATTTTTTCATTGAAATCTTTGTGACAGCAAAATTTACCAGAATTTTTTTTAAACACAAAGTTTACATTGGAAATTTTCACTTTTCAGCATCTTCCAGGTCAAGTTCCCCGACATCACGAATTCCTTCTAGCGGTGGTGCGATTCCTCGACTTGCAAGAAGATCTTCTGGCATTCCTAGGTCACTCGCAGGATCTAGAGAAACTTCTCCGGTTAGGTAAGAAACTTTTATTACAATGAAAATAACTTCAAGAGTGTGGAATTTTTGATGAACAACTCAATTGTTTCGTCTTGTGAATTGGTGCCACCCCGAATTGGCGAAATTGCTTATTTCACGGAATCGGTAATAATTTTCCTAATTCGTGGAAAGTGCAAACCTGTTGCATTATTCACGAATTACGCTAATTATCTTCTGAATGGGTGAATTCGGCAAGGTAGATAGATAGTAGCTATGTAGGTTGTCCCTGAAACAATAAATCAACTAAACCACCACAAAACAAACAGCTTGAATTTAGCAAATAGACATGTTTGTGGAATGCATCCCCTGTAAATAATTATCATATCAATATCATATGACATATTGTAGTAGATTTTGATACTATTATATATCTGTTTCAGGACTTCAATGAGTAAAACGCCTTCGGGCCGCGGTCTGCCTACTCTGTCAACTAGACGGTATTCTGCAGAAAGACCTCCACCTCCGCCTCGAATCAGCACCACGCAAAGGCTCTTGCAGCAGTCGAGAGATGCCGAACACACACTCGTAAGACTATGTTCAATTATCATTTTGATAGAGCAGCATTTCTCAGTTATATCAAGTCAAGATGGCCGATTACATTTTGAATCTCATTTGAAATATTATATAAAGGAATGACATTATACATAAATTCTCAGCTTAGCTGATTAGCGATAGAAATTTTCATCAATATTGATGCATATTTAATACCATAATATAGTTAAGTTAAATAGATGGTTCTTGATTTATTATTAGATTTCAAAATTGTAGTATTTTAGAAATGGAATAATTCAGCATTTTAATATTTTTTCTTGCATGAACACTGTAAAATGTTTTAGTTTTATATTGTTGAGATTTAAAGATTCTCGGGGTGTTTGAAGGAATTGATTCATCAGAAACGTTGGTGTTTGTAATGATAACTGGTACTTGAATTTTTACTGTATACCTGATTCAAAATAAGGCCCCTAGACATTCTACTACTCAAAATATGTCCTTTAGTTTAAATAACACATTTTAGAGATATCATCATAAATAGTAAATAATTAAGCAATAGTAGGATCTATAAACATTCATAGGCCAGACAGCTAAAACTGATGATATTAGAATAAATATCCGTTCCGTAGTGCAGTGGTCAACGTCGTTGGCCTTCGTGACGGATCTCAGCTGTTTGAAACCCAGTACAGAAAGCTTTTTTTCAATCGATTTCTGTTTGAAGGTGTGGATTTTTGTGATGTATAAAAGTTCCCTTTCACCCCTCCAATCGTAAAATAACAGGATGTAGCTACAGCGATTAGCTAAGCAATAGTCCTGTTTTTTTTTTATAATCTCGTTGAAAAATGAGAAGTTGAGTAAGTGAGTAACAAGTAGAGTTTGTAGAAAAACTTCTGTTCCTCCATTCGGAGGCCATATGCTCCACATTGAGAGCGGACATGGATGAATAAAAAATAAAAAATAATATATAAAATGTGTTAATTTTTCGGAATTCGTTAAATATTTAATAAAAAATAGCTGTGACCATTTTGAGCGGTAATTAATGCAAATGAATTTCCACAATGTTACCGTAGAATCCATTGAAATCATATAGATTCTCAATATCACATCATATGTCTCACTTCGTAACTTAAAGCGGTATACTTGAATATGTATGCTATAAAAATGTTGAATATTTGGTAATTTTTATTAGGTGAATGTAAGCTCAATTATCCAACCTTTTTTTTTTATTTTCTAAGTAAGTGAAAACGGTCATTGGTTAATACGCATATGTCTATATTCTTTGAAAATTATATGCACATATAGTTATATTTTTAGCTAACCTAACCCATCCCAAGATACAAATATCGATATTGTGATTCAATAAACACAAAAGTGGACACGCACTAATGCATACTGTAGAACAGAAACGTCTCAAATGTTTTATATTCACCAAGATAAGATGTATCAATATGGCACTGCCTGATGCTGTCTATCTATATAAATAATGATTTAATGAAACTAACAATAATTTCTCTGGCACCAAAATTATCAAAGCACTATATTTCTAATGCCGTATTTATTAATGACCACCGAATCCTAATGAAATTAATAATAAACTATGCCGCTATTATGCTACGCACAAAACTGCTTTCAGTATTATGGGAATGCGTATCAAAAATAGTTTTCTTGTTGGAGATTAACCGTTTTAGTGCTGAACCCTTTCACGATATATGGTCAAAAGCAGCAATATTTTGTTTTAAAAATATTTAAATACATTGGTACCAAAGTGGGGGGAGTAAAAATATCGACTTTCGAACAGTACTTCAGCGGTCAATTTTAAAATCGATTTCTTTCATAGTTCAAAAGAGGCCGGAAATAAATGCTATAACCAAAACTCGCAGCTACAAAAATAAAATTCTAACAACTCTGGTAACATTGGCATCCTTTCTGCTTGTCATTCTCTAACAGAGTCCGGACGATCCGAGCTTTGGCGACATCTCAGCCGAATTTGCACGGTTTAAAATTGGCCGAGACGTGGACAATGAGTCTGAGGCATCGAGTATCTGCTCGGAACGTAGCTACGATTCAAATTACAGGAGACCCGAGGTGAGTGACGCTTGTAACATAACATTTATGACTACTATAATGCTTTTAACTATTCTTGTTAAGCTTTGGTGTAGGTATACAACATATGATTTTATAGTAAATAGAAAAATAGTAGTTCCTTAAATAAATTATAGTTCAGTGGTGAAAGCAAATGATTTATACCTTATAATCTTGTATTAAAAATGAATTTATACATAGTTGCAGCCGAATCCATTGAAAATATTGTTATAGTTTGAAATATCATATGTGCTCACAAGATGTGAAGTAAGCCAAGTGGTATTTTAGAAAACAAAAGTTAGATATGTTGTAATATTCTACACGCCTTAAAGTATCGTAAAAGTGAAGTAAAATCAGTTATTACTGTGTTATCTCTGTAAAATAAAAATATGCAATCCACTAATGTCCCAAATAAAGTTTTACCATTCAGGGTCGGCAAACTGTCAAGTGAGAAGAGCCAAGTAGTTATGGAAACAGGATAGAAAAGATATCAGCGAGCCATAAATGTACAATATATATATTGATTTTTAGGGTAAAAAAACGTGATAAGCAACGTTCCCTCTAAGCTGTGCGCGTGCGCGGCCGCGCAGCAGTTGGGAAGTCCCTGCGCACTCATTCCGGGTTGGCGCGCACTACAAGACAGTTGTTCAATTAATATCCGATCGGTTCGCTCAGCCTTTAAAATTTCCGCGCAGCTAACCCTTCGGCTTAGAGGGGACGTTGATGATAAGTTCAAGAGTTGGTGTCTGAAACGGCCATGCAAAGATCCGCATGTGGTTCGTGAGCCGCAGCTTGCCCACTAATTGGCTCAATTCACCTCTCGATGGCCCATATGTTAATGCATTGTTAGTTTTCTACTACTACTAATTCAGTGCTTTTGGGATTATTTACAGGTTTATTAATAGATTGTGTGATAATAATTGAAAAATATATTGATGACGACTTTTTTTTAAATTTCCATATTCAATAGAATACTTGCCATTTCAAAAATTGCCTTTGGTTGTTGAAACATTTAAAAAGTATTACAAGTAAGTGAGTATGATGTATTCAAGTTTGGTACAGAGAACTGAGGTTGAGATATGAATGTTCTAACCCTGTAGAACTTAAAAAAATGATTTGGTTGGGTTAAAAAAATGACAAATTATCAAGACACAACGTGGACAAAGCACGGATGTTTATCTGTAACGCAGTTTTAATAAATTATCGGGTGCTTCATAAATTATTTTTCTTCCACAGACAATGTCGTGGAGTGGCAGCCAAAGCAGATTGGGAAACCGACTAGATTCCACCGGAGAAGTCTCCGTTCAAGAAATTATTTCTCATTGCGCCTCCACACTGTGGTCTGATCGGAAAGAGGGACTCAACCAACTGGTAACTAAACATTATTCGACAAAGTGTACAAAGAGCGACAATAAATTAAAATTGCCAACAACAAACCCACATTGCAAAAGTTGTCAGGGTTAATTAATTGTCATAAGACAATGCTATACCTGTGGTTCGTTGCCATAAAGTAAAAAGTAATCATAATGATGGACTTGATTATACAACCTTTAAGAACTTTCGATAATTCACCTCTGACTACAGAAATGCTTTCTGAAAAAGTCAGACAAAAACAATGATTGAAATTCTGTTAGAATAAATGAATCGATTTACCAGATTTTATTGGCTGTTGTTTTATAATTACTTACATGTGAGTGAGTGTGAAATAATTAAATAATTGCTTAACTTCATGCAAATTCAAATTTCAGGTTGATTACATGCAGCGAGGTCATTTGTTTACTTCATCTGAGTTGCGCCAGGTGACGGAGGTGTTCTCAAGAATGTTTGTGGACTCGCACACCAAAGTGTTTGGCGTCTTCCTCGACGCAGTTATGGAATTAATTCATGGCCACTCCGAGCAGATGCACGACTGGCTATATATTTTGTTGACAAGGTTAGTAATGTATATAAAAGCTTCTATTTATCTTTGTTGATTCACTATTACTCTACTCTGAATTTAAAGAAACGTACACTTAGGCAGCATCCGGCAATCTATGTCACGCGAAAGGATTTATTGTCGAGCGTCTTTATGAACCAAATATTCAGATGTTAGCTTCCAAAGTTGAACCTCAACTGGAGTATCTAATCTTTAAATATTGTATTTTTTATGATGTTTTTATGTGTTTAGTTTATTATAGTCAAATAAAATTGTCTTAATACACAATAGATTTACTAGTTTTATTTCAGTGGCACGCTGTTTCCAGTACTTTGAATTACCTGCTTTGTTGCACGCCAATGCATTTGGGTTGCCGAACGCTGCAATATAATTCAATAATGCAATACGCTTCAAAAATAATGTTCATTGTATAGTTCTATTATTTTTTTCCGATTGCTCTCATGAGCGTTTTCAACTATTATTAGTTGAGACGGTCCTGATCATTTCATGAAATTGTGAAGTAATTAGAGTAATTGCAGTGGTAGTATAAATAATTGCGTTTTTTTTTTATTAATGTCTAATAACTCTTTCCTTCTAGAATTTACAGTTACCATAAAAGTCAAGTTAATTGCTTTCTTATTTTATATTTATTTTTACACAGCTTACACTGATTTCTCAATGAAAGATTTAAAAAACTTTATTATGCTTATGATAATATTGAGAAATGATAGATTGACATGTCAAAACAAGAATGAGTTCACTGTTAATTTCTTGTTTAATTGATTGCAGGCTTTTAAATAAGAGTGGCGGAGACCTATTGGGATCGGTCGCTGGGAAGATAACGAAAGTTTTGACTCTAATTCATGACACTTTCCCTCCGGAACTTCAAATGCACTGCGTTCTCAGGTATTGTTGAGTCTACTGATATGCCACAATTAGTTTTGAATACTAAATAGTATGTCACTAATTGAATAATGTGGAATCCACGCTATATTTAAATAGTATAATTCTGTGTTCTTGATGTTGAAATGTCTGGCCCATAACACTGATATGTAATTTTCCTTCAGATTCCTAGCAGATCAAGTGCAAAAGCCAACATCCAAGACGAAGCAGGCGACGGTCACCTTCTTAATAGAACTAGTGGAGAATCACTGGCAGCCGAGCAGCGGAAGCGCTTATTCTGTGGGTGTAGCTGGCAGCACTGCCACGAAAGCTGTGCAGAAAATAATATTTATGACTACCCACGAGAATAGAAATGCTGAACTTAGATACGTTTCCAAGAAAGCTCTCATCAAACTCTTCGAAAGAGATCCTTCCAGCGTGAGTGTTTGCATACTCAAAAAAAATATAATTGTTTATCACTAAGCCGACTCAGCAATTTTCCTGTCTTTGATTACAATCTTTAATTGGATTTTATCTCTTTTCAGACTACATCGATATTGTCCGAGCTACCCTCAGAATACCAGCAGGTTGCTTGGAACACAATCCAATCGCATGTACGAAAAAATAGCGCATGTAAGTTTATCGATCATTCCTTCATTGGTAATCTAATTTTTAATTGCTTTCTTTCAAATGAAATCGTCGGTTTGAATAGAAAATAAAACCATTGCTGTATATAGCCAATCATATTTTTTTCTTGATCGAATTGGTAGAATACCATTACTAGACTACTTGACTGGTCTTGGTTTACTTTCTCAAGTTAATTGGCGTTGATTATTGAATAAAAATTTGAGTATGTTGATCAAGGGTGTCCAACCCACAGCCCAAAATAGAAAATACCAAGTCTCAAAATATTTTATATTATTTTTACGGTATTTTGTTATATTTTCGACTGTATTCAGGTGATATTTTCATGTACCGCCAAATGTGGCCGTAGGAAGACATTGACAAAGGGACATTTGTTTAGGGGTGAAACTATGAAGGGCGCCACCAGACCATCATATTGATATTTGCTAACTAACTAAATAATTTGATAATAAAGACCCTAACTAAAATCACCGCTCTGGCAAAATATATTTATTGACGGGTTTTACGGATTACTGTTCGAAGGCATGGATGTCTGTGATGCTTAAAATTCCCTTCCAAAAATTTAAGCAACTGAAAAGAATGCAGTTCTCGCAGAAAAACTTCAGTTGAGATACCTCCATTAAGAGGCCATATGCTCTCTAAAAAAATACACATATTTACTCAGAATTCAATGTTTTATGTGTGTCCTGAAACAATTACTCTTTAATGTGATCCACAACAGTTAAACTGTTAAACATCCATGATGTATATCATTAGATTTGAGTATATTTTTAGCTGGAGGAGAAAGCCCTAGCCGAGGTCAATCCGCCAACAGATCCCCCACTGCATGCTCAGAAGAAGTAATGCGGAGTTTGAGAAGAACTACAGCAGAAATTCAGAATTATACCCATCTACAATCCCACGGTAATGCAATGTGTTGTGTCTCTGAAGCTTAGAGTAATTTTATTTCTAAATATTTATTATGAAATTATATGTATCATTTCTTTTAGGTATGACTGACGTTGTTGGTGACACAGCTTCTAAGGACTCTGGCATCAGTCAAATGTCTGATGCTGCTATCACTAGACCCATCAATGGAATTAATGGACACCATAGGTGAATATGTGATTGATAATAACTACCGTACTACTCTTCAATCAATGTGGCCCAAGACACTCAAAACGTTGGGACACCCATTACATAAACAATAAAAATATATTTCCTGTACATAACGACCAATCTGTGAAAAGGTTATAGATTCCTTGACGTGCTAATCATGAAATTATATTGTTTCAGTCTTGACATGTGTGATAGTAAACCTCTTTCTGCTGAGAGTTCGGAAGCCGGTAGCACTAAAGATTCATCACCAACGCCTCAGAATACCGCACACTTTATGAATTATTATCATAGGTATGAAAATGTGTTTTTAAAACTTTCTCTTTTTAAAATTGTTTCTTTGCTAGTGGTTTTTTTTTTTTAATACAAATTATTGGAAATAAAAACAATTGAATCATGGTTAGATCAATAATAGAATTTTATTTATTCCTCAGGGATGGTTCCAGTGAGGAGAGGGACAGGTGCTCTAGAGATCGAGTCAAGACTCATGAATTTGACAAAGAAGGCTTCATAGTGACGAGAGGTAAATTTACATCTATACACGAATAATTAAATACAATGTAAATTTGATATGAAGTTATTTCAAATATTAACGATTGTCTACTAATGATTCCCAAAACGCTAACAATAATTTCAGCCATTTTGTGTAGATGTGGAATCGATTTTTAATATAGAGTTTTAATTTTGATAATTTAAAAAAAATGAATCATACAGATAGTATGAAGGTTGTCCAAACCATTAATAACATCATCGTGAGACAGTAATAAATTAGTATGGCAGAGCTCATCTTGGTGTCATGTTTGATTTTTTATTGGGTGAAGACCATTTGTGCCTACTGGTACATAATTGAATCAGTAGTGCTATTCCCGTGCGCATAGTACTTATTTTGGATCATTCAGATCGTTCTAAATAAGTATCATGCACGTGGAAATAGCACTACAGGAACATTTAAATTTATAAACTACGCTAGTAAGGTTTTGCTTTTTTATCAATTTAGAAATTTGCTAGCGTACAGGACAGAATTATAAATATTGCTCATAGTCAGTAAAGGTTTTAAGATTTGTTCACACAGTATTTTATTGATTACTAATGCAGGTGATATGTTCATTGTTAATATCAATTTCTTTTTAAGACGGCCTAACGGAACAGCAGGTGTTGGAACAGTTTGCAGCTCTGAAGGGACCCGAAGAAGAGTCTGTGAAATTGTCCGTAATGAGTTCTATGCATGAAGTACTCAAATACGGCAATTGCAAAAAACCACAGGAACAATTCAGGTTTGTGTGCTTGATTCAGATTTGAAAATACTCTAGTTAAATCCTGTATCCAGACAAAAAAATCTAGATTGCGATGGTTTAAAAGTTAATATAATAATATCCTTGACAGTCGAATTGCCATTTCAAAATGATGGAAGGTAGTCAACCACCTAATTATGTTATTTGTAAACTCATTTGATGGATAACAACATTATCAGTACTGCCTTGAATCTTAAATTATAAATAGTATTAGGTGAATTAATCCTATTTTAATGTTGTCACTGTAAAATTGATTCTTAAATTTTGTATGTGAGAGATAAATTGATTTTGATTGCTGAGGAGGTACAGGGCTTATGTCAATTAGCAGTAAAACTGAGAGATCTATGATAAAATACAGCATCAACAGAAGTCGTGTAAAAAAATAATTTAAATGAACATGTTCGTTGATTGTTTCGGAGAAGAATTTCTAAAATTAAAACAGTTACATGAATCCGAGAAACATATGAATGATCAGCCGGAAAACTAACTGTATTTTTTCTCTTGTCGAGTGGAGCGACATTGAATGCTATCATTAAATTTCATACACGCATTGTTTTAATATCTTTTTATTTTTTAGGAATATAATGCGTACAGTTTTGGCTCTGATGGACTGTCCTGAAGAATCGAGCGTGGGCGGTGCTGTTCGAATCCTGGTGCAGATTTGTAGAAGAGAAGAGATGAAATCCACTTGGTTGGAGTTCTTCGATCTAATTCTTCTCAAACTTATGGATAAATACAAGGTTCAGAGTAAAGAAGTGAGTTAAACATTCGAACAGTTGTCTGAAAATTTGACGTCAACAAAATATAAGACATTATTCTTTGAGTAATAAATTGCAATAACTTTTAGATTTTTTTTTACTGTTTAACCTTCGCGTTCCGGAGCGGGGTGCAATTGTTCCCCTAAATTCTTATTTTACCAACCATTTGTTAAATATCGGTAATATCTAGCTGATATTTATTGTAATCTACAAACATATCCTACTGAATACAATGCAAAAAAAAAATCTGAAAAATTGTAGAAAATAAAATAGATATTCACGTTTTTCGTTAACAAATGGTATTTGGGTCACATATACACGTTGCGTTTGAGTGTGTGCGTGTGCCGAGCGCAACTCCACACACCTGATGTCAGCGTACCCTGCGCCCGCGCCGGGAGAACGACGCATGCGTGGATCGTAACCTTATCGGTGCGCATGCCCGGCGGCCGGCGGGAGCGCAGTGGGCCAGTGCGCTCTCGCCGCTTCTATTGACATGATGGATTTCTACCGCTTCTATACGCCTGACGTATCGTCAACGCAATATGATATGGATGATTCAAAAAGACAAATTGTCTCTTAATTTTGACAGGGCATGCTCAAAATCAACATTCGAACTTCTGACATTTATTATTTTAATTTTCACTTCGTTAAATGAGAAAAATCCTAGGGGGTACAATTGTACCCCGCTCCGGAACCCGTGTGATTTTTCAAGATATAGGTACTCGAAGGTTAAAACTGTTTTGTTTCAATGGTGTATTTTGGAAATACGGAGAGATATTATCGACAATATTTTCTGTATCAATTTACCAAAAAAATGGTAGTTATTAGTATAAATATACCCTAACGACGTGCGTTTGACTGACCTAGACTTAACTATAGTTAAGGATGCTATTCTAATGCCCTAAAGATTGTTATAATAATGTATCCATTTCTCTTGACAGATAACCCGTGTGATAGAAGGAGGTATGCCATCTTTAGCCAGAGCGTTGCCCACAGATAAGACTGTCGTCTTCCTGAGGCCGATAATTAGCACTCGTGAATATCCGGACAACCTGTGCGGACTGAAACTAGCAACGGAATTGGCCAGGGCCAGACCGAAAGATATTACCGACGAACATCTTGCTGCTCTTATGCCTGGAATTGCAGCAGTATGATTATCTCTATTATTAAATATTACTTACGAGATAATTGTATATTATTGCCAATACTTGACCTATCTAGGATTTGCTCCAGTGCTGACAATGTACCCATCAATTGTGGAATTATTTTTTTTTTTGCCGAGAGGAATAGGTAACATTGTATTTAGTAACTAAGATTTTTTTTTTTTGAAGGCTAGTAGATGAAAGAGTTATGATACAAACTCATGGTTGAGTAAATCGTTTATTTACAAAAAATTTCCACTGATAATTTTAGTAGATGAAAGAAACAGCACATGACTCTTTCATCGAAATAAAAAATAAAGAAACAGCCCAAGCCTCTTTGTATATTGCCGCAACGACAAGACCAATGTTACCTCCAAGCTGCACGCCGCCATTTTAAAATTCCCGTGCACTCATTCTGGGTGCACCTACCCGGAACTCTGCTACTCCAATACAACTATTCGAATAGTATTTTTTAAAAATTGGAATAACCTTGTTGATTGATAATAAATTTACGATTGAACATTTGGATAATTTTATCAAAAAATATTTTTTTTATCAGAACAAGAAATTTATTTAAATGGAGTATATAATGTGAGGAAAGATGCAAAAGGACGACAGGAAAAACTAGAAAATTTCAAATAAATTTATAAAATTCATAATATTTTATCAATTTTGGCCTGATTAAAAAGTTCTCTTATTTCTTATGTTTTATAATATTATTAGTAAAAACTTATTTATAAATTATCAAATGATATTTTTTATTATGCAAATCAAAACAGCAAAAAAAACATATTTTTTTGATATCAAATATGAAAAATTATGCCGCGCATTTGTTGCCTCTTGAAAACCGTATTTGAATCATTACACCTAAACCCTTTTCAGTTGGCTGATCATAACAACAGTCCAGTACGCAAGGCCGCAGTCTTTTGTATGGTTCAATTGCATCTGGCGACAGGTGAAATCCGAATGCGACCACATTTGCAGCATTTGACCGCCTCCAAGTATAGGCTACTACAGGTAATAATGAGTTGTTCTTTCGTTTAGGAATACACTAAGAAAACTTACAACCTGCAATACATATGCCTATGTTTTTGATATACATATCTCTTGAATGTGATTTCACATTTTCTTCTACGAAATTCAAATGGACATTATTTAATTGTTCATGTTTTGAATTATCTTTATGCTTTTCAAATCAAAATAATATGTTGGTTTTATAGCCGAGTGGTAAGTCTCGTTCTCTTTGATTGTGGTGCCCATGTGTTTGTATCCCGGTATGAAAACATTCATTGTGCTTTCCTTGTCTCGATAATTATGATTTACCAAATTGCTACATTTCACTGTACAATATATTAAGTGGAATTGAAAGGTAATTGCTGGGCTTGTAGCCCACTAGCCAGCATCGTTCTCTTCTGATGTGATGTTTACGGTTTTGAATTCCATCCTAAAACTTTCATTAACTGATTTCAAATTGAATAATGGATTTTTGTTCAAAGCTGTAGATGAATGGATACAATGTCTAAAGATCCCTCCCACCCATTTCATCTTAAAAAAAACCTGGTACTAGGCCTGTCTTTAACCCTATCCTTCTTTTCATACTCTCAAAAAAGAGAGGTTGAGTTATTGAATAACAAGCAGTCCTCATACAACTTCTGTTACGATAAGCTTCACAAGATGATTTGCTTCAAATTGAAATTGGACACGGTTAAAAAAATATCAAAAACAGGGGTTTGTTTATTGTAGCAATTAGTTTTTAGATTGCAAGTTTTCTTTTGTTGTTTATAGTTAATTATTCCTCTCATGGTTATTATGTGAAATGTTCTCGGTTAATAAATTATTTTCTTCATCAGGTCTACCTTAGAAAAGAGAGAGGAGAACAATCGACACCCCAGAAAACACCTCGGCAAGGAGATACCAAAGTCTAGCCGGCGTTTCCTCAATCTGCCTCTGACTTCGGAGTTATTCACACAACATTTTACACTACACAATTATAACAAACGCAATAAATCAGCGACATCTTTTAATAAATAATATAAATAATTATTAACTACGTAGAGGTGATTCAAACCTTGAGGAACTAAAATGTTTTAATAATATTATCGATTGGAATTCTCGATTGCTTACTTTTTTTGAAAAGATCTAAAATAGAAATAGAGACCGAACGAGAATGAGATTCTCATATAATTATAGCTTATATTACTGTTTACGTTTTTTGTATCGAAGAAACGAACATATAATTTTATTGCATTATATATTCACTTGTACAGACAACTTCCTTAATTTTTTAACGGTAATAATTGTTAACCAAGTAAAGGGGTCAATCATTATCCCGAAATTGGGTAAAATTTCATTAGCAGTGGATCGAATATTGTAACGTTTTTAAATGTATTTTGTGTAATTGCTGGATTTTTATAATAACTGTCTCCTAAAGATTACGATGCTTGGGTGTATATTTCTTGAAATATGTGAAATCCATTAAAAAAATCACGAAAATTTATCAAGCGGTGCCATCTAACAAAGAGCACTCGTACAATGTTTTTTCCCTATGAAAAAAGTTCATCGGATAAAATAACGATTTTTCATTCCTATGCTTTTAGTTTGCTCAAACTTTGTTTTATAAATGCATCAGTATAATTGTTGTAAGTCGCTTTGTGATAGCAATCGCGGTTTGAAAATTAGAAACGAATCGAATATTGTCGGTGTTTTTTCACTTTTGGGCGCACATTTGGTAAAGGCGTGACAGTTTATTGATATTAATGCGATCGATCTATACATTTGTTTTCGCATGTCAGTAGTAATCCCGTGTATGATTTTCTTTTGTTTTTGCCGATTTAAACATTGTAATAATTACGTAAAATTGCTTGAAAACAGACATATAATTGCTGAGATGTTTTTTTTAAATATTCATTTTGCTCAAAATTGTTAACATTTATGTTAAAAATGATTTAATGATTATTCACCGGTAAATTCTCATTTCCATTCATTTAAAATAAAAAAAAAACATTGAATGAAATATTCCTTATGATATTCGTAAGATAATTTATTCTGTACGATGACATCTATGATTTATTTCACGAAACACCTACACATGATTTTACATAAATATTTTATACATATCAACATTGTAATAAATGGTGAATTAAGGAATTTCGCGAGTCAAAAATAGCATAATTTTTCATTAATTTTGCTGTTTTAATTCGTGGTCCTCGGTAATGTTATTTAAAAATAAGTAAAAATCATGTTTTGGGAATCAAAATTTTAATTTTCAGTTACATGTTAAAACTTTCAGCTTGGCTTCTTTTTCAATTTAAGGAAAATGATAAAATAACTCGAGGATTAAGAAGAAATGATAAAAAAAGATATGCATCACGTATAATTAAATGACTTGTGATTGATTGCAAGTCATTTTGACACAAGTTCACATAAACATTTTACTAATTGTGATAATATAATATCAATCTAACGAAAAAGTACGGACGAAATTTATTAAGATCACATAATGTCAATGTGAATGTGCGTGATTGAAATTTTTTATTCAAATACGTGTTCGATGTCAGTGAAAATTTAATATTGGGAATTATTAAAAAGTGCCGGTGTTGCCAACCTGTTGATATTTCGCCGTTGGATAATGAGTGGAATTGCTTTTTTAGTTCTGCGGCAATTTTCGTGACCTTCAAGGTCAAACAGTCAGGTTTCAAACCTATATTTTAGTGCTTTGAAAGGGATGAATAAATACAGTGTAAAATATTTATATAACACTCTGATATATATTATTATGTGGTAGATGCAGTGTTTTTTTTTAATACTTGTTTTATTAATATGAATATGTTACCTACCCATTAATAATGTCCTATTTAATTTTTATTTTAATCATTCATATTCCTCATTTATTTAGATTTTTATGATTAAAAAAATGTTTCAGATACTATTAATCTGTATATTAAAAATAAACTAACATTATTTTTTTATAGTGGGTGAAATTATTAAATGTTTATGAACTAATAATTTTGCCGTCGAATCAATTTCTCAGTTGATATATTTTTTTTAAATTTTTTGTTTTACAAAAATATTACAGTCGTACGAAATCCGAAAATGGAAATTTTAAAAATATAATAAAAAATGATGGTTGTTATTTTATTATATGTAAAATTTATTCCCCGTGTACATTGTTACTTGACCACTGTCTTCTGCATTTATTTAATTATGTAATATTGTATTCTTAATGACATGTGACGGCAAAAAAAAAACAATTCAAAATGGCTTGTCATCAATGCTATGATAAAAACTTTAAAGAAAATCTATTCCACCTTAAATACACAAAAATTATGTGACTGATTTTAGTTGAGCAAGAATGAATAAACTATATTGAATATTATTTTGTCTGTTTTATAAAATACCCCTCGTTTCATACATATAATTCCATACAATAACCTGATTCATTATGAGTAAGGAATAGGTTTCAAGAAATCTGTTCTTAAACATGTCTTAAATTTGTAACAAAAATTTCTTTCTCATATCGTTGGTATACTGCCAGAACACGTTAACGTTTACCATGCTGTGAGAAAATCAACCTATTCGAGTATCATGAAGCTTACTGAAAAGTAGCGTGGCTGTAGACAATAAAACAAATGAATAAACAACAATTGACCAAAATGTTGACAGCTCATAAACGCTTAGTCGTCTAATCGTCTTCAGGTAGATGTAGAAAAAAGAAATCTGTTCAGCTAAAAAGCGTTAAGATCTTTGTAATTATCTACCAGTAGTAAATGCCAACGAAATTAACTTAGTTCGTATTACTTCTTTAACCTTTAGAGGAGTGAATAGATTTAAACAGACCTTACTTCAATTTACTGCCCTTTCTTAACATGACAATTTTGCGACTTTTTCCCAATGAATATCTGTAATTCATACTTAGAGCATATATATGCTTACAGACAGGCACTCCTGTGTTGAGTTTAAAGTACTTACATATTCATTTACAGAAAAATGGCGCCGACCTACATGTACGTCCATACTCCTCTAAAGGTTAAATAAATGTAATATGAGTGAGCTTGTTTTTTACACAATAGAAGGTGCTTAAATCTGATAAGCATTCATAACTTAAAACACCCAATTTTTGACATAACGTTTTCAAGCAGTATTCCGATGATATAAAATTACATATGAAAAAGAGAAAAACAAATGATACCAAGTGTGTATTTAGAAGTTTTGTTAATATTTAGTGATGAATGATGGCACTTGAATCACCAGATCACGCATGCGGAGAATTTTTAAGAGCATCGTTAATAACCTTCAGTGCATATGTACAGTAAAACCTCAGTATAACAGATTAATGTGGACGAGAGGGTTGTATAATGAAGTTAGTTTTCTTAATTTCTTTTTTAATTTATTGACGAAATACACTTGTAGACAAAGTCAGTGAAGTTTCCATGATTGTGTGGGTGGAATGTGGCTTAGCGCACGTGAAATTGTTAGCCAGCACCCACTAAAACTATCTCAGCTGTGTGATTACGTGCTTATCATACACAAAATGAATACGGGATGTTATAACCATTTGAGAATTTACACGCACCGGTTGGACTTAAAACCTTCAAATAGACTCTACTGTGTTATTAGACAGTTAACAGTAATCAATTGGTGATTTTTCAGCAGGTGTGACTGAGATGTCATTGTACATTTAAATATATACAAAGCTTAGATTGAAAATACATTTTATTTCTAAACAATCGCCATGGTATACTTGTTATCATCACAGGTTCACGGTCACTGCTAATCAATACATTTGCAGGACTTGTTAGTTGATTCTTAAATGTTACCTTGCTTCTTTTTTTTTGCATGTCTCAATTAAACTAAGTCAATGTTTTTGTACACGTACATCTTACTCGTAAACCTCATTAATATGAAATAATTCAATCAAAAAAACATGTGTTAACAAATTAAAACAGTTTTTGTCTCGTATGTTTAATTGAGTTTTGTTATTAATCATTTTACAATTCCAACTGGTCTTCAATTACTCGAGCTTCCTTTTACCTTTCTTAACCTCTTCTGTTTGAATGTAAGTGAATATTTTGAACGCATAAACAATGTAATATCAAAATAATGAAAATAAAATTGATAGATACTTTCACATCGCATTCCTAATATCGCAAAATAATTCTTTTCTGAATGTTGTTATGAAAAGTTTGCTTTGTATTGCGTCCACGCAATGAAACTAAGCGTGTTTATTTTGGTTTGA
This sequence comes from Himalopsyche anomala, assembly GCA_031772345.1. Lineage (NCBI taxonomy): Eukaryota > Metazoa > Arthropoda > Insecta > Trichoptera > Rhyacophilidae > Himalopsyche > Himalopsyche anomala. The sequence continues at coordinate 6,151,590 of CM062833.1, forward strand.
AAGTTTATCCATTTTTAAATTATTTAAATTGTTACTGAAAATGTAAAGTTATCTGGAGAAATATTGTTAAAAGTGCTCAACTTATGTTTGTATTTCATAGGCAATATTTAAAATGCGTTTTAAAAATAAATTTACTGCCTTTTACAAGATTAAAAATATATTTTTAAAACAAACAGAAAATATTATCCATTCGTCAGGAAAGCTGATTTTAGAAAATTGATCAATATCTTCATGACAGTCGTGGTGTGAAAACTTTAAATATTTTAGTTTTGAATTAATGTTTTATCAAAGGAATAATTATATAGAATGATTGTTATAAATAAATTATGTAAAAAGCTGCTTATGTATAAAATGATTTGAGTGACTGAATCTTGGAAGCTAAAAGCGTAAGTTACATTTTTTTGATGGACTTAATCAGTTTGGTTTTATAGGACACATGTCGCTCACCTCATTTTTGCCCTATGATAAAATTATTCTCACTACGCCTTAATATTGAAATGTGAATATTTCTTGTATTATTATTTAACTTATTAACAAAAAATATTTTTATTGTATTGAATCTTTGCTATTTATATTTTTTTTACTGTCAGTCCAGGTGCTTGGTTTTTAATACTAAATGTTATGGCTCAAATTTTACAATCGCTTTGTATATTCATTGACAGATGTCTCCCTGATTATTTTTCTCTTTTTAAGTCTAGCTTCGCCGATTAATTGAAAATGACACATTATATATCTATATATATATTTAAGGTTATGTTACATATTGAATTGTTATAAAATTAACTGTCATCTTAATTCTCATCCAATAAAAATCCCCATGAAAAATGCATGGTTTTTTGATTTCAACATTCAGAGCAAATGAAAGGCGAAAATCCGATTGAAGGATTTACTTTGAAAGAATTTAGCAGTTGGAATTGTTTATGCCAAATTTATTCTTCCTATCGCATTGATTGAAAGCTAAGTCTTGCTGTCACTTGATTAACAATTAGTACTTAAAAGAATAGCATGAATGATTTTCTTCATATCTATAAGTAAATGGATCACTGAGTTTAAATTGTCAGCAGTGATGTAAAATATTAATAACTTCAGATAAGAAATGAGAGATGGTACTTATCTATCTGAGACTATTTTTTTAAATCAATATTTTTACAACAATTCATTTACTTTCAACAATATGAAGAAAGATTAAAAATTTTACATAAGTTTTGCATTACATTTTTTTCTACTAAAGTTGGCACTTTTAATTGAAAACTGACAAAAACATTATACAATCGTAATTTATTATTGTATGTATGGTAAAAATCCATTTTAACAATTTCCTACATTAATTTCCAATATAGAGTTATTTTCCGCATAGAGTCTAATTTATAAGATTCTAACAGTAACGGATTATATTATTTCAAACGCTAATAGTATATCAGAACAGCATAATAAAATAACTCATTTGTGTGTTTCTTTGTTGTCTATGGAAGTTCTTTAATTTTCTTCATATATATTCTTTGCCGACTGTTGTATGTAATATACATAGATTCTATTTTGCCTAATCATCTTCAGTTGGATTTTAACAGACATTTTATTATTGAAAAATATTCTATTGAAAGGAATCGCCTCTAAAAATATAAGATTAACAGAATAAAAACTATGTTTTTTTAGTGAATACTTTACCACAATTTTTTTTAGCTCATCAAAAGGGGACAACTTTATAATATTGGCACTACATATTATTCAATTTTATCTTTGGCTGTTAAGTCACTTTTTGGCCTGTAGGATTTGTGCTTTTTTAGATATTGTAATATAAAGTTGTTCATTACCTGACATATGTTTATAAATAAAATAACATTTGATTTAATCACAGCTACTATTTAAGTTTCTTAGATTTTCCTTTTTTGGATGCCGTGGAAAAAGTACGTTTGTACCTAGCATGCCGGCTATAATTTTCAATTATTAATTTAAATAGTTATTGACCAGGTAATTCGTCTCTGGCGTGTTGAGCATGAAAAATTTGACGAGATATCTCGTCTGTGGCAGCCATCCAGTTAAAAGTATTTTGAAGTAAATTTTTTAATGCAATTCGATAAAATCGCGAACTATCATTCTTTATGGGCCCCTCTAAGGGAAACAATAAATACTTTTTTATTTTACATGTTTTTTATTTGCCAAGACTAGTAACAAAATAATGATAATGATAGTTTGAGGTTATGTCAAAAATAAAACTAATTTTTTGCTCTATTTCCAAAATTTTATCAAATGATCAATTCTGATTGTAAGCATTATCAACTGCTTGATGAAGTTAAAACCGAACAGAATATTTTTAGCTTAAAATGCCTCAAATGAGCGATACAGATTCTTACTGATTGAAACATTACCGACTAGTAGAAAAAATGTTTTTTATTTTCATAAACATGACTGGTAACACCATAAGAATAATCTAATTCTTACTCGACAGAAAGAATAATTAAAAAAGATTCCAATTGAAACAAAACTTCATTGTGATGCCTTGAATATGACAGTTTTTTTTTCTTTATAAGTTAATTGTTTTTTGAAAAACCTACATGAATAATAGGATAATAAAATGTATTTGAATGGTTTTAGTCCAATCGGAGCTGTGCGATTGGTGGACATGAGATTTTCAAGGGAAACGATATTTTATTGTTATATGTAATATATTACAATTTATTATTATGTATTATTATAGCTTTGCCATCTAATCTAAAATATTTTACGAGAAATTTTGTCAACGTGGGCACGGACACATTTGTGACGCCGGCCTGCTAGCCAAATGTGAATTTTTTGCTTAAAACATTAAAAAATATTATTAAACCAAACAGTATGTTTTATTCATGTCAGTGTGCCATATTTTTATTTGGAAGAAAAACAGTGATTTGCATTTTCATACAACTGTCACCGCCCAATAGCACATCTTTTTAAAGCCATATTTGTTCTCACTTGGCTCTTGTGACTTTTGGCAGGGTAAGTTTTGAATGTCTCTGGTTCATCGTTAATTTTTCTCATCATCAATGTATTTTTAGATGTGGTCTGTCGAAACACCTTACTTTTCACCCACTTGCACAAACATTAAGCTTATCTCCTGTCTTTTTCTTTGGTGTAAGTGTCTTAACCTTTTAACTGCCGTAAGTGTCTTAAGGCGCACAATTTTCCGTGGACATACAAATAATGCGTCTTTAGAATTTAAAAAGGATTTTACTAACCCACGGGTTCCCAAGCTATGGGTCGTCAACTTTTTTCGATTTTGGATTTGAACAACAAAACTAAAACTACAGTCAACTAAAATTGCCTTATTGAAAAAAATGCCTTTTACAATTGCATCGGTGCCGCGGGTCACATGGCTTTTATAAAAAGGGGTCGCCACCCGAAAAGGTTGGGAACCTATGTACTAACCTGAATCAATTATTTTAATGTTGTTGAACACACGACAACATTGGCGCACACTTTATTTATTTGGTTAGTTTTTTAGTTTTTGGTTAGTTAAGCTAAAATATAATGAATGTTAGAAAAATCAAATATGTACATCAATAATGATATAAAGTTTTTAATTTTTTTAAAATTCTCCATTTGACAGATACTATTTAAAAACTTAATAAAGTATAAATGTCCAATAAAAAATAAAAAAAAAACTTAACATCATTATTGGTAAATTTAATTTTGCTAATGTTTGATATTTTTTCAAAAATAAATAGTGGGTTTTGGTTGAGATGCGATTTTTAATGAAAAAAATAGGAGATCCCTGCTTAAGCACGCCACTGGCTCCCTGTTCAATCCTTTAAAATATTTTTTTTCACAATATGATAATAAGGAATGCTTATCCCAACTGTAAATACATTTTCCGCTATTGTTATTAATTCAATATCGGTACATTGCTTCAGTGGCGGATCCAGAAATTGTCCCAGGAGGGGGCCATTCAATTTAAAAATAAACATGATACATAAATAATACATTAAAAAATAGTTGAAAGCCTTTTTTACGCGTTTTTTTTTGCGCGATTTTGAAATTACGCGATTTTTTTGGACGGCACCGTAAAAAATATTTTTTGCGCAAATTTGAAGAACAAATTATTTTTTATACATTTTTGATACTTTTTTATGCGATATTTTGATTTTTGGAACCGATTTATCAAATCATATAAAAGTAAGGTTTTTTTACGCACCACTTTCCACCAATGTATCGCGTAAAAAATAATTATGTATTCTATAAAACAGTAAACTAAACAATTAAAGAGCCCATTTCAAAATAAAGTTTTAATAAATTAGAAAAATTGAAAAAAATTCTTCCAAGGAGGGGGCCATGGCCCCCATGGCCCCCCCCCTTGGATCCGCCAATGCATTGCTTACTGTTATATAGTAACATTCGAGTTAATAGTTATTGTGTATAACGTAATTCTATAAGAGTAATAAAAAATCCACTGTTCCTCAGAACCCCGCGATAAACGTCAGGTTAAGCGAGCCCCATGTAAACGTATTGGTAGCTCATCGCTGCATATGGATAGTGATCGACGGCCGTACTGGACTCGTGTCGAAAGAAGAGGCATTCGCAGGATTGAGACTCTGCAGGCATCCACAGAATCTCTCTTCATAACTTGGTCACGGCAAAGAATGAACACTGCCAGCTACAAAATTTATGTGAGACCCACTTTTTTGTGGGTATTTTGTGTATTTTGGATAAGAGATAGAGAACATCGACGGGAGGGAAAATATTGATTAACACCTGACCTGGATCTCGATATTTTCTAAGAGTGTAGTTTTTTCATTAAGACTTAAATACCTGAAATGGTGCATATTACAGTCCCTGCCTTGTGGCGAGGGTTAAGAAAAATCGATTAAGAAATTCTCGCATATCAGATAATTTTCCGATTTTGAGAATGGGCACTTTATCAGATTTTTATAAATAAATACTGGGCTAGTGGACATAATGGGCAACGAATTGACTTGTTTATCGTGAAAATGTCTTTCTGTATTGTTGTTTTTAACTTGTATTTCCTTCTTACTAATGTTACTCCAACTTCATTATGAAAAAATCAAAGATGGTCCCTTTCTAAACTAATAAGTTACAATCGAATTATAAATTGTTGTGTATTAAAACTTTCAGAAAAAAATTGAGTTCAGACTATCAACAAAAGTAATGCTAGTTTCTAGTGTTTATTCACTTTGATATCGGATCGCTGATTGAATACGTGTTCAGCGGGTATCTGTATGTGAAAAAAACCAATCCAATTGGTTGCAAATCCGCTTCTATATCAAAAGATTAAAAATAATAAGTTTTTTTAATAAAATAATAACATTGAAACGGAAAGAAAGTGCAAGAAAAAAATACGAGATTTGAAAGCATGTTTTATCCGCGGTACAGTTTTCTTGGCCTGCTTTCTGCCCGACCGCAAAAAAATCTTACAAATTATGTTATTATATTATTAATAACGCTATTAAATGTGTCAGAAATGTTTCATTTTAATGATTTGCTTTTGAATAATACTCTATAATTGCTCGAAAGGAGAGAAATGATTGCAAAAATTAAACAAGAACTAGGTAAGTTTTTAATTCAATCGCAGATATTTAAGATTCATAAAAAAACATAAAGCTTTGAGCGAGTAAGTTCAATAGAGATATCAAATTGAGTATCGTTGAACCATGTCGAAGCCCTACTGTATGAGAAGAAATAAATTAACCATGTTCACGATTCTATTGATAATCATCATAAAATAACAGTTTAACCTTCTAAAGAACCGCACAACTTTCATTTTGGCCTCAAATTAGTTGATTCAAATACATGGCTGAGCATATATTCTTTTTCAGATAACCAAATTAAGCACAAACATGTCCGAAATGTCTGTAGAACAATGCTAAAAGTAATGTTATTATGTATACAACCAGCTAAAAAATCCAACTGTGCTTATCGTTAAGCTATCGAAGGTGCTTAAAAAATAATGTTGACAGAAAAAAGATATAATTAAATGACATACATACTCTTCACATTATACATAATATTAATAAGTTCATAAACTGTTGTAAATATTGACATCAGATATCACTTTAGACGAATACAAGTAATGAAACATTTTAATTTTATAAAATTTGAAACGTCTTGAGTATTCTTGAAAAAAAAATACCAAACGCTTTATTTAGGAAGGTCAATACTATTTTTGCATTCAAATCACCTTATAAGTATAAACCACTGTAAAAGTGTGAAGTGCTGGACGCATAATCAGGTGAACAACTTTCTTCAAGTCCTCACTCTTAGCATTACAATGTCAATAGCAAATATATCAATATTATTTATTGCAAATAAATAAACATGAACTTTCTCGTATCTTAAACAAATAATATTAATTTAATTCACTGCTTTATTGATATTCACCGAAAGAAATGAAAAGCGATTGGGCTAGATGGAAATTACCATGTGACCTTTGTTTAAAGGGATCTCACATGACCACTAAGCTTTTATGAATAAAGAAATACCAGCGTGATAATCGATAAAACTCGAGTGTTAATTTGATGAGCGACTTTAATTGATGTGATTTGAATATTCCAAGAATGATCATCAGTTTCTAACCGTTGCCGACTGACTAACTTACTGCTAGAATGCTTTCATTTTTACGCCAATTACCCTGGAAACTTTTTGTACTAAAGCACACTTAAAAATAACTTATTTGTATAATCTCTCTACTAAAACTTCGACTATATATTATAGTATCTCTCAAATAATACGAATAAAAGTAAGAAGTACCACAGTACGAACTATTTAAAAACCTGGATATTTTCTAGTGAGTTTTTGGTATTGAGATGACTAATTCGACGATTGCTGTGTCCGTTTTTACGGATATTTTTATGGTCCGACAATATACAATAATTATTAAAGCAATCGAATGTTAGGTACTTTATTTACCTACTACAATTACAGGAAACAATTAAACAGGGGGCTCGCACGTGGCCCTGCGAGCCCCTCCAGTTCATCCTTGGATGTATTGTTGATTACGGGTAGAAGCCAAGTTAGAATTCAAGTTTATGGCAATTTACAGGTCACTTAACAGCAAGTTCATTCACTTGATTTATGTACGTTGACACAGAGAAACTATTTATGTTGTCGATTCAGCGAGTCCTTGTCCGGCCGTATAATCTAACAATCTGTCTAGGGCAGTGTTTCTCAACCGGTGGTCCGCAGAAATGTTCTGCTATATAGTTTACGCCCATTTTAAAATTACTATACGAACATCTCAAGCATTAATCACCATTCCATGCCTGTGCTGCCACAAGTTTTTTTTGACATCTTTTTACAGACTAAAGTGACAAATTAAGCATCTGGAGTTTCCAGTTGCAATATCATTTGGTATGCCTGTTTTCGGTAAGTATAAAAGCGTCGTAAAATTAAAATAAATATTGAAAACTGAATTTAGCATAGATGGGTGATATACATATAAGCTGTTATTTTCAGGGCGCAAGTGCCCGCCTCATGCAATTTTGGAGCAATCCGCCTTTGATTATATAGAATATTGTCTATCTATACAAATATCTGAAATAGTATTATTTTAAAGATTTGGCGGTCACGTCAGACATGTACTTTCACGAATACAGTGTTTGATGTTTTACATAGTTTTTAGAAACTCGAGAGCTAACACTAAATTTAAAACTAGATCCCAGTATACGAATAAAGAAAAGCTAAAAATGTCTTAGAAATTTATTCACGTGTGAACTTGGAGGCGACGTTTCGGCAACACCTGACGTGCATACTAATTTACTTGGTTCGATCTTTATGTTGAGACAGAAGGAGCAATGTTTTTTTTTTGCGATATTTAAATGTGTCCGTGTTTGACGAAGTCGTAAAGAGCACAAAATATAAATTTAAGTTTATCTAAGATAAAAAAAATGCCAATGCGTCTAACAGTCGAGTAATTACATATAATAAGACATAGTCTGTATATTTAAATTGTGCCCGCTTACCAGGGGTGGGCTGGAGGGGGCTCGGAAGGGCTCGCGCGAGCCCCTTGTTAAATTTCAGCGCGGCCTGCGAGCCCCTTGTTAAGATAAGAAAATCATTCGTCTTAGATCAAATCAACACATAAATGCAATCTCTGTAGATGGTTAAATTTTATTATGAAACAAGACTTAGTAGCCAATTCATTTTTTCATTCAGCGTTGTGGGCTTTCGTGCCGGACCTCATGGGTTCTAGTTATTCACTAGTCCTGTCTTAGCCTTATCATTCTATTCCTACTACTCTCTTTGGGAAAGAAAGGTTGAGCGACTAATTAACAAACAGTTCTCGTAGAAAAAAAAACTTTTGTTGAGACACCTTCATTAGGAAGCCATATGCTTCACATTGGGAGCGAAAATGGATACAAATAAATGGATAAGATTTACCGAGCACCTTGTTAAGATATTGGCAGCCCACCGCTGCCGTTTACGAAATGTAGTTAATATCCGCGATAGGTCCACATCGCTTCTGTAAAGCTAAACTTTTCAATGAGTGTCCGGAGAGTTAAGGGTTGAAAACACTACAAACCCAATATACTAAATTCCAGGTTATGCAAATTGAAATATGAATATTCGTTTTTGTTATGTTTAGAGCTACAAGAACAACGCAATACAATTACGTCTGTAATTCGGAGTCCATTTTTTATGTATTTAAATATATTATTGATTGAACTAGAATTTCGTTGTATTCAGATTAAAAAGAGATTTTCATTTCATTACACCCAATTTAATGTACCATCCCTTTTATATTAAACATATTACATGTATTTGAAAGAAAAATAAAAGCCATATAATTCAAAATTATGTGATCAAAATAAAATATCTATTAAAAAAAGAGACAAACTTGCAAAGATAAAAAGTTACTTACTATTTTTGGATAGTGTAGTACAGGCGTGGAGAACCTGCGGCTTTCTGGCCAGTTTTTTAATTCCATAAATGTATGTAAATTCGTAAATTCCTGACATATTCTGACCGTAAAGACCTGTTTCCGGCGAAAGATTCCCTAGTCAATGTTTATTGCGGCCTTATGTCGAATCAGAAAAATGAATGCTGCCTTTAGAGAATAAAAGGTTCCCCATCCCTGGTATAGTATGATTTAATATTTTTTTGATATTGTTTTTGATATGGTGAGAAATGGTTTAGCTTCTAGAATCTAGTACTGACTAGTGTCTTTCGTCTTTTACATAGAGAAAAGCTCTTGTTTTATTTCACTTTATTCACATGTATTTGTTGTTTTTTTGATCGTTTTAAGGTATGTATCCGTGTTTAGATATTTATTATTATTTATAGTACCATTTAATACAGCTTTTTTCCCTATGAATAGGTGTGTCCGCTTCGTCTCTTGTACACACTTAAGGTGGTTACACTTGCTACCAATTTACACAATTATATTGCCAAATTGTTGCGAAGTAATCTTGAGGGTGATGGCAGTGGGTGTACTTGGATATCTCAAATGGGTTAAATAGTGAAACCATGACCTGTCCACCACATAGACTGAGATTGGAATGGCTTGAGATTAACATTCTAAATCTACTTGAAAACAGATTGGTGAAATTCAACAATAAAAAAAACAAGAATGAATATAAAATAGTTTTTTAATGATAAGTACATAATATTATATATCATTTTGACAACAAATCCATTTAATGTAAAAAAATGTACAATTGCAACTGTTATTACTTTAAATACAGATGCATGTCAAGAAATGCATTCATATAATTAAATATCCATTATATTACTACGTTGGACACTGGAAATACCAAAAACAACTAAAATACGTAAAGCGAGATGTTTGCTAGAAAGTTATTCAAAACAAAGATAAAAGAATCCTTTCAAGAAGCGAATTATGGTAAATTATTAAGTATTATTGTATTTCATATCTCGATTCAGGTCATGAATGTAAAAGAGAAACTGCTTTTTGAAGAAGATGATAAAGATATGAATTAAGTGTGAAGATAGATTATCTGCGGCAAAAAAGTAAATAATACGGAAAACTAAACCTTCACTATGTTCGTTTGATTCTCCACGCATACCTGTCTTAACAATTTTATGATTTCCATAGCACCGAACGATTACGTTTTAAATAATATCGCAAAATATGCAGCGGAAAAATCTTTACTTACAGTAAATTCCGAATAAATTAATGTTGTCGTTTTTGTTTGGAAGGCTCACAACTGAATAATATGTAAGTATAATAAATATGATTATTTAGCGTTATTGGAGTCAACAATCCGTTAACTTATTTCAAATATACGGCAACAATATAACAGTAATTAATTTTGCTATAATTATACAAACAAGTACATAATTAATTTTGCATCACACAAATTAATTTTGTTATAATTATACAAAAACATAATAAAAATGTAACGTCTGGGCCGGCGCTAGACATTTGGTCGCCCCAGGCAAGATATTATTTTTTCTGTCCTAGTTATGAAATTCCCATTTGGCCGCCTCTCCAGATTTACCGGTACAGGCGGTCGCCTGCTCCACCTGCACGTAGCGTCGACACTGTGTAACGTTGACCACAGTCTTTGGGAATTCCAGCAAGGAACATCGAAATTTGTGGGTCCTGTGACACTGCATCACTCATCATTAAAATATTCTATATATAATAAACAGTTTGTATTGGCATCTGGCGTCGCCTGCTGTGGCCCAGTTGGTAAGAGCTTGCTCTTCCGATCACGCAGGTCTGGGTTCGATTCCCGGTCAGATCACAGTGAATTTGAGAATTATTCAATTCAAAGTTGTAATCGAAGACTGGGTGTTTGTGATGTCAATTCACATCATTTCCTCTCCTCCAATCCTTCTGATCCTTCAATAACTGGGCGTAGAATAACGATTAGCCAACCACTAGTCCTGTTCTAGCCTTATCCTTCTTTCCCTACTCACTTTGAAAGAAGTGAGGTTGAGCGACTGAGTAACAAACAGTTCTCGTAGAAAAAAATCTGTTAAGATACCTCCATTAGGAGGCCATATGCTCCACATTGGGAGCGGACATGGATTAAAAAAAAAAAAAAAAAAATTGGCATCTGGAGTCAGAACTGAGCTTTTTTTAACTTTCCATTCTCGATATGCTAGATTAGTGTCTGCCAAACTTTTTTTATTTCGCGGCACACTAATGAATAAGATTTTTTCCACGGCGCACCAAATAAAAATGCTTTAAAAAAGGAAATATACCTTTAAAAGGGAAATGTGTATAGTCAACTTCTATATGCGAACGTGACAAATATTTATTTGAAAACGTAGATGTTGAATTTATTTAAAATTGAAGAAAATATAAATTTACGTTTTTGAGGTGTCTTCCTCCGCGGCACACCTGATACTTCTTGCGGCACACAGTTTGGCAGACACTGTGCTAGATTAAAGCAAGTTAAAATATGGTAATTTGATTAGGGCAGAGAAGTAACAAAATTCTAAGTCTGGTAGCTTAAAAATCAAAAATTTGCAAAAGAAGAGGTTTTTAGTTAATATGTTGAAGCTCTTTTTATTTGTTTATGTTAACAGTTTATGGCAGCTTGTTTAACTATACAATAAATAGTTCAAAACAAAAAAATAGTATGCATTTCTCAATTAGGAGAAACTTTCGTTCATTGTGAACTAACTTGTTCTAGAGCTAAGATAATAATATGTACCAATACTTGTTAGAAAGCTCTGTAGTTTTCGAACCTGAGGTCATCAGGTTCGAAGTCTAGGATAGATAAATTACCTGTGTTGACGAGTAGATGCCTACTTTGAGTTTAAAGGTAAATAAATCTTAATACGTTGAAGTAAGAACTTACTTTCAGTATTGTGACCATATTTCATGAATAAATGAAAACGTTACTTCAAAATGAGTATTGGTAAAAATTTCAAACCGAACAATTATTCATTTGTGAATATGCTGTAGAATACTTTGATATAACTACCCAAACGTACCTGACGTAGGATACCATATGAACACAGAGTATCTTAAAATGAAGTATAAAACATGTTTTCTATATATGTATATGTTGTTTTTAATTTTTAAAAACGTACCACAATCACACAATGAAAATAATTATTGCTAAATAAAACCAATTCTTAACTGAGCCGGATTTAGATGAAGAGAGTTTTTAAGATCACTTCTGAGACCCATCCGAAAAAAATGTCCACCAACCGTTTGAACATATCTTTGGGATGAGTTTTAACAACATCATGCGTACCATTTCATATGTTTTTCAACGTGACCCATGGATAATTGTAACAATTTATAAATTGTAAGCAAAGGAAATATAGATCTGGTGATCGAAACCTGCAATACAAAAATTTATACAGTGGTGTAGTCATTGCTAACTAACAAAGTCTGGGAGCGCTGATTAATTATGCTATTTTAATGCTCTCTAACTGCAGTGATCAAATTTCCTCACCATCAAGTTTCTATCAAAACGTTCTTCCAAAAATCATATTATTATATTTACGTAAAAATAAACATTAATTATAATTTTTTTAAATCATCGAAGAAAGTGTGGGAGTGCCGACCCCATGCACCCAGCCCCACTACACCGCTGAATTCATAGGTTTGTCGGTAATTGGTACTCAAAAACAAAGATAAGAAATTTTGCAAAAAAGTTATTTTCATTTGAATATTTATATGCTTTGTATAGGAAAGAGAAACTTTTAGTTAGTTTACATTCTAAGAACTTTTGAGGTTCTTAACTTCAGCCTAGTTAATTGTTTGGTAAATCCGGCCCTGCTTCTGATCATCAAATATAATATGTTTTATTATGTGGTATTATAATTAATATTTCAGTAAACAATAATAATTTTATAATAGATATAATAAATGTATGTTCTTGTTTAGCGTATGGCCGATTGATTAGCAACGCTAGCTTCGGTTGCAGAATCACGGGCTCGAATTCCTGTACTGACAGATTTTCAATCGATTTATGGGTTTCTGTCCGAAGACATGGGTGTATGTGATTTAAAAAAAAAAATACCACCACCTATCAGATCCTAAAAATGAGCCGTACCACTCTCTCAAAAAAACAAAGTGAGTAACTAAGCAGTTCTCGTTGAAAAAATCTTTCACAATATTTGCTTTGTTTGTAGATTGTAGAACATATGGGCGCAATGTGGCGCCTCAATTATTCCCTATCTGCCGTCAATTTCTTTGCTTCCTCCTATGGCATGCCAGCATCTCTCAGTTCCACTGACAACATCCTATGAATAGTACCCGACGGTCGTCCGGGACGTCGGAATCCCACCGGTCGGAAAGAGACATAAGTAAGATTGAGGTTCTCAAGCAACGGTGGGCTGCCATTACGTTAAAAAGAGGGTTCGCTTAATCTCAAAGCAATTGTCGGTGTTCTGAAGAAGGAGTGAATTTTTTTATCACTTCTATGCAAATAAACTTTTTAGTTGATTTTGCCAACATTTTAGAATTATGAAAACTGCGGCCTTTATTTACGAAGCACTCAAATATAATATATGCATGTAGAATGTTTTAATGAATTCCAATATAGTCTAATTTAAGAGTGTGCTACTATATTTATACAATTGATGGTCACAGTATTTAATATCGGATGCATCTCCCGAGGAAGAAATGCCATATGGTATTGAAGTGAAGTAACCCAGTGAGCAATGGTTCGCACAAGAGTGTGGAAGGTCTCGAACTCGACTCGAATGTAGCTTTCGAGGCTAGCGTTACACCGACTGGCTGTACTCCGTCTCGAAGTAGCCTCACTGTAGGTCAATGTTTCTCAAACTGCAGTCCGGTCCGAGACCCGTTATCTTTAAAACACACATAATAGCGCTGACATTATTATTAGATTTTTATGAACGCATATTAAAACTTGCATCATTGGTTACTGATCGTTATATTGGACCAGACCAGATCCGTTAGATAGACACGTAGAGTGTTCCTATCCGAGTAGAAGTGTACATATGAAGAGTACATACCATCATATATGTATGTTAATTATGACAAAAGCGTAATATATTTAACAATATGATATGAAAGAATATAGTTGCTTATAAGAAACACACCATGATCAGGACAGATCTAATTTCATTGTTGTTGCCCCGATCTTCAAAGATTCTAACTTCCGTTTTTTCTTTTGTGTTTAGCTTGTATGAAATATTTTAAAAATATATTTATTTGTAATATATATATGAAATTTAATCAATTGTGTTTATTATCAACAACACTTATTGTGAATTGCATAAAGTCTAACCGCCCCTCAGATACTCCTGAGAATCATTTAAAAGCTACCGAGTAACAGTATGCACTATTTAACTGATGTAAATTATTAGCAAGTGGCGGTGGCTAAAAGGTTCTGTACCACGAAGATTTAGATTCAGTAGTCACTAAGATACTAAGTAATTTCGTAGCAGTGGCAGATTACGCACATTGGAGGCCCCAGTCGCAATAAAATTCGGATGCCATGTTGTTCAAATAACATAAAATCAGAGCTAAGCTTCAGAGGCCCCAAGTATGCGCCTCTTGCGCTATGGCCGCCACTGTTTCACAGTAATTTACCCTAATTTTCAGTACTAATTCGACATTTTTTACAGAAAAACTTTTTCGCTCATCACTAGTATTAACATCAACAACTGATGGTTGTGATGAGCGAAGACGATCCTGAACTGAAGAATTAGCTGTGAAAATAGAAGGTGTTCAATGTCTAAAATAATTATTATTATGTCTTCTCATTAATAATTGACAGGTAAACAATGCACGATTAAGAAACAGAAAAGAAATATAGAAAATAAACTTTTTTGTTTTCATATCGTAAAAAAAATTGCTTTGCATATTGATTTCTTTATGATATTTTTTTATCTATATATACTTAAATCTGTTATCAAAGGACCAATCAAACCAAAAACTCAATTTGTTAAATGTTTTAATAATTTGTGATCTTTAAATTCCATATGGCTTATAGTTTAGTGTAGAATCGTAAATTTTTAATAGGTAGTTAAAATAAGCAAGACATTAAAAATAAATAAAGTATCGTTTGCGAAAAGCAGATGGTGCCAGATTCCCAAAAGTTGAATATTCTCAGCAATAGGTGACTGGGTCGACGAAAGTGACTTTGCATGGGAAGTGAAATTATTGTTTATCAATGATGTTGAATTAGTCGTTTTACTTCTGCCGTGTCATGCTTTATTATTATTTGCTCGCATGTACCGTAATGCATAAAAATCTATTTTATTTTTCTCACACACAAATCAAGGATAAATATTCGCATTTTTTCCATATTGTTTATAATAATTATCTCTTAATCGACGCAATTAACGTCATAATGTTTTACCCGGAACCCATCCTCATATAAAGTATGTCGCCTGCTGTAGTCTAGTTCAGTTCCTCCCAACCTTTTTCAAGCCACGGACCCCTAAATCTGAATACAATAATCTGCGGACCGCCGATTTTTTTTTCATACTTAATCACAAAGAAATTTGAAAGAATGAAAATTTTCGCGGACCCCCGTGAAAAACCTGCGGACCCAGGTTGGGAAGCACTGGTCTAGGTTAGAGCTTGCTCTACCGACCAGGTGGGTCTGGGTACGACTCTCGGTAAGATCAATGTCAAATTTAGATTTTTAAATTTAAATTTGAGACCTAAGACGTGGGTGTTGTGATGTCAATTTACCTCGAGTTTATCTCGAGTGACTTACAATAAAATTCTCATCGAGTTTTTCTCGTATGATCTTTAAACTTAAAAATATTTGGCGCAATGGCATTAGCTGTAATGCAAAATATTTTTTAATTATTTAAAATTAAATTTAGTAGGTAAAATGGTTAATTAAATTAAATAGTTAATCTGTTATAAATACTGTAAAACTAAAAACGATTTAATTGATCGTTATTAATTAATTATTTGCAGGATAAAATTAAGAACACGAGTGCATTTCAAAGAATAAAAAAATATTAAAAAGCTTTCAATATGTCTCAGATAAAAAAAAGGTTTATTACCTTAAAAGCTGTACTTGTTGGAAGAGTTTTTAAATTAATATTTTAGTGTAGTTGAATTAATTTTTGCTTAGCTTATTTCTAAATAAATTATTGGGACACTTACAAGTATTATAAATTGATGTAAAATAACGAAAAAACGGAAATTGTATGCTTTTATTATTTTCTTAAGTAAATAAAACACTAGCGATCCTTTTATGATAATGAAATTTGGCGTGTTCGTCAAACCAATCTGAAAGTGATGATTAAATTATGATTTACGAACATTGATAAATTTGTTTGTTTCCAGTGATATACTGGATATAGAAAATTATAAAACCGTCTGAATAAAGTAGGTAAACCGTAAGATAATAAAACTATTCTGTTTTAGTATTAAGAGCAATGAGATAAAAAAAATAATTACCGATAAAAAACAATGCATACAAAAATAAGTATAAAAATAATACCAGTGGGAATGGGTCCACTGTAGAGTCTGCATGAGAGCCATAAAAGCTTTGTAAATTAATATTATATAATGTAGACGGTGCAGACCAATTGCGGCCACCTCAAAAAAGTAAAAATTATTATTCGTCTAAATATGTCTGAAGAAAGTACTCTTTGTTTATATGAATAATTTCGGAATATTATTCGAACTTTATACTTTAAGTCCCACATTGTTTTCAAAATCAGTCAGTGAAATATTTCATGATACATCGACTGTGGAAAGGAAAAAGGATGTAACCCACACATATAAAATTTTACAAGAGGGCCATATGCAAATTATGAATTATACGCAATATTGAAGTGCACGGAGACTTCTAAACTGGTGTTTAATTGGCATAATCTAATATTAATTAAAAATATTCTTCTTCTTCTTTGGCCATGTTCGCTCCCTATGTGGAGCATATGGCCGCCACGTGGCACCTCCATGTTTCCCTGTCTCCCGCCAATTGCTTTGCTTCCTCCCATGACATGCCAGCATCCCTCAGTTCCGCCGAGTACATCCTATGGATAGTTCCCGACGGACGTCCAGGAAGCCGGAATCCAACCGGTCGAAAGAAGAGACAGGCAGGATTGACTTTCCGATCTAGCACTATTAAACTTGCCAGGCGGCAACAGCTAGAACGTCACTGAACTAGACTGAATTGTCTATACGCATCGCTCGCATCTTGATAAACGTGCAGTGGCGGATTACCCATAAGCGCAGAGGCACCACTTGGCCTCCATTTTAGGCCTCAAAAAATATAATATTCTAGGAAAAACCTTTATTTCAGTCTTTTTCTTGGTTTTAATTTTTTACAAGGTCATCTTTTTTTTTCTTTAAATAAGAGCTAAATTTAGATACTAAGTCGACATTTGCAGCTCGCATCTTTTTGATAGAACGTGTATCAAGTTGTATAGATTGTGATTATCGAAAAAAGGCTGTTTTAAAAAAACTGGGGGTTACGTCCTTTTTCCTTTCCATAGTCGATATTATAATTTGACGTTTGAAAGCTTGTATCGAAAACTAGAACAATCAGTTAGTTTGTTGATCGGTAAAACATGTTTACTCAATGGAGCATTAAGGGTCATGCCAAATTGACCACTTTTGACGGAACCGATATAAATAATTTCACGGAGGTTTTATGTTATTATTTTGCGTTTGAAATATCGCTAACCTAGACAATGTCAACTTAGGTTTATTTTAACACTTTCTCTCTTCTCAGAAGACGTTTCTTGGAGGATGAAATACAAATAAGTGGGTGCACGGTACGCAAGCGATCATAGGCGCGACGGACTCAAAATATTGGCAGGATAAAAAAACATATTAATAAGGTAAACAATAACCATTCACGTAATCGAGCGGGTATTGATTCTACGGTTGTGCGGCTATTTTAAAAGTATTTAAAGAAATAGATATTTTCATTATTGAAAATGGCGCGTAGATTGTGCGG
Organism: Himalopsyche anomala; assembly: GCA_031772345.1. Taxonomy (NCBI): domain Eukaryota; kingdom Metazoa; phylum Arthropoda; class Insecta; order Trichoptera; family Rhyacophilidae; genus Himalopsyche; species Himalopsyche anomala. The sequence goes on from CM062833.1 coordinate 6,169,409, forward strand.
ATAAGACAGTACTGAACTACATATGTAGAATATAATTTGAACAAAGGATACAATGGCACCCCTTTTTGTAGGTTCCACATAGCTTCGAGAAGTAAATATAAACATATTAGAGCGATGGTTTCCAACCTTCATGTTACAGCGCCTCCCTTTGAAGAAAAAAATATCCTTTATTTCTTATAGTAATACAGATACGTTTTAAAGGGTTAATCAATATTTTTAACTGTTCGCGCCTCCCTTTGCAATAGTCCACGCCTCCCCAGGGAGGCGGGCAGGAAATCGCTGTATTAGAGCATTTCTTTTCATTTTTTGTTAAATTTATTAATCGTTTTTCTGAAACTTCTCAAGATCTAATTGGAATCTGGATTTAAAAGCAAAATGTACTGAAATTCTCCTGAAAAAATATTATGTAATTAAATTTGATAACTTTGTTATTCCATTTGTTATGTTACAAAATGTGACACGCGTTTTGCTTCTTTGAGAAGCAATCATGCCTGATGATGCTTCTGTATGATGATGCTTCACAAATAAGCGAAGCACGTGTCACATTTTACAACACAAAAAGAGGAATAACAAAGCTATTCAATATTATAAGTCACTTACACACATTTACCGCCGAATTCATCGAAGAAATTCTTCAGTTTTTATTTTCTCTGTGTTCTTTATTCATCAGGAACACTTTCCGTATCATTCATTACAAGGCGATTCTTATTTAATCTTTAACATCATTCACAGTGGCGGATTAAGCACATGGGAGGCCCCAGGCGCAATAAAATTTAGAGGCCCTGTTTTTCGTCAGAAAATCGTCAGAAAATTCCAAGTAAAATATTTAAAATCTGAACGAAAATTATATGGGTTATATTATAAAAGCAATTTTTGAGGCCCCTAAGATTCGGAGGCCCCAAGCGCGCGCCTCTTGCGCTTATAGGATAATCCGCGACTGATCATTCACCAATTTACCATTGTGTTGACGGAACTGCCAAAGATCTGATATCAATCCGAGATTGAACAAGTCGTGTTGGACTCTTCGTCTTTTTTCTCACCAGACTATCAATCCACCAGGCTCTCGGCGCTTAACCGTATCACCTCAATAAAGAGAAATGCAGAGTCCATCTTTAATCTTAATAATTAATTCTTTAAATACTCCTTTACCTCATGTTCTACACTGCGTCCATAGCGGTAAAACAAGGTGACCAATCGAGACATGTAAATGAGACGTGGCTAGATTAGAAATCGTATTTTTATCTAAAGTCGCGCATTTTTATAATTTACTTGCTAGTTGTGTTTTGTGTTGTGGCGAGTGGATGAAATCAGAACCACTGCTTTCTAACAGCTGATATTCAATAACTCAGTCCTACTTAGTATGCGAACGGCTAATCTAATCTAATTGTGGCTTAATTGTCTGAGATTAGAATGAGTTCTGAATCATAACAAGGTGTTCATCTTTAACATTCGTAGGCAATAATAAAATGATTAGACTACAACGAAAAATCCATTACGCTACGAGATAATAAATAAGCCTGGTGATACCTTTTACTGACAATTTTATGATTGGTTTCATATCATTATTATTTAGATGAGTGATGATATTCAATACTGAGTTATAATGCAACATAAATACAGCATTTAGATAAATGATTAATGTTTCAAATATTAAAAAGTAAAACACTTCTAATTAAAAATTACTCACTAAAAATCAGAACCGATTTCGGTAATTACGTGCCTTATTCACTGATTAATTAAATTGATTGATAATGGTCGTGATAAGCGAAACCAGTTCAGATCCTATTAAATCAGTGGAACTGGAACTTAACCTTTTTAGTGATCCGCACCCCCTTGAATCTGAAGATATGTTCTCGCACACCCTTTTTATTCAAATTTTAATGACTAGGATGTTTTGTAATCCATTTTTATTTATATGTATGTCAAAATAGAAACTTCTCCCGCAACCCCGGAAATGCTTTCTCGCGCCCCAGGTTAAGAACCACGGTATTAAATGAATGTGGAATAAGTACAAAAAGTGTTTAATAATTTTAGTACAACACCTTTCCACCAAGAATAAAATAAGTATGATAATTTGAACACAAATATTGTCATGGTTAATGTTTATAATTTGGTCTGTAACTTAGAAAATGTTGTTTTTATTATCAAATCTGTTAATCTTTAAACAACAATCAATCTTTAGATAAAAAAAGATTTTTACAGCTGGGGTAAAAAAAATACTTTGAATACCAATTTTTATGTAAATGAAAAATATATTTATTCCTCTTTTCCTCAATTTTATACAATGTTCTGTATTTTATATTGAAAGATATTTTTTTTACCATTTCCGCTCTCAATGTAGAGCATATGGACTCCTTATGGAGTTTATCTAAACAGAAGTACTTCTACGAGAACAGCTTGTTAATCAGTTGCTAAACCTCTTTTTTTCCAAAGAGAGTAGGAATAGAAAGATAGGGCTAGGACAGGATTCGTGGTTTAGCTAATCGCTCTCGATACGCTCCGTCCATAGAATAGGATGGGTGGGAGGGGGGTTTATACATTATACAATAATTCAAATTTCAATGTTTGACAAACTGGTGTCGGCGATGATTTTAGTTTTTATGTAAAAAAAATATTGTTTAACCACTTGAATACCAAGCGGACACCGGTTTCCGGAACATATGCAAGCGAACACGGATGTCCAAGACATTTAAAAAATCAAATACTTGATATTTTAATAGAATATAAGCAATATTTTGATGAATATGTGTAGTGCTGTATATACTGAGTCAATATAGGTTTTAAAATATCGAATTCGAGTGTATATTAGGCAAGATTATTATTCTCAAAAACACGCAGTATCTCTGGGACATATTAATGATTTATTTGCGCGGTATTCAAGTGGTTAAAAGATACATTTTTATGATTAATGAATATAGTTGCAATCTCCATTAATGCATAAAACGACTGCGTGAGAATTGGAACGAAATCTAATAAAACAATTAATTAGTTTAATAACATAGTACCAGTCTGAGAAAATGACAACTAGTAACAATAGGTTCCATCCAATCTTTCTTTGCGAATTTTTAAACGCAAAGTGTAATCGACCGCAATCGGGGCACTGCGTTTACGATCTTACGGCGGAATAAAAACGTCTAAAAAATGACATCTGTGTCATCGGTCATCATTAATGTTACGATCTGTAATGGCATGTCGGTAACAGTTTCCTGCATTACCGGCAGAGTTTTAATACAGACTTGATGAGAAAAGTAAGTAGGCAAGACTCTCGATGATCTCACCGTAGAATTCAATATATGGGTGCTCATTTATAGCACTTTGGACACTCGAAATGAAAAATCAAGTGTAATACAACATAAATTTTTATAATTTATCAGTATATTGTCAAATTAATTAATGGAACATCGTCTCGGAATCAAGTAAATGCTTTTAGGAACACTTTCGTATGCAGCTATAAGGGGCACACTCAATTTAAAGTATAGCAATATAGCATACAATGTTGTCTTTCGTTTGATAAAAAAAACAAATACTTTATGAAAATAACGACTGTACAGTTCTTTAGGCAGACAGCTCCAAATAACCTGTTTTAAATTAATGAAGATAACAATAATCTAACAGTCGTTATAAATCAAGAATTGTCAGCGGTGGGCTGTAAATACGTTCACAAAGGGCTCGCTTAATCTCAAAGCAATTCTCGGCGTTCGGAGGAAGGAGTGAATTTTTTTATCACTCCTATCCAATTATATGCAATATTTAAATATGCAATCGACTGTTACTTAATTCTCTTATAATATGTAATAATATGCAATTTATCGTAAACTTATCAATCTAAATGAATGAAAATTTACTACTGTGTATACTGAAGCTGTCGTAGATAATATTTAAGTCAGATTTTGCAGTTCTATACTAATTTGATCTGAATATATTGTTTTTTCTTAAATTAACAAAAGGCTCGCAGACCTTAGTAGAAATTAACAAAGGGCTTGCGCGAGTCCGTCCGAGCCACCTCCAGCCCACCCCTGAGTATTATTTATCTATTTACCGAGATTTATACATTTTTGCACCATTTATTACAGATTAGGTACTAAGGTTGTGGTCAGTAGTAGGACATTAAGTAATGATATACACTATACCATTTTTTTAAAAATTCTTTAGAAGTTAAACGGCATTAGCATTTTTTGTCATTTTTAAATTATCTTATTTATTGGTAAGATAGAGCGCAAAATTTAGCACACATGCATATTTACAACTCAAATTCGATCTTCTGCAGTGGACTAATAAACTGAACTATAAGTTAATCTTTTCGATCTGCGTTATCTCACTATCTGAGAAAGGAATGGTCCAGATAATTTGAACAAATCTTCAGAAATTCTGTAAACTTCCGAATAACTAAAATCTAAAATGATGCAGCGATGTAACTGTCTTTTTTTCAGTCAAAAACAACTAATTTTGGCATTTCGATTAACTTTCGAACTGCATTCTTTGGTTGAATCATACGTCGGAATTCGCAATTATTGTTTAAAACGGAAAAGGGTGTCAAATAACTTCATATACATTATGCGTATTCGAACATTCGTTTTATCTTGTGGAATTTGGTGTAGCGAGATTCATTTAACCGAGCGTATGCTAAAGGCTAAAAAATAAAAATATCTAGTAAAAAAAAATATGCAGTTTTTTTTTAAAACAAAACGCATAAGAACCAGGAGCAATTTTGGTATCACAAACTATTGTGGGTATAAATTGAGATCATGTAAGTTATTGTTTAAATATTTTGTATACCAACTTTGTTGATTGAATTGATTGGCATTTACTTGGTAGAACTTCATTGTAATAAGATACACATATCAATGTATTTAGTTCTACAGTTTTTTATAAGATGATTTTATAGCTATTCCGGCGTGCGCCATCGTCAGTCATCGTGCGTCAACGTTTAAACATAGTTCTGACAATAGCGCACGCTGAAATAGCTATAAACATATCGTATAAAAAATGTAGAACTAAATAGGTTGATATTGTTTACCTTATTATAACAAATTCGTGTTCATTTACTTCTTCTAGTAGCATCTTTTCGTAAGTTATTTTAATATAAATAATAAATCTATGTTCAAGTTATCACAGTGTAAAGAGTAATTGAGGTGAATTTTTTAATGGCTTTTTTGTAATATTAAAAACTTAAAAAGGTTTGTTTGTAGGCAAAATTGATTTGTAAAAATTTACATACTGCATTCAGGGAAAGAGAAGGTAATTAAATTATTTTTTAACAAAATAATTTAAATTTTTGATAGTCTTTGCATTACAGATAAACTACGCTGATAATATGAAAATAATTTGCTGTATTCACTAAATTCAGAATCCTCATGGCTGTTGGATTGTTTTACAAAAAGTATTCTCCCCCGCTTTACCCGAGAGTTATTGTTATTATATTAATTGTTTGTGATATTATAAATAAGCCCTTACCAGGTGAAGTGAGCCAAGTGATATTTTAGAAAAAAATGGGTTAGATTCATTATAATATACTACGTCTTAAAACATTGTAAAAAATCTCAGTAAATACACAACGCAATAGTGTTATCTTCCTTAAATAAAAATATACAATCCTCCAAAATTTCAAGTAAAGATGTGATTATACTTAAAGTTCAATAGAACAGTTTTACCATTTTACTACTTGGCTCATTTCACTTCTTGAGGGTTCAAACAAAATAAGATGTTTTAAACATTTTTGATATGTTGTATCTTTATCTATAAACCCCTTTAACAATTGTTTCACCCCCCTATTAGTTCACTTGTCTTAGTATAAATTGATTTTACTAATATATCATATAAACGAGCAAAATCTTATTAAATAAATGTGAAGTCATTACAAAAGAGTGTATTGTTTCTTTTTTTAATATAATGCTTTTCCACCAAGTTTTGACAGTGGACACTATTTAATATTTAATATATAAATATTTATTAAGTTGACATATTTGATACACAATATAATATATTAATCTATTATTAGAATTAGAAGCGATATAGATTTCCTGCAGTGTGTCTATGATATCTACAATTTTGTTTGATTACTCTTCCTCAAAATGTTGATCTTTGTATGTAAGATGATGAATTCAATATTAAAGCATTTCATCGATTGAATTATGTGTGGTTTTATAAGATCTGATTATGTAGCCGTGAAAAAGTTGTCCAGCAACATTCTGATCTGGCGGGATGACACACTTAGCTAAAAAATTGAAACAAAAAAACGCATCTGTTACAGTATAATCATATTATAACGTATTATTTACTCTTGGTATTATGAATACTCATTACGATAAAAGATAATTTTATTCAGAATTACACCCAGGTATTATTGGCCCCACAAAAGTATGCATTATTTTTTAGATATTTAAAAAAAATATATATAACTTCAATTACACAATTGCAAGGTTTAAGACGTCTCTGGGCTGCCAATACAAGCTCACTAAATTTCAAAACTATCCGCGGTGTTTCAAAGATGGAGGATTTTTTATCACTCCTATGCAATCACAATATGCAACACTTGAATAACCTATCGATTGTTACTTAGTACATATTTTATAATATGCAACAAAATACGATTTACCGTAAACCAGTGGTTCTCAACAGGGGTGGTACTGCCTCCCTGGTGAGCGTTTCGAAGTCTGGGGGGGAGGTTTTTAATTTTCCAGAATTTGGGGGCGCTACAGGAATGAGTGGGGGCGATGTACTTAGTCAGGGGTGTCCACCGAGATATTGCAAGACTATATTATTATAATATGTATTTTATTTGTAGTAGGAAATCCATTGCATGAGATAATAGTACATATATAATTGTATAATTTTATAATTTCGTTTTGGGGGGGGGGGGTTAGGTAATTTTGGTTAATTTATTTCTGCTAAAGGGGGCGATTCTTTCAATACGGTTAAGAAACAATGTAAATGGCTAAAAATGTACTACTGTGTATACTGAAGCTGCAGAAATTGTAGTTATGTACAAATTTGATCTGAAAATATTGTTTTCTCTTAAATTAACAAGCGGCTCTCCGGCTTTAGTTAAATGTAACAATGGGCTCGCGTGAGCCCCTCCGATCCCACTCCTGGATAAATTAAATACACTGACAGTACAACTGCGAGGCGAAGCCACGCGTAATTAAACAAAAAGGGAGTATTGTTATTATTGTTTCTTTTTGGTACGTATTATTATCATTATATTCTGGCAAAACAACTAGATCCTGAGCGAGATTAAGCGACCTCCTTGTAAACGTATTGGCAGCTCACCGCTGACTTTATCGCTATATTAAAATGAAGATATAGCTTAGTATTTATCTAAATATATGGTTAAGGAAAAATTACAGATATTCGTAAATTAATAACATCCTACAGAGAGTCATGAGATGCCAAACCACAAAACTTTTGGATTGTTTAAATCCTAGTTCATTTCTTAGAAACTATGGTAAATACAAGTCATTCGTTACGAATTCCCTCAGAAAATAACTGTTAGCAAAAATTTAACCCTGCGGAATTCGTCATGTAAGAAAATAATTGAGCAAGCGGCGATGGGTACAACGTACAGCAAGCTTGAGCAAATACAATAAATTATTGATGCAGCATGACTAAAATAAAGCAAAATTTGAAGGCTTTTATTTTAAGGTTTCGACTAAAGGTTAAATTTGAATTGTTCAAATTATGTATATTCACACAAATTCCTCAGTTCGAGTTCATCCGTGCACTTGAATGTCTGAAGATGCCGAAAGGCGAAACCCGGGTCGTTAGTGACAAAATTTGTGTGAATGTACATAATTTGAACGGTTCAAATGTAATTGAAGGCTTTTATGAGATATTAAAAGATTTTTTAAGAATACTATAAAATAATTATTTTATTATGATAAATACACGTAAGTGAAATATTAAAAAAAACAAGAGTAACGTATATTCAACCGAATCAGGCTCTGTCTGACAGTAGTGGCAAAAATGCGTGACAAATTCAATTATATCATATAATATATTAAATTAAAGAACGCTGCGACATTTTTTGAATAAGATACATAATATGGGTATTTTATCATTTAAACCTTGAGATTATGAAATTAAAAAATTATGGCATGAGTAAGCATGGTTGATATAATTATCAGTGGCGGTTCGTGGCCTAAAATGTTGGGTGGGCTAAAGAAAAGTTTAGCATTGTATACTATCTACGAAATTGTGCATGTTTCCACTTCACCTTATACATACATTAATCTACAAGTAAATTAACAAATACTACGACACTACTGCAAAGCATAAATTATTATATAATAAAGTATGAAATAATATAACACAATCGAGAGTATTATTGTAGGTAGACATAGCATTGACTTATATTGTTAGAGGAAAATCAAAACAAAGATATAGTATAAATTTGCGAAAGGTTAGGTTACGTTTAGAAATGTATTTATTTTGTTCAGCTGACGGATTGCTGTTCATTTTTATTCGGCCATCTTAAATTTTTTTTTTACTCATTTTGGGTGAAAAATGCAGGTCGGGCTAAGCCCACCTAGCCCAGTACGTAGAACCGCCACTGATAATAATGCTTATGAAATGACATTGGATATTATAAAAAAATCGTTGTTGTTGCTAAAATGTGTACACACATTTTAGAGGATATACAATGTTTCTATGTTAAACTTAAAAATAAAAGATGGCCGATTTTATTTTTACACATCCACACAATTTATAAATCTAACATCAAAATGTGCATCATATTATGATGGTTTGAGATATGAAATTTTATTAAAGTTTAACGATCCGTTAAAACAATGATATGATGTCGAAATATATTTTATAATATTTTTAGAATTAAATACTTCACTTAGTATAAACTTATAATATCAATAAAATGTTGAAACAGTTTAATTAAATGCTAAGCCGATGATTTGTCGACTTTAATTAATGATTTTTATATTACTATATATAATCATTAATAAAGCTAAAACACAATCATAAAGAAGTTAAAAGAAATGAGCTAATATTGAATTGGTATTCTGATTGTAAGAAATAAAACCGTGTATAATCATAAAAAAGTATGTTAAACTAATTTATTCGAGCGAGATATCTCAAGAGCCTACTAATAAACACGTCTTAGTCCATTTGTTTGAAACAAGTAGTTGATTGAATAAAAATGGCTGGCTAATCAATTGTTTATTTAATATATGAAACAATCGGAGCAATGCATACAAAGTGGTATATCTTTACTAACAATTACATTTTAATAATATCTATCAAATTGACAATCGATCGTGTTTTGTTCGTATTTTGATACATCAAATGGCGATTGTTCTCAAATGGCCGCCGTAGATTTAACAATGTGTCAAAAATTGGCGGCAAATTGTGTTTAACATCATAAATCAGTATTTTTTAGATTTGATACTGGAGTTGATAATTGGAAGTAGAAAATGTATGAGAGATGAAAAGAGAAGGAAAATGATGAGTTTTTCAAGCGTTGGAGAGAGATAGAAGTGCGGACACAGGTGTATAATGTTGCAACCTACTTCGATATTTTACAGTTGTTTGTAACAATTGGCGGTTGATAATATATAATATGTCCGGTACCAATATGGAGCATGGGACCCTTAATGTTTTATCAATAGCACGTATTCACATGTTTATAAAATGTCGTTATATATCATTTGTAGCTGTATACGTACAGGATATATATTTTAGTATTACCATTTATAATTCGACTCTGGAAAGGCAAAAAGACGTAACCAACACATAATTTTATTACAGGAGGCACAACTGATTTTTTTTTAAATTTTGGATTAAAGGCAAATTATTAAATATACACAATTTTGAAGTGCAGGAAGACTAATGTACTGTTGTTTTTTTGACTAAATCTAATATTAATTTAACAGATTGCTTAAGAAAAACCTTTTTTAATTTTTTTTTATCCCAGTCGAAATCTTCACAAGCCAATCTATTTTCAAAATTAAAAGCTTTATTTAGATACTTATTTCGTAATTTTTAATTGTGATTATCGAAAAAAAACTATTTCGAAAAAACTATGGGTTGCGTCCTTTTACATTTCTACAATTGATATGAAAATATCCAATCACATGTGTTGACATACAAATGTACCACAATGCACAAAAAACAACTGACAATAGCTGTATTAAAAACATGAACATTTTTTACTAAAAAACTTTCCCACGGATGTATTTGATTATTTGATTTTTAATAGGTTATATTGATGTAATATAACGATAACTATGTTTAATTACCAGTGGATTAAAAAAATAATTATAAAAATTGTTAAACAGTCCCATATTTTCTTAGAATTTATGTAAATACATTTAAATCACGGCCTAAAAACAAATTATCAAGACACTTGGGCCTCGTATAACACGGTTATATGGTTCCACAAAAATGTCGTGTAATACAAATCCGTGTTATACAAGGTTTGAAGTGCATACAAAATTAGGGATTGCGTTCCAAAAAATATATCGAAGATGGTTTATATAAATAACTAATAAGTACTTTATTTTTTTAAATAAACAAATATACATTTACATATCTATTGAAAGAAATTTTAATAACATAATCTAGCATTCATTCATCATCGCTATCACTTAGAATTCTACATGTTTTATACTTTTTCGAGATCGGTTGTAAGTTTTCATCACCATCGGAGTACTTTTTTGTGGTTTTACCCTTAAAAAATTCGGTAATAAGCGATTGTCTGCTTTTAGCGTATAAATCTTTGCGTATTTCCTTATAAGGTTCCAAAATTTGTTGTAATTCCCTCTTAAATTTCGAACTTCTTTCTATTATAGGATCCTTTTCAATATTTTTTTTTCTAATTTAATAGCCAATTCCAAGCCGTCATTTATTGTTTTTAATGTGAAACATGTAGCTTCTTCGCTGCAACTGCTTTCTGAGTCATTAATTGTAGTAGGTTCATCCAACATTTCGATTAATTCTTCTTTGTTCAACGTAGGATCCTCCAATATTTCATGGATGTCATGAATATCCGACGATATGACGTACAAATCAAACGTGTTAATTATTATTTTTATTTTTTTTAATTGAAGCCGTGTTATATAAAGCGTGTTGTATGAAAAATATTCCACAATTTATACACCCGTGTTGTATAAAACCGTGTTATACGAGGCCCAAGTGTACTTTTAAAACAATAAATAACTTAATGTGTACATTTGACTCATAGTTTTAAAATAAATTCTAATAAAGTTTTCCTCTAAAACCAAATATGACAAGAAAACAATTAAATATAAAAATATATACATTGACCACTTTAATCAACTTTACTTATATGTATATAAATATTTTTTCGTAATATTATCGGTATTTTGAAAATGACTACAACATAACAGTTTATAATATCATTGCAGATTCCCAAATAAAGTAATTATCTTAGTACCTATATATTTTTAATTGAATATTTTTTATAAAATTTGATTAATATAACAAGTATTTAAAATAATCGATAGTAAAATGTTAAATAACTATTGAATAAGTTTCATTCTGGGCCAAGACGCGAAAGGCAGATTGTGTTTTCACAAAAGTAAATATTCATATAATCTATACCGTGAACTATTATTGTATTGTTTTATTTAATGCAAAGAAAATAACTGGCACAAGAAATTCTCAATTGCATTAACCAATTGTTTACAGCCAATGTTCGAATCATTTGGGAGAAAGTGCGACGCTTTGAATAACCGCAAAATGTTACGAACAAAGCACCGTCCATACATATCTGCATATGAAAGGCGTTGATGAAATGAACAGTTACAATTGTTTTCTTTAAATCCAGATTTCCGAAACGATACTTATTTAAGAATCTGGCATACTTAAATAATGCTAGACTATGAAATCACGTTTAGAGTAAATCTTAATTTATTTATAGTGCTTTTAAAATGATGTGCCAGAAATAAATACAAAGTATATAAAGCTGAAATGAGTCTAGCAACGTAAGGAAAAAAATGTATTTAGTTTCACAAAAAAACTTATCTAGATAACTATCGATAACTATTTTGGAATTACGTCATCGCTATAACTACAATTAAATCATGCTAGAGTTAAGAAAAAGTTGAGAAGATAATCACTACTTTTGGTCAACTTAATTGATTGATTTTCAAAATAGACTTTAACTAAGTAAATGTCAATTGAATCAATAAACATATGTTTACAATTTGATATGATGTTATGACTTAGTTATGATGTTGGTATAACGATGAAATGATTATCAACCGTGTTACACAACTCTTTGAACTAATTCTTTACATTTTTTTTTACCTTACAAACAATCTAACATATGAAACTGAAAACGATTTTTTGATGTGTTAGTTATTAAAACATTGCTATAAATATAATCTTGAGTATCACTGATATATACAGTTTAGAAAATCCCATCTAAAATACTATCTATTATGAGATAAGATTCCATTTAGCACCCATATAAAATAGTATTTCTATTAAAAATCGGTGTGAACATTCCTTAATGGCATTTCTTTTATAACAGTGACCCTAAAACAAGTCACGCACACATCAAAATATTTGTCTGGGAGATGGATGTATTGGTGTTAGTCTGTGTCTACAAAGTTATCTCACGCCAGTGTTAGTGAATTAATAGCATCGGTATATTAACGATATCATCTCTGTAATGATATGTTGAATGTGTGATAGTATTGTGACCATAGGTAACAAGTTTTTTTTTAAGACAAATCATTACAAAGGTACTTCAACGATGATAAATACATAAATATGCGCAAGTCGCAGGCTTTGAAATGATAGTGAAGAAATAATAATAAAAAAATCAAATTTTGACTGTGGAGTTTTTTTTCTGAACGGAATTAATTTTTGTATGTGTATGTGGTCTTTTTACGTAATTAAGTTTTTAACCATGGTAAGTATTCATATTTTTAAGGGTAAATAAAAAAAAAATATGGAAGAGGTGGGTAGAATAAAATAATAGTTATCAGATTTGTATGGTAATTACATTTTTTTAAAAAGTAGATTACTTATAATCATATTAAAGTCTTATATTTCCTTAGAAAATGGGTGAACAGTTTGTAAAATCCATCTCATGCAGAAAACAATAGTCCACATTCAAGATGTCGAGTTTTAGTTTGTTCGTAAATAGCCGGTCAGGTCCACAGCACAGTGGTCAACATCATTCACTTCCATGCCGTACCTCACGGATTCGAATTCCAGTATGAACAACATTTTTTCAATCGATAACTGTTAGAAGGCATGGATGTTTGTGACGTCTGAAATTCCAATCCCACCCTTCCAAACCTAAAATAATGGGGTGTAGCGAGAGCGATTAGTCAACTGAGTAACAAGCAGTTCTCAGCCACATGCTCTAGTTGTCTATTATAATTTAAATAAGATTTAATTAAGACACCTTGTAGTTCTTTGTACGAAATATGAACTTTTTTTTATTATTACCCTTACATATTACAGCAGTAACATACTACGAAGAATGTTTTCATAATTTGTTTGCTTACGAGTAAACATGTATATGAGTGGTGGATTAAACTATAAGCGAATGAGTCACGCGCTTGAAGCCTTTTAGGTGTCTCAAAAATGGCTTCAATTATATAACTCATATAATCTTTGTTCAGATTTTAATTTTTTCATGAAATTGTATGACATTTTTAATTTATACGAAAAACAAGGCCTTCAAATATTATTGCGCCTGGGGCATCCTATGTGCTAAATCCACCACTGTAGGTATAGGAACAGCTTCTATTTTGCCGTTCAAAACATCAAAGCGTTGTTATTTATACATGTTTTCACATAATAAATATACTAAATATGAAATTAAAAAAAAAAAAAATCTGCAATAGTCGGAGACGATTTTCAGATGCGAAACACGTGTCACAATTTGTAAGACGACCTTTAGAATAACTTCGTTATCATTTTTAATTTTATAGTAAAAATTAATGTGATAATTCTCATATCTTTTAAAGAATGGTCACCTTGTACGAAACATATACCTACGCACAGTAAGTATTACGTTTTCCAGTATGTATTTCTGTTTGAGTGTATGATATAAATGTTTTTACTGTAGAATCCGTTATACGTTCCGCTTAATAGAATGATCATTTGATGACTTCAAGGTTACGCATTCAAATTCATCGATCTATATACATATTTACATGTTGTATAAGCCTGATGACTGTAAATCCCAAAACCGATATTACATCAAGAAAACCAAAGAAAATGCGTTGTTCATGAAAGAATGCCAAAACTCTCGAATTATGCTAATTTGACGATTAATTGATCTACAGCATTCGAAATGGAAAGCAGCGTTTCGCTTCAATGATTAATTAAATGTTTAGTTCTGGTTCGTCAGTTGTTAAAAATACAATTAAATAACTCAAGTACAGCGATCGCTCAATACATTAGATCAGGGTTTCCCAAACTATGTTCCACGGAACACTAGTGTTCTATGGGACCTAAATAGGTGTTCCGCGAAAATTTGGAATGGTAACATACGCTGCAACAAATTTAAGCATCTTCTACTTCGTATCAAAAATCGAGTGATAGTAAATCTCCAGTGATGTTAAAAACGTCAAATATCTAGGTACAGGCGGAGATTTTTAATCACTATGAACTTTGTTTACTCATATTTTTATGTAATATGTTTTAAAGATAATTAATCACTACACAATAAGTGGTTTAATAACTAATATTTTTACTATTAAGAATTACCCGACCTAAAAAAAAAGCTGTGTTCCGGTAACATTTCATTTCCAGTGCTCCGTTGAATTTTCCGGACTTGCAAAGTGTTCCATCCCAGAATAAGTTTGGGAAACCCTGCGTTAGATAGACAACATCGAAAAATCGAAATTGGAATAGGCAGTTATGTGTAAAATTTTGCGATCTATCGGTTACAAGTCCAGATATTTTAAAAAAAAAATGTCAATAAATTTCTTAGGAATTAAATAAAATGTTGGTACTATCTGGGTCATTACTCAAATATTTCTTAACGTTCTACTATCAGTGACGGGTTAAACACGTGGGAGCCCCCAGGCTTAACATTTGAAAGCCTTGTTTTTTGGACAACATAAAGACGTCAGGAAATTTCATATAAAATAACAAAAATATGCAAAATCTGGAGAAAAAGTATATGGGTTATATAATATAATATAAGCCAATTTGAGGCCACAAAGATTCGGAGGGAGAAAAATACTTGATTTATGGTGACCATTTTAATATTGCTTTTTACACTATCTAAACACAGGTGATTTACAGCTGCCTGACTAATGTACTGGGCTATCGGTATATCATATTAATATTAATTTGTCAATAGCGTGGTTAAAAATCCATATTTTGGATTATGCTGTCAGCTTTGTTTCTGCAAGCGATACTGCACAGTTAGGTCAATTTACTTGCAGTGCATCTTCTCTTTAAATTATCATTTTGGTGAATTGATAACAATAATCCTAAACAATATTTGAGTTTCTTAGTTCCACATAGCCTAGGTATACCTTTTTCATCGACCATAAGTAGTTACGTTACAACGATAATACTGTTTTAAAAATAGACTTGGCCCATGACAAATATCTGTTAATTGTACGTGTATGTTATCGGTGGTGAATGTTTTGTGCTGGCGTACGGGACCTTTCAAATCTATAAATACCAGGCTGTGGAGTCGTGAAAAAAACTGCTAATCCGACTCCTGCACCAACGACTGGTCCAATTCCGTCACTTCAAATCGTTTGTAGTCTAATAGTCTTTGCGTATTTTTAAGCATTTACTAACATGCATAAATGTTTGCAATTTAACTTAAAAAGTAGGCGGAATAAAACAAGGAAAGAAAAGACTTATTCAAATATATTATCTCGACGTCGAGTGCAAACCTCTTATCTCCAAAAATAAGATGTAAAGATTTCGATCGCATGAACTAACCGTTTGAATACCGCGCAAATAAATCATTAATATGTCCCAGAGACACTGCGTGTTTTTTAGAAAAATAATTTTGCCTAATATACATTCGAATTCGATATTTTAAAAACCTATATTGACTCAGTATAGATAGCACTAAACATATTCATCAAAATATTGCTTATATCTATTAGAATACCAAGTATTTGATGTTTTAAATGTCTTGGACATCCGTGTTTGCTTGAATATGTTCCGGATATCGGTGTCCGCTTGGTATTCAAGTGGTTAAACTACAATTATTATTCGATATTAATTGTGTAGGACATATAATATAACAACACTTTTCAATAATTATAACGCCCCCTTAAAAATAATAATTTATTTTAGATGGTTACAAATAAGTTCTGTGTTTTAATTATATTACAAAATATTTTTTCGTACTAATTTCACATGATGAATATATCAGAACTAGTTTTTTTTTTGGATATCAAATTTATGGAGCTTCAAGTACCAGGACGCACCAAGGTTCTTCCAGTCTCCTTCATCGATAAAGATTTTGAAAAATTGTAAATTGCATCCCCTTACCGTCGTTTGCAGACGGAAGGGCGCGATCACTACAGAGAGTCAGAACTAGTTGCGTTCATGAAAATCATTACCAACTGATTACATTGCCTTTGCATCCCAACATGTCATCCTCAAATCCTTTCCACAAAACATTTATTGTAAACGACATTCGATATATATAGACATGTAAACGATATATTATACGATAGTGATTTAAAATTGACTCCAATGTGTATTTTGTAAACAGCATCTACACTCTAAAACAGTGTTTCCCAACCTTATGTGTGCCAAGCCCCACTTCGACGCTTCAAAAATCTTCATGTCCTTCCTCCCTCCTCCAAATGCATCAAATTAAAAATGAACTTAGTCAATATTATTTTGTATTTCACTTTAGTAAGTTTAATACATTTGTACCTATATTATGTGACAAATCTGAAAAAAATAATAATCAAATTAGTACAAACTTTGTGCTTGATGTGATATGCAAAGAATTTTTAGGTGAGCAACTAATTTGTCAATTTAGCTGGAGCTGAAGGAGGGTCGGAAAGGCTCGCACGAGCCTCTTGTTAAATTTTACTTATGCTGGCGAGCCCCTTGTTAAAATGAAAAAATATTTTCAGGTCAACAGTAATTGCTGTAGATGGTTTATATGTATTATGAAACAAAAGACTGTTGCATTTGAAAATTTCTCGTAAAATAAATTTATTTCGGGTTCATACTAAAAGATATTATGAGTTTTTTTAAAATACATATAGCAATATATTTTTACATAATAAAAGCATATTAAGTTAACATTCAAATGGTTTCATAATTATTGTGAATCATACTATAAGAGTGATAAAATAATCCACCTCTTCTCTGGAACACCGTAAATTTCTCTCAGGTTAACCGAGCCCCTTGTTAACATTTTGGCAGCCCACCGCAACATTTTTTCAATAACAAATCACTTTCAGTACTAAAGCCGTATTCAATTAAATATGATGATGGGAATGATAACAGTAATTTTCGAGCTGAATTTGTCATAATTGATTATTTGATTTGTAAAAAATGTAACAAATACTAATGATTTTTCCATCGTCCTCCAAAAATTGAAACTTTCCTACTGAGGGGCGTACGCCCCACATTAAGAAACACCGCTCTAAAAAGTCATTAATGTTTAAATATTATTATTATATTAATCTTCGCCGAGTGTTTTTTACATCCTGAAAATGTAGTCAGACTCGCTTTTCAGTTGTGTGAGTAGTGTCTGATAGTCAAAATACCATTCGAAGCACAAGTTTGATTTGAGTTTTGATGTCATATGAGCTTGAAACAGTAATATGTGTAGACTAAGTCCATCGTCGATTAAGTAGCCGATGATAAGCGTCGGGTAAAGAGTGTGTTCGACCCACATATAATAAAATTATTAGTATTGCGGTACTTGTTGTGAGGGGGCATTTCTTCTTCTGACTTGCGAGACGGTCCCCTTTGCGGAGAACCGCTGTAGTGCTTTGCAAACTGTAGTCATATCAAGTATAATGCATTCGTTGATTTGTTGTCCATACAAAACTGCACTTAAAACAATCGAGGGTTATGTTAGAACAAAACCAGTATGCATTACCAAAATGACCCACTTCAAAATTTTGGTAAACACAATTTCTCAACCTAAGAATAATGCATTTGGTTATTTTTTTCAATACCAATTGTTTATTACACCTTACACCTTTTTATTTAATTTTGTTTTGTTTATATAACATTCTAAATTGTATTTCTTATCAGTTGATAATGCGTGTCATGAGCGAAACCGGTCCTGAACTTGCTGAATAAATGTGGAAGTAGTACAAAGGAATATTGTGTTTTTAATACAATGCCTTACCAATATTATTGACAGTGAATATTGTATTGTTAATCTTACAACTTTGTATACAACTCTATCAACAATATTTATTTTCCATGATACATACATGTTAATAATATTATATTCATGTAATAAACTGTATCGTAATTAAATTTTGGGGCAGATATTCGATAAACAAATACTAAATAGGTCTTACGTTGATAGGTTGTGCAACGTAGTTTGACAGCCACCGTGTGTATTTCATTCCCGCCATGCGTGCAGTACTAACAACTACGACGCCGCTGCTGTGGGTAAACTAACCACTAGAAAGAAAGAAAGAATCGGCTTGATTACAAGAGAAAGAGGTAAGAAGAGGTGTAGTCGGCAGACATTGAACCACGGCAAACATTCCTCCAGTATGGGTCAGTCGGCCTGTAGGTCTTCGAGTGTCGACATCTGATGCGCAGTGTAACACCGCGCGCGGCTCATACTAAATTATATCGGTCAAAAATTATCATAGACAATCGTATTGTGTCGGAAAATGTTCTTAATTTGAATTAAAGTGAGCATAAATTTTGACGTGAAAACATTAATAGCCGGCTAAAATGTAATTTTAATATTAATTTGGCATAATAGTGTATTTTTTTTTTAATTTAAATTTATACATAATTTAACAGTGCTGGTGATTCCTAAAATACAGATATAATAAGTATGTCATATATGAATAGATCAATAAATAGTAAATGAATAATTGCACAAGATACAGTAATGAGAATATTTATAGTAGTCTTAACAGAATTATATGTAAGACAGACTTATTTGAATATTAACTGGAAAGGTTAAATTTAAATGATAATACATTTAAATTTTTTTGACTGATTATTTTTCTCGAAAAACGAAATGCTCTTATTAAAAATTAGATTTATAATATTTCAAGAATTATTAAAATTGGACTTGATAGAAATCTTATAATCTTCATCTGATTCTTAGAGTAGACTTAACAGATATATACATATAAAGTTAGATAATATTGTTTAACACATTGCGGAAGTATTAATTTTGTTATATTGGTTCTGGAATGTATGTTATCACAAGTGGGCCATATAAATAATAACTATCTATGTCAAACTTATGTTAATAGGAAAGTAGTAAAAAATAATAATCCTATAAACGTAGAGCTTACACACGAATTACAATAATGATGTCAGTGTGAGAAGGCTTGTTTAAAGTGAAAATATATTTTTTTGACATTCGCACGCCATGGGCGGAAGTGTGTTAAATGCTGCCAAGCGGAAATCGGTATTTAAAAATAACCGGGTTACGGAAGCGCCGCCATCCAAGAGGGTTGTGTGCGGGAAAATTGAGGGAAAACTCATCCGGTCTTCTTCGTTCGACAAAAAAAACACTTCACAAGAGATGAGTGGGAAAATTAAAGCCACCGTCATGGGCAATAGGACTGTTTATAAAAGATCTAGTTGTGCCGTGCTCATCGGAATACAAATGGTGTTGTTTTTGGTGATTTTGAATTATTTTATTGACAGTATCGAAGGATCTGAAGTAGGAAATACGAGAAGTCGACATGACAAGAGTATGCAGTTTAGAGGTTAGTAGAAATTTTATTTATATAAATATTATTAAAATCAATGAAAAAAAGTACTAACGAATAACGATAATCAATCATTTATGATTTAGATTTATATTATAAGTGACATTCAAGGTCTGATTTGATAACATAAATATTATTAAGGAGGATCTGTGTTTTTAAATATCACCCGAAAATATTATATCAGATTGACAGTTGATTTAATTACATAATAAATTATTTGAAAGCTGATTTTTCATTTAAGTCAAACTTTTTTATCTTCATTAAAACTCGACTTTAGACACATTTAAATAAATTATCTTTATTTTATCACGTGGAGAATCAATAGACTGAATAATATAACCGGTTTTGATAGATAGACAATCGATTGGCACACAGAAATTAACGACATAAAATAGCCGATATCTTCCATGTGTTCTAACATTCTAACGTTAGATACATTATAATAAATAGGGGATTTGTTACAACCCCCATTGTTAAATGTTTTTTTTTGATCAATCTATTCAATTACCCTATATATGGAGTTTAACTTATTTTAAATAATATATATTATTTTTTCCGTAATCATTACAGATATGGCATAGATTAAAATAAAACTTGTTTATAAGTCTCCATGGTTACTTCGTTATTTTCTACCATGGAAACTTGTATTATAACATCCGGTAAATAATCCAATTAATTTAGTAATATAAAATCATATTGTGCAGGCAAATTATGAAATAATAATATTTATACGTTTGTCAGTAATTCGCATTGTCTTCAAATTTTCCAAGAGTTATAATGTCTTATGCGTTACTTCCATAATTGTGTAATAAACGAAAACGTAATAAATTTCTAATTTTACCTCGTTGACAATTAGTTGTGGAGTCTTGTATTGACGGAGAGTTGATTGGAGTATTGACGTCAATTTTAAGTCAAATATATATTTTAGTTTAAAAAAAATTCAATATTAATTGATAGTACAGAAAAAAACACTAGAGATGCAAATAATTTCGTAATACGACGAGATATGACCAAATCAATTTTAAACACAATACTTAAATGTACATACAATATATCTCTTTCATCTCATTTTCGTCTGCAGTAGACTCTTTATAAACAAAAGTCTTAATAAATATTTTTTATTTATATATTAGATTCCATTTGAGATGTTTAAAACAGGTTTTTTTCTTAAATCAAAATAAAAGTGCTATTAAATTAGAAAAAATGGGAACTCTTTGAAAAGATATGTATGTATTATATGTAAACTTTGTAATAAAAAGTAAAATTATGACTTTCACTTCCGTAGTTTACAAAATATATATAACCGACTAAAGCAAAAAAATTGAATAAATATATAAAACAGGACAACAATTATATTTTAAATTAAATGTTTTTTTCATCTGGTATCATTCTTTATTGGCTTTATTTTCGTCTTTACTATTTTTCTTGAACCTAAATACGTATTTTACACACACACATAGTATAAATGTTGTATCTGGTAAAAATAAAAACACGTTATTACTTATTCATTGAATTGGAAATCGTTTAGAACTCATTTGTATTAAAGTTAAAATAGTAATTTAGTATCTCAAGTGACAACCGATTTCGTTATTTTATCGTACATTTTACATCAATACTATAAAATATAACATTTTAAGAAGATATAATTAACACATTATTACATAATTTATATGAATCTCATCCCGGAACAGAATGAAAATCTTTACGAGTCAATTAATAGGCTAATGCCTAAAGTATGTCAAGTAACGAAGATTAGGTAAAATTTAAAAAATATTTTTTTATTGATTCCATATAACAAAGCCTATCAAAGAACAAATAAATGTCTCCATGAATTATACTATACAAAATACATGAATTTGATGATCTTCCGTTGAAAATGTTTTGATGTTTATTAATCTATAATTTGAATATATTTATAAAGTTGACTTCCTTGCCATTTTTTTCTACGGCTTTTAATATTAAATTGTACTATTTTTTTTTCTCTTCATAGTAAAATTTTTATATTTATAATTCGTCAACCTTGTGCAATGTTAATTAATTGATTAAATAAATAAATAAAAAATACTGAATTTAATATTATTTAATATAGTAGACACCGTTTCGAGCAGGTCACTCCACAGTAGGATAAAAAAAAACACATTAGCGTTGACTACTCAATTTTAAATCCTAAATTACTATCAAAGTTACCAATACATTAAGAATGTATTAATATATTCGATTATATCAAAATCTGTATTAAGAAGAAGATTTTCAATTTAAATTAACTGAAAAAAAATATCTCAAAGTCCTAAAGAAAGTAAGTGCATCTATTTTTAATAATAACATACCTGCAAATTTTTAGAATTTTTCCGAGAAGGTTTCCCAACTTAGAAGTTAAGTAATAAATAGTATCTATCTTTTTTAGACTATAGTTATAACAAGCACTTAGAAAACTTTTACGTATTTTTAGAATTTTGAAAGGTTTATTGACCCTTAAGTACTTAAATATGTATTTACCGATAAGGATGGTGCAGAAAAGGTTTTAAACAGAAATACCATACTTGTTTGTGCCTTATTTTTTTTTAATTATTAAAAAAATACTATTCTCAAACTTCTGGCTGTTCTGATACAAAAGCGATATTGGGATTATGGACGAGTGATCTTTATTTTTATTACTGTGTTAAGTGATGGACAATAATTATTTAAAACATAAATGATAGTGTATAAAATGTGGTAATTTCAATAGTTTTTTGATGACATATATTTTTGAATTTAATTATTTTATGACATTCAAAAAATATATGATTAAATAAAATAAATACTTTTTTACATTTCATTGTGGTAAAATAAGCTTTAGATTTAAATTATTCACAGGAAAAACGACAAATCTAAAACATTAAAAACCAATTAACTTTATATTATTATATTTCAGTAAACCGATAAAAAATATATTATTTGATTCATTAAGACCAAGATAAACCAAAAACGTATATAAGGAAATAAAAATGATAATCATTTCGTCATTGTACCCATTTAATTGCTCAAAAATAAAATAAAATTGATATACATTGTTACTATATATTCAATTCGGTCAATTATAAAATCAAATCAAAGATAATATTTTGTTTTTTTTAGTAAATACAATAATCATTAATATTACAATGTAGTAGAGGTCTGCACGGGCCAAAATTTTACAAAACTACCCGGTCCGAGCCCGAAAAACTCACGCCCGACCCGGCCCGGGCCCGAGTCTAATGCCGCACTTGTTACCCGAACCCGACCCGAAGCACCGAGAAATTTGAAATCCTCGATTTGGTATACTTTTTCCCCAGATTATCTCCGAAAGTCCTTTTTTTTTTTTTTAGCTCACCGAGGAATTTGAAATCCTCGATTTGGTATACTTTTTCCCCAGATTATCTCCGAAAGTCCTTTTTTTTTTTTTTAGCTCACCGAGGAATTTGAAATCCTCGATTTGGTATACTTTTTCCCCAGATTATCTCCGAAAGTCCTTTTTTTTTTTTAGCTCACCGAGGCATTTGAAATCCTCGATTTGGTATACTTTTTCCCCAGATTATCTCCGAAAGTCCTTTTTTTTTTTTTAGCTCACCGAGGAATTTGAAATCCTCGATTTGGTATACTTTTTCCCCAGATTATCTCCGAAAGTCCTTTTTTTTTTTTTTTAGCTCACCGAGGAATTTGAAATCCTCGATTTGGTATACTTTTTCCCCAGATTATCTCCGAAAGTCCTTTTTTTTTTTAGCTCACCGAGGAATTTGAAATCCTCGATTTGGTATACTTTTTCCCCAGATTATCTCCGAAAGTCCTTTTTTTTTTTTTTTAGCTCACCGAGGAATTTGAAATCCTCGATTTGGTATACTTTTTCCCCAGATTATCTCCGAAAGTCCTTTTTTTTTTTTAGCTCACCGAGGCATTTGAAATCCTCGATTTGGTATACTTTTTCCCCAGATTATCTCCGAAAGTCCTTTTTTTTTTTTTAGCTCACCGAGGAATTTGAAATCCTCGATTTGGTATACTTTTTCCCCAGATTATCTCCGAAAGTCCTTTTTTTTTTTTTTTAGCTCACCGAGGAATTTGAAATCCTCGATTTGGTATACTTTTTCCCCAGATTATCTCCGAAAGTCCTTTTTTTTTTTAGCTCACCGAGGAATTTGAAATCCTCGATTTGGTATACTTTTTCCCCAGATTATCTCCGAAAGTCCTTTTTTTTTTTTTTTAGCTCACCGAGGAATTTGAAATCCTCGATTTGGTATACTTTTCCCCCAGATTATCTCCGAAAGTCCTTTTTTTTTTTTTAGCTCACCGAGGAATTTGAAATCCTCAATTTGGTATATTTTTCCCAACATTAAATTCCAAAGTCCGGCCCGGCCCGAGCCCGACTCTCGATTGCGCTTACCCGCCCGAGCCCGGCCCACGGGCCGGGTCGGGTAAGAGCCCGTGGGCCAGGCCCGGGCCCGTGCAGACCTCTACAATGTAGGTATAATATCTTTGACGTAAATCGTGAGAGAATGAAACGTTAAATTTCGTTTTAATTGCAGTGTTGTAAAAACCTCAATCAAATTAAGACTACTTCAAATGACAGCAGTGATAGTACGATTGAATGATATAATACGCGCACACAATGGACAATTAAATCGTTAAATTCACGCTGAAAGCTTTACAATCACTGTCTCCGTAGCACAGTAGTTTATGAGACCCACTTATCGTGCGGCGAGACACTTTTTCGACAGCTCAAATGGCTTCTCGGAATCGAAAAATCTCTCCAAAAACAACATTCTGAAGGCGACTTTGTTTTGGTTTATGTACAAAGCAAACTGTGAAAGCAAAGGTATCGAGTCCTATTGAACTTATGTATTTTGGTGTAATGGTGACTCGAAAAGACCTATTCACAAATAAATAAAAATGTCAGTCTAACTTCACTTTAAAGTAGAAATATAAATACTCTTAAATTTAAGATTTCGACCGAAGATGCTTGGTGGAATTTCAATATTAAATTTGAATCGTTCAAATTATGTACATTCACACAGATTTTGTCACTAACGACCCGGGTTTTGCCTTTCGGCATCTTCAGGTGTTCAAGTGCACGGATGAACTTGATGGGAATGTACATAATTTGAACGATTCAAATTTCATAATTACTCTTAAATTTAAGATTTCGACTGAAGGTGCTTGGTGAAATTTCAATATTAAATTTGAATCGTTCGAATTATGTACATTCACACAGATTTTGTCACCAACGACCCGGGTTTCGCCTTTCGGCATCTTCAGGCGTTTAAATGCACGGATGAACTTGATGAGAATGTACATAATTTGAACGATTCAAATTTCATAATAACTCTTATAAAAGTTTAACGCATACAAAGATTTATATAAATTAAATGTTTCAAAAAAAATAAAAATATGATTGATCTTAAATTATGAATGAATATGTATTTGAAGATCGGTAAAAAAACGTCGGGTCCGTGACGTAATTGTCAACGTTGCTAGCTTCTGTAATATATCTCACGTGTTCAAGTATCAGTACAAACAGCATTTTTTAAATCAATTTATCAATTTCTGTTCGATGGCATGGGTGTTAGTAGAGTCTAAAAATTATAATACTGAAATTAACGGGGCGTATCGAGCGTGTTAATATAATCATTGAACTTGTCTTAGCTCCATCCTTCTGTCTCTACTCTTTTTGAAATAGATATTTAATAATTTAAGATTTCGACTGAAGGTGCTTGGTGGAATTTAAATATTAAATTTGAATGTACATTCACACAAATTTTGTCACTAACGACCCAGGTTTCGCCTTTCGGCATCTTTAGGCGTTCAAGTGCACGGATGAACTTGAACTGAGATATTTAATAAAAAGATTATGAAAAACATATTACTGATATATTCATATTACTATAGCGTGGTATTTCAAATATTGGTTTTGATTGATTTCAAAATTCTGTTTGATACACGTATACGTATTTAATGATAATGGTTAATATTAAAATTATGAATTTGAGTACCGAAAAATAGAACAAAACTATTGAAGCATCATGTGACTCATCAGGAGTATAAGGTTTCGCTGTTGACCACGCGTCTAAGCTTCTATATAGTAATGTTACGCCAATTCAACCTGATTACGTAGAAAACTGTTTTGATTTTTGAAATATGTAAGGACACATTGGTAAGATTTGAAAAAAGTTGTAAACGTAATAGGGTAAAAATATCAAAGTATTTCAGTTCTACAGTTTTTAAATGTTATACGTTGATAGCTATTTCGGCTTTCGCCATCGTCAGAACTATGCTTCAAACGTAAATTTGCTCAGCTATATATACTGGCTAAGAAGAGATACACAATGCATCATATTATTCACTCTAACATACTAATTACAATATTGCACTTATTATTTAATTATCAACGTATAACATATAAAAAACTGTAGAACTGAAATACTTTGATATTTTTACCCTATTAAAATGGAGTTCTACCAATTAAATACCAAATCATTAAATAATAATAATAAAAAAAATTCAGCAATTGGCCTTATTCGAAAAACCTCAATAACATACAATATTTTATGTAAAATTGAAAAAAAGCCTTGTTTTAACGAAGTACTGTTGTTGTACCTTTTTGACAAAAAAGGCGTTCTCTACCCAAAGATTTTGGTTTACGGAATCTTTTATCAATTGTATGTACTTCGATATGTTTCGTGCGTGAGCGAGTTACCAAAAAATGAGTGTGAACCATCAACTAAATAAATCCAGAAAATTGGTAATCGTCTCTTGTTTGTGTGGAATAGTTGATTATTGTTTACATACTTAAGTAATTACAAAAAAATCACAATGATTGGCTAACTTATTGTCCCGTGATGAACTTATGCGTCATAAAAAAGTGGTTCAGTGATCAATATTAAAGCGATTAACAAACAGTCATAAAAAAGATAGTATCGAATAAAATAAAAATTGTTGTACATTGGACATTGGCGGATCTAGGGGAATGGTCACGATGGCAATGTCCACCACCTGAGAAGAGTTTACAGGCAGCCAATGCTCGCAACTTTTCTATATATATAATATTAGTAAAAAAAAAACATTATGTTTTTTATGTGTGTATACATAGTTAATTATTTTTAAATATAACTATTTGTGTCTATTTAAATTTCTCATTTTATAATGATCTAGATTTTTAAGTTGGATGGATATCTTCTGGCATATTTTATGAATCCGACTGTGAAATTGAGAGAGTACGTAGAAACAGACAATCGTTCAAATTATGTACACTCCCACAGATTTTGACACTAACGTCCCGGGTTTCGCCTTTCGGCATCTTCAGGCGTTCAAGTGCACGGATGAACTTGAACTGACGCTTAGTAAATGAATGTTTCGTGTTTATATAATAAATAAATGTATCTGAATAAATAAATGAGTCTAAAGCCATTGCTGGCGAAAAAGATAACCTCATGGGAATGCCCAAAGATTTGAATTATATGTTAAATTATATTCATTGCTCATTAAAATACGTCAACATTGATGCCGCGCTAAAATATTGTGATGTAAACCGTTTAAATGTACCCTTTTACATATAAATAAACCGATACACATTAAAGCACCCAAAACGAAATAGTCGTATTTATTTAGTAGCAGTACTGACCCGATGTTATAGTGTAATTTTTTTATATTTTCAACGACATTGCGGATATTTTGTTTTTGTACTGTATAAGGTAATAGCTTACTAGAGAAACGCCGTGTCTGTACCATATACATGTTTTAAAATACATGTGCTAACACTTATGCCAATTAAAATAAATCTGTGTTTTATCTAATTCAAGAAATATTAATAGTTCATTCATTAATAATACAAACACAGTTTCGCACGCACTAGTTTTAAGCATATATAATTAGATGGACGTGTGAACTCAAAAGAATTCAAAGGATTGAGTGGTCTGTCGAAAGATTTACATTTAGAAAGTAAACACTAACATTATTATTATTGCAAAATGACGTCTCGTAAAGAAAGTGGTGACATAGCCTCATAGGATGTGATTCATTTTAATTTTACAGGCGGTATTAACCCACAAACTCCACATTCTTTATGAGTAATAGAGAAATGAATGATTTGTAAATTATTTTAAAACGGTCTTCTCGGCATCCTGTCTATGGTCAATTAAATATTATGCATATCATGTTGGTATACGGCACCTACTTTCAAAACCACGCCTGCTCACAACTTTGATGATATTATTTTTGTCTTCAGTTTTACGCAACGGTAGACAAAATATATTGTTTGTTGCATTGAATGCGAAAGAACGATTACTTCTACTATTTTATAGATTTAATTTTAAAAAAAAAGTAGTGTTATTATCAGAAATAAAATGAAATATTTTTTATTCGTGTTGCTCACCTGTTTGATAATATGGAATATTTTTTTAAATAAAATGGTCGATCTATTATGAAATAGATTTTAGTCTACATACACATTAATAAAGAAATACAATTTCACTGTGTAAATTTCTGTGAAATGTATTTATAAATAAAGGATAACATTCAGTTCTATCGTAAATTTTTTTCTAAAATGTGATACTAAAGAGCTGGTTTCTTACTATACTATGTTAAGTAGGAAACGGTACCACTTGGTCATAGTAATTGAAAAGTTGAATAGTCATTAATAATGTCGAATTTCTAAACAATATACAGTAATTATCTGATAATTGATAAGTACTGGTAAGAAAAGATCATTACTTCTAGAAAATCGATAAAATTTGTAACACTTCTGAAGATGCTTTCATGCGTTATTTTATAAAGAGAAATTACACTAAATGTAAAGCTTTCAACTACTTACTATATGTAAATAAATATTGAAATATCAGCTAGGTCAATGAAACAACTTTCTTTTGGCGTAAAATTAAACGATCAACAAAACAAGGAAATAAAATTGTTTTACAACGCTCTATAAAATGAAGTAAGTGCACCGATGACTTGTTTCAAGATGTATAAATATAAAACTGAGAGATGAAAGTTAACATAAAAAAGTGCAACTATATTATGAAAGTAGTTACGAATGCAAAAGAGAAATTTGCCAATACTTAAATTGATTTGGATCAAAGATACCGAATAATGTTGAAAATAAATTATCACGTAGATCGAAACAATGATTTCTTTAATATTTGAAACTGGATGTGCGTAATTGAATAATAACAAATGTTGAAATTGTCAGGACATTAAATAATTACTGCTATACTAATTAAAAAATCAGTCATTTTTGATAACATTAAAGTTAATCATCCTTTAACATTCTATTGATATTTATGCGATATTGCTGCGAACATAGTATTTTTTCGATGCAAAGTAGCAAGCAAAACATTTTTTTCTGTACTGATTTTTTGATGTCCATGTTTTGTATGTGAGACATTTAAGAATATGCACTTTTTAACAAACGAGATAAAATTTATTAAGTTTATATCACTTAAAAATAAATGAATATTCATTAAATATTTATAATACCAAAGCAAGAAGATATTTTAAAATACCATAGTCGTAAAATAAATAATAATAAAAATGCTTCTACAAATAATTAAAGAAAAAATATAGTTTCAAAATATGATTATTATTTTTTGACAATTGTCTTAGTATGTACCTACTGATTTTAATAAAAAAAATACAACTTTCAATACAAATAACAAGTATAATAATTCTATTCAAGCTGACAGTTATCCGATTTAATTATCTTAGAAGTAGTTTTAAGGATTAAATTAAAAAACCCTTACCAAGAAATTTATTTATGTTGATAAATGGATTAATATATTTTTAAAATATTTCATTTGTTTTCTCCCAAAGTATAATTAAATAGTCGGGAATGATTCAATATAACAATTATCCCTATTTGCTTGACAAGATAAAACAATTTTATCACAAGTATTTGTTGACACACCAAGTGATTAAATATTTTGCGAATTCTTGCATATTTATGATAAGAATGAATGTCTAATATCTGCATAATTTATTGAAATGTCATCCAAAATTGCTTGAGTCAATTATCAATCATGACTAGGGTATCCAATCCCGGAGCCTTTTTCCAATCCTGGGATTTCGGGATTGATTAATTTTCAATCCCGGGATTAGCTCACCTAGGAATTTGAAATCCTCAATTTGCTATACTTTTTCCCCATATTGTCTCAAAACTCGTTTTTTTTTTAGCTTACCTAGGAATTTTAAATCCTAAATCCAGATTTTTGTAGCTCTTGCAATTCCAAAATCTTATCAATTTTCGGGATTTGCCAAAAAATTCTCAATCCCGAAATCCCGGGATCGCGACCATGTCAATCCCGAGATTTCGGGATCAAAAAATCGAACGGGATCCCGCGATTGGATGCCCTAATCATGACATCTTCTAGAAAATTAAAAAAAACCTATATATTATAATTTTAATAAATTTTAAAATATAAAAATGATACAATGACTCGATCTTCAAAAGTAATGATATTTGTTTGGAATGATAAAAATAGGCAAATAAATACAAACGTGTATTTAGTCTAAATATTTTTTTAGACTGATAGAGTAATTTAAAGATATTTTGTAGTGGAAACAATTTTGACGGCTCATTGAAGCGAACATAATTTTAATATGAAGTGAAAGTTAAATCGTTCACTATTATTTGGCTCAATTTGTTTTGTTTTGTTGTTATGTTCTCTTTGTTATTATTTTTTTTACTCATGATTTCCCAAATATAACAAAGGATTTATAATAGATTCATTTAATTTTTTGTTAGAAATTTCTATCATTAAAAGCGTCGGGAAAAAATATTTAAAAAATACACTCATTAATGTTGGCAGTTATATATTATAGTATATTTTACGATAAGTAACACAAGTATGAAGACTTAAATACATCATGCAAACAAAACAAAAATATAAATATGTATATTTAACATTATTCAAAATCATCGATTCATTGAACCTTAGTTACTTTATTTTTTTATTTGTTGAATTGTTTTACAGTATGTGAAATAATCACACCAGGTAAACTACAATTTCACATTCGGGTAAACTTTACACTTCAGTTTTACTTACTCCTGCTATTTTCAAACTTACATCCTTTCCGTATATTTTTAATCGATAAATACTTCAAGATTTCCTCACAATATTTTTAAAAGTAATTTCTTGTTACACTTTTGATGACAACGTGGGATTGCTTACATGCAGCGGTGGGCTGCCAATACATTAACAAGGGGCTCGCTTAATATCAAAGTAATTGATCAGTCATATGCAATCATATGCAATACTTTTAAATAAGCAAACGATTGTTACTTAATACACTTAAAATATGCAACAATATGCAGTGCATAAACTAATCAATGTAAATGGCTAAAAACGTACTACTGTGTATACTGGAAGCTTTTGTAGATAGTATGTCAGAAATTGCCGTTGTGTACTAGTTTGATCTGAGAATGTTGTTTTCTATTAATTTAACAAGGGGCTCGCCGTCCGTGGGAAAATCTAACGAGGGGCTCGCGCGAGCCCTTCCGAGCCCCCTCCAGCCCCCCCCTGCTTACATGTATAATAATCATACCTAAATTACATTGAAAATATTTTTGTAAGTTTCAAAAAAACTTTGTTTTCAGTTCATACAATTAGTGTAGTAAACAACCATTGGCGGAACCCGAAATTGTCCAAGGAGGGGGCCATTCAATTCGACAATAAACATCATAAAAAGATAATACATTAAAAAATAGATGATTTAAAAATAATATATCTATATAAAAGTAGTCAATACATAATTAAGTATGTATTCTATAAAACATCGTAAACTAAACAATTAAAGATCCCATTTCACAAAAAAGTTTTAATAAAGTAGAAAAATGAAGAAAAAAAATCTCCTCAGGGGGAGGCCATGGCCCCCCAGCCCCCCCCTTAGATCCGCCAATGTAAAAAACAAGCAGTTCTTATAAAAAACTTAAATAAAGATGCCTCTATTAGGAAACCATACGCTACACATTGCGAACGGACATATATTAGAAAAAAAAATACTAGAGTTAGAGTTCCGGTATTTTTTTTTAAAAGCACTGCTTCTTTCCATCAAATAAATGTCAAATGTATATTCGATCTATCATATTTATATATATTATAATATATATGTATATGTACCAGTGGCGGATCCAGAAATTGTCCCAGGAGGGGGCCATTCAATTTGAAAATAAGCATGATACATAAATAATACATTCAAAAATAGATGAAAGCCTTTTTTTATGCGATTTTTTTTGCGCGATTTTGAAATTACGCGATTTTTTTGGACGGCACCAAAATGTTTTTTGCGCTAATTTGAGGAACAATTTTTTTTTTCATACATTTTTGATACTTTTTTGCGCGATATTTTGATTTTTGGAACCGATTTATCAAATCATATGAAAGTGAGGTTTTTTTACGCGCCACCTTCCTCCAATGTATCGCGTAAAAACAGATTGGGTGTATATAAAAATATTCAATACATAATTAAGTAAGTATGTATTCTATAAAACATAGTAAACTAAACAATTAAAGAGCCCATTTCAAAATAAAGTTTTAATAAATTATAAAAATGGAAAATAAATTCTCCCAAGGAGGGGGCCATGGCCCCCATGCCCCCCCTTGGATCCGCCAATGATATGTACCAACAAAATATGTTTGCACTTGACGATAAAAGAATTTGTAGGTCGAGCGTTACCAAGAGAGTACAAGTGAAACGAATTGTTTTATACGTGAAGTATCCATTCGTCGTTTTGGCATTCCTGCCAACCTGTAGAGATAGCGAATTGGATTTCACGATTAACCGAACGAATCCGATTGTAACCGATCGAGGCCGATTGGCACTTAAACATCGATAAAACTTTTCCGGCTGATAAATCAATCGACGGTCCTAAATTTTTTGTTTTTATTGTGAATTTGGCACTGATTTCTATTGAAACATTTGACATTTCACTAAATGAAATGCGATATTTTTTATTTTTAATTTGTAGCAAGAAGGAATTTATTGACGACTCTATTGTCTATGAATTAGAATACGGTTTACCGTCAATATAAGATTGTATTTTACCGCCTTAATTATAAAAATAATAAAACATGTTAGTTATATTTATATTCATCAGAGTAAAACGGTAGTCTTTTAAATTTGCTAACAAGAGTTTATTTCTGCTGCAATTATGCGTAACAAGTTAGTTAACGTTAAATCTTAGATTTGTGTCCACAGAATTCTAATTAAAACAAATATTATTTATGAACCGAAGCGCTTGTTTAGAAAACATTTTTTTTCAAATATAAATGAATGCATTAGTAAGCCAACTAATCAGAAAGAACTGATGGTCATGAAAAACCTCATTCTTCAAAGAGGATATAAAAAACTAAATGTTATCGGAAATGATTATTTATTATTAGGTCACCCTTATTTCTACGCCCCTGCTATCGATATAAGATAAAAAGAAGATATAGAGAAATGAAAGCATCACAATCATCCATGTTTTTGAATAAAAATATTACAAATTGAAAATTAAATAAATATATTCTTTTCGTGAATTCAAGTAATTGACTAAACATCCGAATAGTATGGAAGTCCAATAGCATTTAATACTCGACTGATACTACTTGTCATAATATAAATTTAGCACTGATATTAATTTTAATTGATTGATTGTAACGGATTTACTGACAGTTTGCTTTCGATTCCTAATTGTACATGACAGAAGCAACTTCAATCCGTGAGCTGATTTCCAAAAAGAAATTTCAGAACAGTTTTAATTTGACGATACATTTTGCGTTTACCTAATAATATAAAGGTATCAAGTATTATATTTTAGAAGGATAATAACATTATATATTATAAATATATATGTCAGTTAATGTGTAAAATCTCGTCATTGGAAACATTCCCTGTCAATAGACACATTAATTAAGGCTATTATTTGCAAACCTGGCTCGTTTCAAATTTGTTGAAACATGAACCGTGAATGTAATTTAGTAAATAAAAATATACTAAAATTTTTTGTAGAAACCAGTCTTAAATCTGGTTTGATAACATAAAAAATATCATTCCAAAATAATGTAAAAAATAAAAATACTTTAAAAATGTATGTTGTTCTACAAAATAAAATTGAAGTTTTATTTTTTAACCATTGTCGAACGAGTCGGGTTTGCAAATAATGGTCTCAATTAGCAAATTCAATTAGAGCTTACATCGTTAATTAATATTCAGGGCGCTAGACATAGTAAAAATGCTATTACGGCTTAGGTTGGGTTAGGTTAAATATGTTGAATAAAAATAAGAGAAAAATGACAACAAGACGTTGACGTTTTTAAGGTTATGTGAAATGTCACATGCCAGTAAAACAAAAAAACAGCGTGATTGTGCACGCTCATCAGTGGAGCTGGTAATACTGTGAGTTTGTGAACAATTTAACTACGTCAGTGTAGTCTATACATTGTACTGTGAAAATTGACTAGTTAAAATGTTCAGTCTTTTCCTCGCGTTAACTGTAACTGGTTAAAATGGAACATTGTAAACTAGAAGCAATTACTAATTTTCAGTCTCGTTTGTCAGCATTAGATCAAAAGTTTTTTAAATGAATTATCTGTAGAGAGATAGAGATTGTTTGTGTGCTGAGTGCTATGCATTAAAAAAAACACTTTTCTGCTATTATATAATTCTCCCTAAACTTAAGCTGACACGAACACACTCTCGCTCTTTGTCCATGTGATGACAGTGAGAGAGTTTTTTTTAACGATAATTATCTTACAAAAAGTGATTTCAAGTGTCACAATCAATATCTGTTAACAATTCTAAAATTTATTAAATTCAGTACCTAGTGATTTAAGTTATCTTTGATTTTAATCAAAATTAATAGAGTCTTAACAAGGCTCTAATGTTTCATTCAATTCGTTTTAGATAGTTTTGAAAAAAAATAATTTCGACACTGTTAAACTTTTGCACACCAAAGAAAAATAGATAAAATAAATATGCAAAAACTGTATGAACACATAATTAAGGTGAATTAATGAAAGTGGAAAGTAATCATTTGGATTGGGTTATTCTTTCGCTGAGAAATACTCCATCTTGTAAGTTTTAAAATTATTGGTTAATACCAGGGGTGGGCTGGAGGGGGCTCGGAGGGGCTCGCGCGAGCCCCTTTTTAAATTTAAGTGCGGCTGGCGAGCCCCTTGTTAAGAAAAGAAAATCAGTCGTCTTAGATTAAATCGGCACACAAATGCAATCTCTGTAGATGGTTAAATTTTATTATGAAACAAGACTTAGTAGCCAATTATTTTTTTCATTCAGCGTTGTGGGCTTCCGTGCCGGACCTCATGGGTTCGAGTTAATCACTAGTCCTGTCTTAGCCTTATCATTCTATCCCTACTACTCTCTTTAGAAAAGAAATGTTGAGTGACTAATTAAAAAACAGTTCTCGTAGAAAAAAAACTTTTGTTGAGATATCTTCATTAGGAGGCCATATGCTTCACATTGGGAGCGAAAATGGATACAAATAAATGGACAAGGTTTACCGATCCCCTTGTTAAGGTATTGGCAGCCCACCGCTGGTTAATACTACGATATATATTTTTCATTTGTGAACACTTTGAGCTAATTGTAGAATTTAGCACGCTTTATTTTCATTCTAATAGATAATAACATAAAATTCGTTCTGCCATTAGAGATAAAATAGCAACAACGCTTCTGTGATTCTTCCATACAGAACCTTTCAAACACAAATTCATAGAATCTTTTGCGCATTTTTTTTCGTACACATACTTTTCCGTGCATATAAAATCCGGACAGAGAATATTCCGCACACTTAAGAATCCGTTCATTATTAACATGATAAGTGCTTTTTTTAATTTTGATCTCCTGCAATATTAAGAAGTATTGTTACTTGTACTGTTTTACTGAACATCCTCAATATGTAATGTGGGCATGCATGATTCCAATATGGGAAGTTTGCTCGAGCATGCTAATTTCTCTCACCATACAACTAAATGCGTGTGCCACTTTGTAGTTTACTGTAAATGCGTGGAAACTGTTTGAACTATTATTGACGTTAAAAGAATGTTATTCTCGTAATGTATTACCAGGTATTACGCACAAGCTTGCATGTAATTAGATAAAATTAACTGAAGTTGTTAGCACCACCCAGTAGACAGTAATTACATTGTCTAAAATAAAGTGACTTTTTTAACTGAGAGATTTGAGGATCAAATGAATTTTTCAATTCATACTGTTGAAAATACATTTTGAAAACTATACAATTTAAACATGAAACTAGTACACGTTTCTTATAACAATACATTAGCAAGTTGATAAGAATATTTGTAATATTTTTTTGTATAATTATTTAAGCAAACATTAAATTACTTGATGATGATGACAATGTTAAAGGTTATCCATTATTATTAATATTAAAATAGTATAAAATACAATTACGATATATTTAATTTAAAAAAAGTATGTTTGAAAAATATACAAATATATATATGTACATATCTCCAAAGAGTGGGTTATTTTTGAAGGTCCAACATAACACGGTTCTTTTCCGAAATCCAGAGTTTGAAAGTGCGTATGGACTAAAAATTGATTTTATAATTATTGACCATTAATATGAAAAAAATTCATTCTAGCAAATTTTGTTAAATCAACCTTTGTCACTCTACCGACACTTTGTATGAATTAATATGTAATATGCATATATTTTTTTTATTGTCAGGGTTGGTTTTGATCAGAATATTAGATGTTAAACTACCCCAATCGTATAAATTTCAAATAATTTAACTAAATGTTGTTTTGTCTTTCATTCAACGATTTGCAGTGAACATTTGAGTCGCTGTCTTTTAATAGTATTTGCCTTTATAAATACTTCTTATGGAGAGCTATCAGAAACCAGCGGTGGGCTGTCAATATCTTAACAAGGGGCTCGGTAAATTTTATTCATTTTTTTATCCATGTCCGCACCCAATGTCGAGAATATGGCCTCATAATGAAGGTATCTCAAAAAAAGTTATTTTTCTACGAGAACTGCTTGTTACTTAGTCGCTCAATCTCTCTTTTTCAAAGATAGTATTAAGGATAGAATGATAAGGATAAGACAGGACTAGTGATAATACTACTAATAGTAGCGCCCAGTTGAATTGAAAGATCGGAAGAGTGAGAGGCAAACTTAAGACATCACAAACACCCATGCCTTCGAACAGAAAATAGATAAATCGATCGAAAAAATGCTGTTTCGTACTGGGACTCGATTCCGTGAGGTCCCACACGGAAGCCTACAACGCTGAATGAAAAAATTAAGGGACCACTAATTTTTAAATTTAACCATCTACAGAAATTACAGTTATGTGATGATTTGATCTAAGACGAATGATTTTCTTATCTTAACAAGGGGCTCGCCGGCCGCGCCGAAATTTGACAAGGGGCTCGCGCGAGCTCCTCCGAGCCCCCTCCAGCCCATCCCTGCCAGTAACTCATTGGCAAGTATAATGTATCAAAAATATTTCTTATACTATTAGAAACGTATGTGCATAGCAGTATACCAGTATAGAGTGTACCATTTTAAATGACCACGAAATGAGTCAAATTTTAATTAGTTTACTTAACCGTTTGCTCTATTTTATATTATCACGTATTGGTTCGACCTTTTTCCATTATCACCTGCGAAGATTCTATTTGCGCATGACGGACTACAAAAGGTGAGGGACTAATTTTTTCAATAAATTTCGCATTAAAAACGACCGGCCTCTTTATGTTTGACCGACTATTAACTATGTAGAATAATGGTTGTTTGTGAAGTTTTTGGTCGTAAATAGAATACGTTACGCCGATATGTTATTTATTGGTAAAGATAAATGCCAATCATTGGAGTTATAAACTCTCTTGCAGTATTTGTGCAAGCCGTGCATGTCGCACAGCAGTTATAGGTTAATGTTTTTTTCAATGTATTTTTAGGTTAATTTTTTTATTGATTCACAAAAGTTCTTGCTATTCATTTTTAAGGATTTATAGATTTATTTCCATGTCTTGTGTTACTTTTATGCATTTATATTAAAAATCATGAGTGACACACGATATTTTAATTTTGATGCTAGTCTAGTATCTTTCATGTCTACGTGTGCAAAAAAAAAAACGGAAAGTTCCCCTCTTTTATTGAGTGAATTGGCATTTACTTGGTAGAACTCCATTGTAATACGGTAAAAATATCAAAGTGTTTAATTCTATTTTTTTATATATAAAATTAGTTTATAGCTATTTCGGCGTGCGTCATCATCAGAACTATCTAGGTTACTATCAACTATCAACACGTAATTAATGTTACGTACAATAGATAAAAGTTTACAATCACTGCCGTCGTAAATACGTATCTTGTGATGAATTTAGTCTGAAGATGGTTGACAAAGAGACGAAACATGTAACACGACACGTGAAACAACAAAGCTATCAATTTCAATTTTAAATCATGTCCGCTCTCATTGAAAATCTTATGGATACGTAGCTACGCAGAGTTTTAGATTTTTGCTCTTTTAGCTGCCCTAGATAATTAACAGTAATTACCTAGCACGCCGGCTAAAATTAGCAATTATTGATTAAATTAGTTTTTGACGAGATAACTCGTCTATGGACTGTTGAGCACGAGAAATTTTACGAGATATCTCGTCTGTGGCAGCCATCGATTATGTGTTTTTTCAAACACCTCTAATATGTAATTTTATTCAATATATTTTTTAAGATGGTTTACTGCAAACCTTTGGTAAAAAGACTTTGTAAGATAATTTAGAAAAATTCTCTTCAATTTAGTTGCAACCAGGGGTGGGCTGGAGGGGGCTTGGAGGGGCTCGCGCGAGCTCCTTGTTAATTTAAGAGAAAATAATATTCTCAGATCAAATTAATGTATAACTGCAATTTCTGACTTATATGTTATCTACGACAGCTTCAGTATACACAGTAGTACATTTTTACCCATTAAGATTGTCTACGATAAATTGCATGTTGTTTAATATTATAAAGGTATTAAGTGACAATCGATTGCTTATTTAAGTATTGTATATAATTGCATAGGAGTGATACAAATATTCTACAGAACACCGAGAGTTGCTTTGAGATTGAGCGAGCCCCTTGTCAACGTATTGACAGCCCACCGCTAGTTGCAACCACTGGGCCGGTGTCATTTAGATACTAAAAACTTGTATAGTTTACTTGTAATAGTAATTGTAAAATATCAAATAATCACAAACTATCAGCAGTGCCAGCATATAAATGTTGACATGCAGATACTACATCGTTTATCCAACTTACCCATAGGGTTCCATTAATCAGCTCTCACCTGTCGTGAACCGTCTTACAAAAATGTATTTATAAGAAGTCGTAACCAATACGGGCAGTTTTATATTCCGTTATTTTCGTTTTGCGCTGTCACTTCATTTCATATCGATGAAGCAAGAATGCATTAGGCATACTTATTGTACCTATTCTGTCAAAAAGCGTTAAATGTAAGCAGTCACGCTTTGGATGACATACGACAAGACGCGTGTCGTCGTTGCGTCTATCGGCTATGTGTATATTTTTCACAAAATCGGAGCTTTGCACCAAAAGATTCATAATAATACACCGCACACTACCCTCAAAAACGTGCAGTGGTGGGTTAAGCACTTTGGATGCCCTGTTTTTCGAATAACATAAAAGTGTTATTAAATGAAATTAAAATATACGGGTTTATATAATTTGTGCTATGTTTGAGGCCCCTAAGATTTGGAGGCCCCAAGCGCGCGCCTCTTGCGCTTATAAAGTAATCCGCCACTGTTTATAAGTATATCAATTTTAGGACAAGAGATGAATTTGAAAATAAACGACTTGTGTACTAAAAAGAAGCAATTTCAATTAGCTATCTGCACACAAAATAATTAAAAACGAATTACAATATTAGCCCTCGAGAAGTGATGTGAGCCATGTAATAAAATGGTTAAACTTTTATATTGGAATTGGTACATGGTATTTTGGTATGGATTGTATATTTTTATTTTGGGCAGAAAACACTATTGCAGTATGTATTTATGATACTTTAAGACTTGTAAAATAATATAACACATCCAATTTTTTTCCCTAAAATACCACTTGACTCACTTTACCTCTCAGGAGTTCAATTGTGAAGAGGTCTAAGATTAACAAAAAATAATAGGATGTATTCTTTTCGTTTCAATTTCATGTTTAACTTTTACAAATTAAGCAGTCGTAGATAATTTTGTATATGTATGTTAGAAACACTAAATGTTTATCACTGTGTTCTTCAATTTAATTTCAATTCATATTTATATATTATACAATGCATAAATCTAAGAATATTGTTTTTCTTAATTTAACAAGAGACTCGTCAGCCTAAGTCAAATTTAACACTGGGTTCGCTCAGGCAGGTAAACGTGCTAAGAATATGTACAATATCTGCTGTGATGTAAAGTAAAATGTTTTTTTTTTGTCATATTGAGTACGATATGGTTTAAAGATTTTTTAAAAATACGGTACATACGAAAAAAAACTAACAGTCATGCAAAATCAACAAATTTTTAATCATATTTCATAGTCCCATTATCTTTGCATATTAACTAGTCTATACATTCGAAGAAGAATACAAGTGTAGGTAGCTTCATAATATATGTAAGTAAGAAAATAATACATCGTTTACTTATCAAAATAATTATTGTCAGTAGAGTAGAATGCTTAGTTTTGATTGCGGTACGGTAATTCTAGTACGGTTGATTATGAGACCGTAAATTTCAAACCAGCGCTTGTATAAAGACCAGTGCCGGCGAAGTTTTATATTATATTCAAGATTGAGGTCACTCGGCAAAAGTGAATTCAATGAGGTATACCTGCGCAATGAATGCAGTTTTTTTGTAATATATGGAAAACAAAGCTATTTTGAAGAAGCTTAACTGTTTCTCCTAGCTTAAATTTAATTTTTGGCATTTGTATGTAAAGAGCAACAAGACAGATAACGATTTATTTTGTATATTACAATAAACTTTTAAAAACCACGAGTAAAATTCATGATTATGTACTGTAAAAAAATCTAAATACAGAAAAAAGCAAAACCTATAATATAACTACGTTATTATTGAATTTAAATTTTCCGGTTATCAACGATAATAATATTACGCCAAATTGTTTATAATTTATTTACAAAATGTTTATTAGGCTTGTCACAAACACGTTTAAAATTAATGTCAGTTGGTGATAGTTTTCTTAAAAATAAAAAACGTTTTTTTTATGGAACGGATCAGCTTATAGTTCGTAGTTTTCGGGTTCCTATTCGCAGCTCAAAATTCTTCTTATTTCAACCATTCGATTAATAGCAATTACATCTAACTGATATTTATTGTAATCTACAGTGATGCCTCAATGAATATAATGTTAATTTTCAGCAAATTTGTCTGAGAATACTTTGTACCCCATCGCTCCTCGATCCTATTTTAGATGTTTCGGTACTCGAGTAAAAGCACTAATTAAAATAAATATTTCTATTTTACTATCTAAATATCTGCGTATAATTATTATTTCATCTGTTCTGCTTAAAAGACTTTTTGTTTTAATGTAAAAAAGACATTATATCGCGACGTTGTTAAGTACCATTTCATCTTTGATGCTACGTTTTTTTTCTTATTTTT
Source organism: Himalopsyche anomala (assembly GCA_031772345.1). Taxonomy (NCBI): domain Eukaryota; kingdom Metazoa; phylum Arthropoda; class Insecta; order Trichoptera; family Rhyacophilidae; genus Himalopsyche; species Himalopsyche anomala. Next base: position 6,210,909 of record CM062833.1, read on the forward strand.
ATAATACATAAAAAAAGTATTTTTATTTTATTGTATACTTTTCATGCGGAGTAGGGATGACTAAAAAATTAAATCCAGGGCAAGGTTGCATGTAATTTTTTTTAGTAGTCAACCTTGTAATTTTTCATCTTATTTATTTTAAATGTATAAATGAAATTATTAAAGCAGCGGTAATGAATAATTATTATTTTGTGTTGCGAAAAACAAACTTTAAGTTTGTCGTTGAAAAATATTTTACCTGTGTTGATATTGAAGCACAATGGAAACCAGAGCAAAGAAAATGAGATTTTGAATGACAGCCGGTTTCATTGTGTAGAATTGGGTTCATAAACCATTTTATTTGTATACAGATATGCCACTAGAAAATGAATGAAAGTTTTGGTTTAAGATACTAACGATGAAAGTAAAAACGGACAATCCAATTCTTTTTATAGGCATCCATTCATTGAAACATAACCATTTATTGAAAGATGAAGGTGAATAAATAATTTTTGGCTTATTTAATGTACCTAACTATTTTTCAGACTGGAATAAATTAAAAGAATAAAAGTATTTTGAAAAACAAACAACATTTTTTGGATAAAGTAATGAAATGGTAAATAAGCTGTTCTTTGAAAATATATATTATAAAAATTCACATTTGATTGACTAGTCAATGTATGAATGAAATGTTTATATAATCTCACTGACGAGCGCTAGACAAAGTAAAAAATACATTACGGGTTAGATTATGTCAGTATACTAACAAGCGCTAGTCAAAGTCGAAATGGCATTACGGCTTAGATAAGGTTAGATATGTTTAATAGAAAGAGAACGAGAATGACAACAAGACGTTTATAATATTGAGGTTATGTGAAATGTTAGAGCAACTGGCGCGCATACAGCAGTAAAGAGTTGCTGGCAACACTATGGGCTAGGGCTTCCAATTACCCGGACTTAAACACTAACCGGTTTTCGGTTTTTTTCTGACAAATAAACCGGGTAACCGGTTTAAACCGAAATATCATGTATTTTGATTAGATATGTATGCAAAAAAAAAATCGTAGAAATTTTTCAATATTTGGCATAACAGCTAATACTCCAATTTCAAACAAAAAACACGACATTTATCTTAATGGGACTCTAGTTACCAACCTGTTTGCTATGGCAAAGTAACAATTACTATTATAACATGTGAAAAAATATTTTATGATAAAAAAATACGTCAAATAAAAAAATAGAGCTTGGTTATAAAACTCACCAAAAGAATGATGTTTAAATGCATTCAATTATTAAAAAATACCAACTGGATAAGACAAGAAATTCAATGTTTAGACAAAAATAGAGTAAAATACCAAAATATTCACTTGACAAAAAATGTCAAACTATTTGAAAGTCATTTCTGTTCACAACATGGACAACTTTGAGACAGAAGTAGATTATTCTACAATATATATATATATGTATGTATATGTTTGTTGTATTTTGTGAATTGTTTCCTATATAACGCAGTAAATTTATTATAAAACATTTTTCTTTTTGTAAAAAACAATGAAAAATAAGAAAAGAGTATTTTTGATAGAACCCGGTTAACCGAGTGAAATAAACCGGTTTTCGGTTTTTTTCAAAACACGCGATAAACCGGTTAACCGGTTTCGGTTTAAACCGGTTTGGAAGCCCTACTATGGGCTCAACGTGTGAATATTTTAAAGTTTGTGAACAATGTAACTTCGTCTGTGTAGTTAATGTACACATTGACTGGTTAATTTCTTAATTTTTCTCTTGTGTAAACTATAATCATTACATTGAATTGCATACTTTAATTATAACAGAATATATATGTTAATCTAATATATTATTTAATTTGATAATAAATAATGTCCTAATTGTCTGAATGTTAAAGAGAAATAATTGATAATTTAGTTGATGCCAGACATTCTTTGGAATGTCGATACTTTATAAATTAGATAAAAACTATTGATTATTAAATCAGAATGATTCATAGTTAAAGTAAAGCCGAAAGTTGTCATCTGTCAATTATTGTCCTAGTGTTCTATATTCATACGTGCTTAGTAATATAATGTATAATATTTGATTTAATAAAATCAGTGTTTCTCAAGAATAATAAGGCTTAAACCATATTAGCCCACAAATTCAAATTCACAATAATTTTGAATACAGTAATTACCTGGACATGTTTCTAGCAAAACATTGCTGGAGTTGAAAAAACATTTTTTACGCTGCGTGTGTTAAAATTCATATCCGCACCCAATGTGGTAAATATGGTCTCCTAATGACAGAAGTTTTTTCTACGAAAACTGTTGGTTACACAGTTGCTTAACCTTTTTTGTAGAACGAGTGTAGGGATAGAAGGATAAGAAACGGGCAATACTTCATCAAATAATAATAAAAACTTACTTGTTTTAACAACGATAAAAGAGTTTAATAAAGGTAAAACTGAATTGAATATATTCGAGCAATTTGTTATTGAATTCGTATATCACTTTAAGGGTGTTCATTGTCAATACTTGGTGGAAAAGCATTATATTAATAATAAGACAATATTCCTTTGTAATTTATTCCACTTTATTTAATAGGTCAGGACCGGTCCTGACCTATTAAAGTGAAATAAAGTACAAATGAATATTTTCTTTTTAATAATGAATTCATATATTTTTTTTATGATATAGTAAAAATGGTTATTTTTTTAATCCTCGTCCGATCACAATGTAGAACATATAGCCTCTTAAATGAAGTATCTTAACATAAGTATTTGTGTGAAAACTGCTTTTTACTCAGTTGCTTAGCTTCTCATTTTGAAAGAGAGTAAAATATAGAACGATAAGGCTTGGACAGGATTAGAAATCAACCAATAGCTCTCAAGGATGAGGCGAGGGGGTGTTTATTTTGTCATTGAATCAAATTAAAAAAAAAATACTTATCGTTCTTAGATTTGAGTCTGTGAGATACGACACGGAAACCAACGATGTCAAGCATTAATTTCTCAAATTGTTATTTAAAAATAAATAAAAATGATGATGCTCAATACTATAAAAAAAATCGCTTTCTTTATTCATATCAACAGACTATCAGTTTTTTGTTGATATTGTCAAAATTTGATCCAGATTCACAAGAATGATTGATGTTCCACTATAATTATCTGTGTATATTTAAGTCTTGTAATATAATATATTGTATATAACAGAAAGCAAGTAATAAATAGAACAAACACAATGTAAAAAATTACAAAAAAATAATTTGGCGCTGCTTTTTGATATTCTCACAAGATTGAAAAATTAATCATAAAACATATGTGAATTTGTCAGTTTTTTTACGTCGAGTGGTACATGCTATCAAGTCAAACCAAATTAGTTTGGCCTATAAACCTACATTTGTCATATTTACAATTGATCGAAAATTAAGAAGCTTCCAGGGGAAATTCACCATCATCTTTCATATTGGCGTAGATTATATATTTTTTTTATATTAATGGTCTCAAGATAAAAAAATGAAATTAGTAATCGCTAAACTTTTTAATAACCTCAATAAAATCTGTGATTATTTATGTTTTTTTTTTCAATTGGAGAGGTAGCTCAACAAAATGTAATATTACGGTATCGAATTGTAAATTACTTGGTAAAAAAATCATAATACGGTATACGTATTAAATAATCAAAGTATTTAATTCTACAATTGGAATTGGTTGATAACTTTTTAGTCATCATCCCATTGTTAGAATTATGTTTAAACTTACCTATGGTTATTCTTATAGCGATCGTAGATACAATTTAAACAAAACAACGAATTCAAAAATCACTTTTCTGAGTTTGAAGTGTTACACATTATAAAAATTTCATTTGATTTTACTATAAAAACATAAAAACATAAAATCTGTAAATTTTATGTCTTATGTATGTTTATTATTTTGATGAATTCAACACATTTTAATATCTGAATTTATTTTAGTGAAAACTCTGCTAACCCTGTTAAAAAAATCGTTCGAAAATGTAGAATTTTAACTAAATTAATATTTTAAAAACTTTAGAATTTCAAACACGATTTTCTCCTAAGCTATAAAAACTCAAATATGGTTGTTTTACATTGAATTATCGAAATACTGGTTAAGAAGATATTTACATACATACACTATAATTACTATATTATTCGGATGTTGACATGTTCCACGTGGAAGTGGGTGAGTTCCGTCGTATGCTTTTTGTTATGTATTAAAGTAGGGTTTGTCGGAGCTTACTCAATTGACTTCCTTGCCAATTTTAAATAACTATTTCTTCTTGTAAAAAGTTTAAATTGATAATTTGTCAGTCCTTTGCAATGTTCATCTGATACAAAAAAAATATCATCCCTTCAACTTTATGTTAAGATCTTGAATCCCTTTTAATAGTAATCTTTCAACGTGATAATTTCTGTTTGAATTGTACTAGGATAAGAAACATCAATACATTACATAAATTGATCATAAAAGAAAATACGCTGCAATTTTAATGGTTTTTTGATAAGCCGTTTTCTTTTTAACTTCGGTGTTAATTTTCTTTTTTGCTTTGTTTAATAACATCACAGCTTCTACCTCTACATCCAGTTGAAAAGAAGAAAAAAGTAGAGAGAATTGTGCCCATTTTACTTTGATAGTAGAATAATATTAGTCATGGCAGATTTTTAGATTTTACCAATTTATGATGTTCGATAAAAATAATTATGCGGCTGATTTGCATAGTCTCTTGAACGTATAAACAATGTATTTTTTTCATCGTGTGAAATTTGAGATATTTGATATCAATCAATAAATTTACTGAATAATTAATTTGCATACTTTCAAAATTCATAACAACATCATAACGTAGCCCTAGATAATCTCAATAATTGTTAAAACCAGCACAGTATGTCAAATATATGCAGAGATAAAAATTCTCAAACCAATCTGAAAACATTGTTCTTTGAGATTAAACTCAATTTGTATTTTTTCATGCGGAAATACTTTTCAAATGAAATGGATCTATTTTATATAAATTGATAGTAGAATTATATTATTAAATATAAGCTATTTTTCTTTGTATTTTGTTCTAGTAATACTGTATACAATGTTAATTTTATGCAAACATATAATAATAAAAAATATTTGCAATTTAAAAACTTGATGTGATTGATTTTTTTTTATTCGATACGTGAATTTTAATTCAAGGCATGAGAATCTGTCGCCTATCTTTAGTAATGTTAGAGCAATTTGTTAACTTATCACTAAATATTTTTTTCTTTAATACAATAGACATTCAATGTGGATCATGTTGATTCCCAACTAATCACGTAATAACTAAATAAAACCTATTTTTATGAGAACTGTTCGGTTTTCAATCACTCAACCTCTCTTTTAGGAGAAGATAAGGAAAAAACGATTGGTATAGAAAAATACTATGTTGTAGTAAATAATTACTCTCGCTTTCAATTTTAAGACCGGATATGATGGAATTTGGTAATTTCCTGTTATATGGACACATCATTTAAAATACAATAAAAAATAGCTTTTAAATAATTTAATTAATTTGTTCTTTTCACATTTAAAACTGGAACTATTCACGATGCCGTATACCGAAAAAGAAGATGTGGCATTTTTGCAAGGCTTAGTAATCAATACTGCCAGGATGTTCTGTGAAAGAAATCACGAAATGAAAATTTACATTGGCATCAGGGCCGGCGCCACCATACAGGAGAAATAGGCAACCGCCTAGGGCGCAAACCATAAGAGGGCGCATAAGGTCTATTTTTTTTTCATTTTGAGAATTCCGCAAATTCTTGGGTGTTTGAAATTGGAAATTATGAAAACAGCTTAAAAATTGGTCTCACATTTTAAATCCGTAAATTCCCAGGATTTCAATATCGCCGAGCAAAAATTTCTCAATCCAGAATACCGAAATTTTACACGATTTTATTGTGAATTTTGCCTAGGGCGCCGAATAACCTCGCGCCGGTACTGATTGGCATTCTTCATTCCAAAGTCGACTCAACTGAATTGCTAGGCTAGGTAAGGCTAGGTAAGGTTAGGTTGGGTCATGACGATGTATATTAGTTAATTTTGTTCGCAACACAAAGCTACTGGTCTCCGAAAACAACATTCTTATAGTTTATAATAATCAGTGCTTTTTTTCCCATGTAACGCGGTGGAACGGCGTTCCGGGACCTTTTAACTGGGCATTTGTAATGTTTAAAAAAACATTTATTCTGCTTTGAATACTTTTGATTTTTGGATCTTGTCTCGCTTTCCAAAAATTGTCAGAACTAAGTTTAAGCTTTCAAGATCTGTGATGTCAATTTGAACTTTTATACTACGAATCAAAAAATAAATGCACCAGTTCAACTGCAGCTACTGTAGGCGATCTGGTTTTCGTGGAGTTATACTTCAAGAGACAAAAAGATAGTTTGAGCAACTGACACTGTTGAAATACCTCCACTAGGAACCCAAATTCACCACATAAAGATCGAACTTGGATTAGAAAAAAATCTTGACAAGAAGTGAGTTACAGCACATCTTTTTTTTTTTTTTAAGTACTGGTTTATATAATGTGTCTCATAAATAAAAATAAACAAATGTATAAATAAAGTTTTTTTTAAAACGAGTCTCTATATAATAGGAAAGTACCGAGAATTTGAGACAGTATAACATTCATATCTTCAGACATAAGTCCTACATCGATCTAGAAAGCAATTTATGAACCATTCGGCCATAAGGTGTTAAATTACACAGTTTGATATATAATATTATGTACGTGGACTATATAGGTGTGACATAGCCATTTTCATACTTTAGAGATAACCGTTAAAGTTTTGGCTAATTATACCACATTTTCGCATAGTAAAATTACACAAGTTTTCATATCCAAATTAAAAATTCGAAACGCTTCGACGGTTTTATGGACTTATCATTAATTTAAATTTTTCATAAATGCATATGTCACACATTGATACTTAACGTCACATAATATAATCTACTTTTCGTGAATACTTATTGATTTCCTTGACTTTTTCAACATGGTACTTACTACTTAGATATACAGTGGAACCTCGATTCTAAATTTTCAAGGGACTGTAATAAATGAACGAATAATGCGGGAAATCTTATTTATTTATGTAACTAAATGCTATGTAAAACTATTTGAGCGAAAAAAAATACTCCACAAAAACGGTCAATCAGGATAATAATTGGGACGGGACGATAATATTTAGATGATAGATCGAAGAAATCAGTAAATCGGGGAATTATAAACGTGGAATTATTAAATATTGTTATGACGGGGTCTTGGTCAAGTAAAAAATAAACGATCCATGCAAAAAACGAAGATAGCGAGAACGGAAGATCGGGGTTCCACTGAAAAAAACGCGAAACGAAATGCGAGGCAAAACTATTTGTGAAAAATATTCAACGAAAACGGTCAATCGGGATAATATTCGTGAAGGGACAAAAATATTTAAACGATAGATCGAGGAAAACGATAAATCGGGGAACGATTAATGTGGGATTCTTTTACATTGTTCTTATGGGTGTGAAAAATAAACGATCCATGCGGGAAAACGAATAATGCGAGAACGGTAGATCGGGGTTCCACTGTATTACGTATTATATTTTATTATACATGTTAGAGAGATTGATGCATACGTAAGTAAAATTTTATACGTTTGTAGTATTGCTAGAAATACTATTGGAGAAATTCTGACACTCGGAAGATGTTTTTTTTACCAAATCTAATTCACATTTTAATATAACAGTATGGACGAGTTTTTTTTACAAAACTACTCCGAGCTTGTCTATGATATTGCGATTAACAATATTTTTATCGCCCAAACACATTGTCTTGTTTTATGCTCCATAAAAGGAAAGCTGATGTTTGGTGACGTAATGTTTTTTTTCCTTAAGACTTGAGGCATTATAGTTTATAAGATATAACTAAAAACAAATTATATCGACGATCCATATCGTAATCCGTTGCTGCTGCTAGGGATTGCAATGCCAAACGAATATATCAATATTACAGAATTACAAAAAATGATTAAATAAAGAAAAAATATGGCCAGTTGGTATCACATTCAAAATGGGTATTTCAATATTTCATAAAATAATTACGGCTTATTAAAAAAATAAAATAATAAATATACATCATTGAATGACTGGTTGAGATAAATATGACATGATTACAATTATAATTTAAAAAATATATAAAATATTAATCCAATGTTCAATGTTCATATCATATTATGGCATGGCTTTCGATACCCACTCATAGATGTCAGTGAAAAATGAAAAATATTATTAGTAATATCTTCGGAAAAGAAATAAGAAAAAAAACAAAATGGCGACCGCGGCAGACAATCATAATACGAAGATAGTTACTATGAAAATACAAACATTAATGCTACTCTCACCAGATTTATAATACTTCAATGCATTGCAAAAAAAATATTAAAATATGTAATGTTTTATGTAAAATTTTCAATGCCAAAATACCGATATCATAGCATTTTCAAAACCGGTATTGAAAACACACCATGAATAGCGAAATTCCGGTTGCGGTAATACCGGTATTGCAACTAGGGCTTCCAACTAACCGCACTTAAACACTAACCGGTTTTCGGTTTTTTTCTGACAAATAAACCGGGTAACCGGTTTAAACCGAAATATGATGTATTTTGATTAGGTAGGTATGCAAAAAAAAATCGTAGACATTTTTCAATATTTGGTATAACAGCTAATACTCCAATTTCAAAAATCATGCAAATAAATTGTCTAGCTACTAACAAGCACACGTAGGCATAAAAATAGGTAGAGAGATTTAGATTATTAATCATAAAATTTCATACGCTTAAAAATGGTACATGTTAATTATATGGAATTCTTATAAATAGTTTTTTAGAGATTTATTAGGATGTTTTTTTTTTTAAATCAATGAAGGTTTTTGAGTGACATGCATTTAAGAATCATTCGTATCTTAATAAATAATAACGAAAAAATGTTAAATTTATACAACTTTGAGACAGAAGTAGATTATTCTACAAAATGTATATATATATATATATACACATATGTACATGTTTGTTGTATTTTGTTGATTGATTCCTATATTACGCAGTAAATTCATTATAAAACATTTTTCTTTTTGTAAAAAACAATGAAAACTAAGAAGAGTATTTTTGATAAAACCCGGTTAACCGAGTGAAATAAACCGGTTTCCGGTTTTTTTCAAAACACGCAATAAACCGGTTAACCGGTTTCGGTTTAAACCGGTTTGGAAGCCCTAATTGCAACCGGGTTTTCGTCGTACACGGTAAAGTGATCAAGTCTTTCATGGACACTTTCATTCGATAAGTTTTCGACTGATGAAGGGCGTACATTTCTATGATTCTTTCATTTTTCTTTGTTTACTCTATTCGATCCTGTTAACTAGGGTTTTCCAAACATTTTCTGCAATGGACACTTCGCAAAACTGTAAATATAAACGTAAAACACAGCTTAATATCAGATGTGGCGTCGAGCCTGTTACTGCACTTTAACATATTTGCAGCACTATAAAAAACCTTCTAAATAGGTTGTAGAAAACGGAAGTAAAACAATAACAGCTTTTTTTGACATACTCTTCTAACAAACTCGAGCAGAAGCCATTTAATGGCTGATCTTTGTATTTTTGTTTCAAATCAGAATCACTTATTAAGTCAATCAAATTTTTATAATCCCTTGCGGTTTAGTATACTGTTATAGTTGTTACGGAAAATGTATTCCAAGCTCAGGAATCATCCGTACAATTTTTCGGTAATAGTAATGCAGGTGTTTGCGAACCACCTACTGAGGTTCTGTGAGATACCAGTGTTAACCCTGCTTTAAAAAATAAAGAAGGAGAGCAATTAGAATACTATTCGTCTTTTACCAACCCCATCCTGCTATCCTTATCCATTCTGAAAGAGGAGATGGAGAGACTTTAAAATATAGTAGATCTTCAATATCACGGACTAGTACGAGCTAGGAAGTGTCCGCTAAAACCGATAGTTCGTTTTATAAAAGTAGGTTATCTGGGCCAAAATCGTACGTTTTATGGCAGTTATGTTTGCATATTAATGGAAATTTACTTAGACATTGTTTTTTTAAATGTGAAAAACAGTTTGCTTTATAATGAACGCCATATTGCTTACATAAACGAAATATTAATTATTACAATTAAGTACATAAATTAAACTTCCGTAAAGCTGTGTGAATGAGCGGCCAGCGATTCAAATGTTAGTTATACTTTAGTCTACAAGTAGAACATCATTATGATATAAAGTGGGGACACTTCAATTAAAACTTAATATTATATAACTTACGCCGGATATTTTGTCCATTATGTCCGAAGTCCGTTGTATCGAGGTTCTACTGTAAACGGGAAACAAATACATAATATAGGAATTATTATTTGTCAGAAATATTAAATATAAATCTTCTATCATTTAAGCATATTAAAGATACTTATTTTTTAAATTTACTGATTAAATTGTTTCTGAAGTGTATTTATGTGATCTTCCGGTTCATAAACATTGAATTTCCAAGTGGCATCCTTTGATAAGATATATTTTTATAATATATAATCCTTAAAGTGACACATTAAAAGTAATAAATAATGAATGCACTATAAAATCAAAAAGTTAATGGAAATTGAATATATATTAACTAACTTATACTACAATAAATTATATACTTTTTTTCTTGCTGTAAAAAAGAAAACTACATATTGGTTTTCTTGTCCTAGTTTTATAAATATAATACCGTTTTAAGAATATTAGGTATATACATATTTTATACTAAATAATATTATTATGTTAATATGATTTCTCTCTTTATTATTGTAGAAAGTGACCATTATTCTAGTAACACATATAAGTAATGAAATCCATATTTTATTTATCATAACATGTATTATTGTGGCAATATATTGCAATATTTTTATGATAGAGGTTTTATGCAATAAAGTTATCTCATGTAAAGCTATCTTTAACATGTCTGAATTTTTTATTGAAATAAAAGTAAAAAAAGATGTGACATACCCATATAAAAATTAATGTTATAATTTTTTCTTTCCAGAACCCAAAAAGATGTTTGGTGGATACAGAATAACACCCAGATTTTGCACACCATCTCGACCGTCTCGAAGACACAAAGCGGATGAGAGAAGAGGACCTGCAATCTGCATGTTCAATCATGAATGTGCTCAACGAGACGGAGAAGTAGTCGGTGCATGTATGGATGGATTCCTATTCGGTGCGTGCTGTCAATTATTTGGAACCCCCGGAGTGATGAAAGATACTGTGGAAAGCGGAGTAGTTATGATGGTCAGCAACGATGCAGCAATTAAGAAACCGGAGGGTCTTTTAACGCCAGGTCATATCAAAGGAGAAAATGAAGACGATATAGTTAAAGATGATAAAAATAATGTTCATGCAGTAGGGAATGTAATTGGCGGTTCTAATATGTACTTAATAAGAACTACTGAAAGAGAAACTAATGCATTCAGCAAAAGTCCTGATGATGAAACCAATGAACAGGTTATGGATGTAAGCCAACATTATGTGAAGAACCCATCGACAATGGCTGTCAGCTTAACTCACTTGGCATCTTCTACTGAAAAGTACCATGATTTAACTTCAAGTGGTTTAGAACAAATTGCTAATAGCTTATTAAATGAAGGAGCTGACACGGCTGATATTCTTCCAGAAAATATAGATACGTTAAGTGCTGGATTGTTTAGTCATAGTACAATTTCTCACGAGGAAGCAGACACTATTTTGTTAGATAGAAATGGTTCAGTTATAATGGACGTTTCAAGACCGAGCGATTTTATTAACCCTGGAGAAAGTGTGCAAGTTTCAACAATGCAAACGAAACCTTCAATGGCTACTCAATTTTATTCCAAGATCCCTTCGACTACGCCGTCTTCTATTATTTTTACACACAAGCCTATTTATCAAAAGCCAGCTTTTAGACCAAGACCGACTAAACAACCTGTCATTTCTCAAGATAAGTTTGTACTCGTTCAAACAGTTAATAAACCTCTTAATTCAGAACAGAACAAGCCTCAAACCAGCGTCACAGCTTCAGATACAGTCCCAGAGATAGCATCTATTGAATCAATAATGAACATGCTCAATGAGACCCATCCTTCAACTATTACATATGATAGAACTACTTCTATTGTCACCGAATCTCCTGAAATTAAATACACAACCGTAGAATTAGTCGACAGGACTTCTTCTCCACCATTACAATATTCTAGTGGCTATCCTATAGGATATGATACATACGAATCAACGTCTCAAAACTACCCGACAAGTGGGCATTATATAACAACAGGTTCAAATAAATATACAACGTATAAACCCCCATCGACAAGCTATGTTTACAGTCCTACAGTAACAAGACGGCCAGGCTATGCCAGTTCTACTGATAAGTTCTCAAATAATTATGGATCTACCTCTAGCTACTTCACCAAGCGTCCTGTTCATATCAAAGATACAACTGATGAAGAAATTGAGTCATCTACAAATAGTAACTCTATTTCATCCACGCTTTCGTATGACGATTATTGGGGATCAAGCCAAGAGACTCTCTCATCAACTTCAGCAAACAGGAAGCCACCATCAACAAGTTACGTATATAGCGCTACACCAACCAAACGCCCATTATCTAATGTGCATAATGTTGTCGGTCCAAGTTATGATGTATTAAGCGGAAGCCCGGATACATTCTCAAGCGTTACTCCAACAGTCATAGTCCTATCATCTTTAGATTCTCAGAATTATAACAGTCAAACACCTAAACCGATTAAGTATCCAGTAAGACAGCCAGTAGAAGCTGAAGAAAATTTCATCGAGGTTCCGTTAGAGCCTCCGCACAAGAAACCAGTTCACTTGGTGACAATAAACAATGTCATCAGTTCAACGAATAATATCCATTTAGGACAATATTCACCTCAAGTGTCTTCATCTGAAAAACCTGCGCCTACTGTATTAATAACACCTAAACCGAATGCACTTTCGTCTCCTGGAGGGTCATATTATTCAACCAGACCAGGATCTAATGATTACAATAATCTAGAAAAGACAACTGTGTCACCAGTTACTACAAATAAAGCACCATCTACCTCATATGTTTTCAGTAGTACTGTTCCAAAGAGGCCCACGACATCTGCTACTCCAACGAATATTCAATCATCTCATAGACCTTCCAAACCTCGTCCAAAACCAACAATTGCTCCATACGATCCAGATACAACAATCAAAATTGACTTCCACACCTCTCCAGATGAATTCATTAACTTCCCTCCGGTAAGAAACCCAAATTTGAATGCAACTGGATCAAACCCGGCAGCTTTCAACAGTAGTGTAACATTGGATACAATTGGTGATTCAATTCTACAAGAAGTTGAGTTTACCACACCTGCGTTCTTACAAGAAGATGAAGATTTAGATGATAAAATGAGTTTGTTTGTGAACAAGATTGTTGGAAGTCTACAAGGAACTTTCCAGGAATTGCATGATATTGTGATATTAGATAAAACACCGAATACAACCATCACTCAACAAGGAGGCAATAAGGTAAAGCCAACTGGTGACACCACAACTAAAAAGCCTACAAGTGTTACCACGAAGAAGCCTGGAGGTAATACAACTAAGAAACCAGTAAAAGCTAGTACCACTACAACAAAAAAGCCAGTTAGGGCTAGTAGCACCACAAAGAAACCAGTTTCTCCCAATGCTGTTTCAACAGTAACAACAACAAAAAAGCCTATAAGGGTGAGTACTTCTTAATGTAAGATTAAATCAAGCATAATTTACAATCAGTGATAAATAATTAGAAACAAATTTTTAATGTGTCTAAAAACTGTTATTATTTAACTGCAGCAGTTTTATCATAAATTATATTTATGAAATCTTCAAAATGTATGATTTCTTACATTATTTGTAATAAATTTTGAACAAAATATTATTCAATGATTCGGTTGTAAATGACATCTATGCCTACAAAGTAAAGCTCTTAAGAAAAGAACTTTATTTCTCGTATACTTTTAAAAACTGTACTGAGATGTCACTATAAGCTAACTTTATATACAATCGTTAGAAAATAAGAAAGTTATAATTTTCCAATACATTTTGTAATGTATGTCTAAAAGTATCATTTTGTAAAAATATATGCACAGTATAATATATAATTATATGCGTTATTATAGAAAAATAATTATTTTTTATTAGTAATCACTATTTAAAAAGACATGCAAAATTACAGTACACAAAAGAAATAACGCTGAGTCAGAATGGTGACACAATATACTGGAACAATTCATTTGATATAATTTAATTCATCTATTGAATATTTCAGGTAACAACGACTACCAAAAAACCGAGACCAACACGACCAAAGACGACCACCCCAGTTACTACTATAGCAACTGAAGCTGCTATTATTGAAGAAGATGCTTACACGACCGAAACACCAACCGGGGATTTTAAGCATCGTGAGCTATTTAATAAGATTTTTATAATTATATCACAAGAAATCGTAAACAATTAGGGTTTTATTTGCCATAATCAGCAATTACCTAAGAATATTTTACAATAACATCACAGTTTGTTTGTGGCTGATGGTTATCTAATTAGCCTATCTCAATAACTGAAACATATTGTTGTTTTATGATCACAATACACAAACACTATTCATCTTGTATTCGATATTATTGGATATAATTCATAGAGCTCATAATTATTTTAATTTTGATCTTATTCAAACTAAATTAGTTTAGTTTCATCATTCAATTTAAGTAAAGTTAATGGCCTGTCAACTCATTTAAAAATGATATAGAAACAAAAACTCTTAGTATGAATTGTAAATTTGAGAAAAACAGGTTACTATATATGATTTATAATAATTATTATCATCATGAAAAATTTTACTAAAACTAAGTATTGTCTAAATATTATTTAAATTCAAATGATAATAAAAAAATGTATTATGAATCCATGAAATTTATAAATCCATGCAATTGCAATTTTATGTAGGATGTTAAAAAATATTTAATGTAATTTTCCATCGTACAAAAATACAGAACATCACTGGTTATTATTATTACTATATTAACTATGTAATCAGAATGTAAGGTACTCTTTGGGTCTATTTTAAATGTATAAAAAAGTATTTTATGAATCAAAATAGTGACATAAAATTGTTTATCGTCTATATTAATTAATAGCTGGCTTTAAATATTCAATCATTTGTTATAAATTTTAAAAAAAGTGTGAGGTAATAAGCTACTTTTGAAATCAACTAATACCGATAACAAATTTGAATACACTATGTCTCCATTATATATAATTGTTTACAGTTATTGCTATTAGTTAAGTCCCACATCAATCGACCAAAAGGAATTTGTTGTAAACCAAACAAACATTTAGCTGTTTGCTTAATAAAATAATAATTATTAGTTACTATAAATAATAAATTTAATTTATTTACATTGAAATATGAAGAGTTAGCTAGTAAGAATGTATTGAGTACATTTTAATTTAGTGTAAAATAACAACGAATATTTTGAACAATGGTTCCAATTTCTATTTTACATTTCTCAATCGCAATTACCTTACATTCTGAACATTTCTTACTATTTCCAGTGTGCGGAGTTCGCCCAATGGTGAAGTCAGGCAGGATAGTTGGAGGAAAAGGTGCTTCATTCGGATCCTGGCCTTGGCAGGTTCTCGTCAGGGAATCCACTTGGTTGGGATTGTTTACAAAAAACAAGTGCGGTGGAGTCTTAATCACCAATCGATATGTCACGACAGCTGCTCATTGTCAACCAGGGTGAGAAAATTTCGTTTATTTCATTATGATTATGCAACCAGTTACTAATTCGATTAACGATCATAAGGTTCCAGGCTTGAGTGCTACTAAATGACAATGTCAAATGATGATTTTTAGTACTTGAAGTATTTAGTGTCGTGGGCTTGAATTTTGAGTTTCTTGTTAGAGTTACTTGAATATAAGTATAATTGTTTATTAGTGATGATTTCAATCAGGGGTTCACAAACTTTTTCATCAAAGGGACAATTTTGAAATCATTTTTTTTGTCAGGCTACCATTTCTTTTGTAAATAGTTTTTGTTAAGAAACCTAAGGTCGAAATAAAAAAAAGTCGATGTTTAAGCTTATATTTATAATTAATATGTATACCTTATAATTACTCTACCTCTACTTATTAATTATTTCTATCAAAAAAAAAAATTTCATCATGTGATTTTAGCAATTGTTTGTTTGAAAATAATTTTTGCAATCTAGGCTCAAATGTTGTACATAGTGTGAATACACAAAACAGGCGCGATATGGCTGTCTGTTAATTTCAATCTCAAGTTTGATTTATTTATACTCATGGTAGAAAATGTTTTTTCACAATTATAGGTAATTCCAAGTAAAGAAGCCATTTGATGAGCATGTTTAACTGTATTTGGATATGTATACCTCAAGTGAAAGTTCTATGTAGAAATCAATAAAATTATTATCAAAATAAGATGCTTTTGCTTCCAGGTTCTCTTGGAAATCTATTGATTCAAACTGCATATTTACGGGAACAGCGTTCGGGTTATACCTCCAAGGACGAGCGTGACCATATGGTCACAGTAAACACCGTTGTTTATTGATCCCACTATTCATACTTTTTCTACCTGAATATCGTTGCTTTCACTCATATTTCGTTAAGAAGGGTACAGACTTGAGTTAGTCATCAGCCGCAGGGACAGAAACGGCCACCAAAAGCACATGCGATTTTTTGAATTTCCATTTTTTTTTAATGGACTTTTTGAAACTGTTAGTTATTTTGCTATCAAAACATCAAATTATTTACAGTTTTTTTTCTAATATATTTGTATTGAAATTATATTCATCTAAAGAAGTCAAATTATAAATATTTTTAAAAATTTCACGTTTAGCTATATTTCAATCCTGAATGTTTGCGTGCCCATACAGTCACGCTCGTCCTTACTACTGTCCGTACACAATATTACACGTTAATAATAGGACGAGCATGACCATATAGTTATGCGGGGTTTCTATACAACGACTTTCTTTTTAAATTTTTGTTAGGAATAAAAGTAATCCGTGACTTAAAAAATATTTTTTTATCGAAAAAAAGCTCTTGTCTCTGGAGGGTTAAAATCCAAGAAGCGCTTAAAATTGTTAATATTCTACATGAAGAAAAAAAATAGTACAGATTTAACATAACACTCGCGGGACAAATCAAAAAGTCACGCGGGACACACTTTGTAAACTCCTGATTTAAAAGTTCAAAATTAAAATATTTATGTACTATATTTTAATATATATTTTCCTATTATAAAGGTTCCTGGCTTCATTGGTAGCAGTCTTCGGCGAGTTCGATATATCCGGTGAACTAGAGTCAAAGCGATCAGTGACGAAGAATGTCCGAAGAGTCATCGTCCACCGGCAGTATGACGCAGCAACCTTCGAGAATGACCTTGCATTGCTGGAGTTGGACAGCCCTGTTACGTACGACACACATATCGGTAAAATAAATATTATTTCACTAATCAAATCATGTCGGAGTCTGTGGCAGCGGCGTAGCCACCTAATAACGGAGTCATGCAATTTATTAAAACGAATCGAAAAGTTTTCCCCCAAATTTATAGCTTACAAGAGAGAACGGCTTGTGTGACGTTTGCATGAAGGCTCATTTCAAGCTACGCCACTGGTCTGTGTTCTAGTGGTCAACGTCGTAGGCTTTGGGTGCGTTGCTCATGGGTTTGAAAAGTTTCATAAATTGTTTCCGATCGTCTTACAAAGATGTGGCGTAGTGAAAACGATTAGTTAATCACTAACAGGGACGTCCCGTGGGCATAGGCGAGTAGGCAGATGCCTAGAGGCGGCAAGTCCTAGGGAGCGGCAAATTATCACAGATTTTTTTAAAACTACAACAAATTTGACTTAAAATAAATATAATGCCTCAATGTATTTGATAAAAAATAAATACATTTTCACTGGTAATAATATCTGGTAATGACATTTACCGAAGGCGGCAGTTTTGGCGTAAATATTAACGTACGGAAATGACGTCATGAAAGCGTTTTTTTTTGAGTAAGTAGACTAATAGAGTATACGAATTTCTATATTTGTTTAAATATTCCTAAAATAATGGGAATTGCCGCCGGTGTGGTCGAGTGGTAAACGTCGTTGGCTACCGCTACGGAGGTCACGGGTTCGAATCCCAGTACGGGCAGTTTTATAAATTGATTTTTCAATCGATTTATGAATTTCTGTTCAAAGGCATGGATGTATGTTATGTATTGAATTCCCCCCTCCCACCCATCCTATCCTATGTACAGGGCGTATCGAGAGCGATTAGCCAACCACTAGTCCTGTCTTAGCCCTTTCCTTCTATTCTGCTGCTATAGAGCAACTGAGTAACAAGCAGTTCTTGTAGAAACACTTCTGTTGAGATAAACTCCATTAGGAGTCCATATGCTCCACATTGGGAGCGGAAATGGTAAAAAAAATAAAAAATAATGGGAAATGATGACAACATGTCACTTATACTTGTATTTCTTTATTTGAATCACATTTAAAACTAGTAAGAGCGCAATTATAAGCACTGCCTAACGGCACCTAGCCTAGGAACGTCACTGTACTAATCTTTGAAAGAGAAAGGGTTGAGTACCTGAGTAACAAGCAGTTCTCTTTGCAACTGAAGTGAAATCCACAATTAGTCCACATACTCCACATTGGTATTATATAAAATCAAATAGTCTTAAATGGTTCAACTTTGTTTGGCATGTTACTTCGTCTGTACAGGCATCTGATTAATTATAATAATGTAAAGCACTTAATGTTATTGTTAGAAAAAATCTTATTTATCAAGAATATAAAATGTAAATATATATTGCTAGAATGTGGGGTTTTAATCTGTTATTATAAACGTAAGATATGCTTGTTTGATATACAAATGGGATTTATTAAAGCTTGTAATAATACATACAGTACTGTAGGGATATGCCAGCTAGGCGATCGCCTAGGGGGCCAACCGCTTGGTCTATTATTTACTGTAATTTTATATCGACTGTGGGAAGGAAAAAGGACGTAACCCACAGTTTTTTCAAAAAAGCTTTTTTTCGATAATCACAATGTATCAAGCTTGTTACACGTTCTATCAAAAAGATGTAAGCTGCAAATGCCGAATAAACATCTAAATTTAGCTTTTGAGTTTGAAAAAAGATGAGCTGTGAAAATTGAAACCAAGAAAAAAGACTGAAAAAAAGATTTTTCCTGGACAATTTCTTTAATTGATGTTAGATTATGTCAATTAAACACCAGCTTAGAAGTCTCCGCGCACTTAGAAGTTTTGTATATTTCATAATTTGCATATGGCCCAAAATCATCACTTTTTTGTGCCTCCTGTAAAATTTGTTATATGTGGGTTACGTCCTTTTTTCTTTCCACAGTCGATATGATATAACCTTTGTAGTCATTTTAGTATTCTACGTATTAAAAATCATGGCAAACCATATTATTTTCTCTACTACTATAAACATTCAAATGCCTTTTAACTTATACGAGACGTCGAAAATTAATATTACGGCTGTAAGTACAGATATAATATTTAATATAAAATAACTTAGACTATTCCACGTATCGTGCTACAAATTGTGACACGTGTTTCGCCTCTTTCAGAGGCATACTCAGAATTTCTTACTTTCACAAATGCTTGCTTAAGTGCGAAAAAAAAAGTAAGAAAGTCTGAGGATGCCTCTGAAAGAGGCGAAACACTTGTCACAGCACAATACGTGGAATAATCTAAGTTATTTTATATT
The DNA here is from genome assembly GCA_031772345.1 of Himalopsyche anomala. Lineage (NCBI taxonomy): Eukaryota > Metazoa > Arthropoda > Insecta > Trichoptera > Rhyacophilidae > Himalopsyche > Himalopsyche anomala. The sequence goes on from CM062833.1 coordinate 6,230,774, forward strand.
AAAATGAACTTCCACAAAGTTACCGCCGAAATCCATCGAAAGATATAATATTTTTTTACCTTTTCATAAAGGTTTATACAAAACCGACTTTTAAACTGAATAAAGCTGGTTTTCGAATTCCAGTATATTCTAAAATTCTGTTTAATCTGGTTTTCGGTGTTCCGCAAAAAAATACATATTTTTTATTCATTATTAATGCTGTTACTAAAAAGGACTTAAATATTATTTAATGTTCCAATTCGGCCGTGGGATAATTACACGTGCCTCCTACTCTAGAAGTGTATTTCCGTCAAAAGGTACAACAAAAATATTCACAAAATTAATATAAACATATTATTTTTAACGCGTTAGTGACTGATTATTCAACATCATATTTCATCTCGTTTTATTTTTTACCAAGAGAGTATCAAATGAAATAATTTATAACGGTTTTAGTGAAATAAATAATAAAACTGATAATGATAGTAATATTAGAAACTTGGTTACTATGCTAAAAAATCGATATTCGAATGTCGCGAATTTCACTGAAAATCCAAGCATTAAAACCCGGTCTTTGAAAACCGACTGGCTTTAGTTGTGAATCATTGAACAGTTATCAGCAAGCAAAAGATGTTTTCTCATATTTATCTCAATTTAATGTGTTTAATTCAAGTACAGGTGACATAAAAAGCATGCCATACCAATCGTTTCAAGCAGTGGCGGCCGATCAATGTACCCCTTGTATATGTAGGGGCGGTTATATTTCATGAAATAATATTCAAACATAACATTCATAGCATTCACTCATTTTAAATTCATCATGTTTTTATTGTCTAAAATAAAATAAAATATTTATTGTATACAAAATAAATACATGAAGAATTAAAAATAATGGACTAAATGCAGAGGTGGGCTGGAGGGGGCTCGGAGGGGCTCGCTCGAGCCCCTTGTTAAATTTTACTAAGACCGGCGAGCCCCTTGTTAATTTAAGAGAAAAAATATTCTCAGATCAAGTAAGTATAAAACTGCAATTTCTGACATGTATATATATATATTTTCTACGACAGCTTCAGTATACACAATAGTACTTTTTTAGCCATTTAGATTGATAAGTTTACGATAAGTTGCATACTGTTACATATTAAAAGTGTGTTAAATAACAATCAATTGCTTATTTAATAAGTATTGCATATAATTGCATAGAAGCGATTAAAAAAAATCACTCCTTCCCCAGAATACCGAGAATTGCTTTGAGATGAAGCGAGCCTCTTGTTAACGTATTGGCAGCCCACCGCTGACTAAATGTTATGCTTGAATATTGTTTTATGTAATTTAACCGCCCCTGCATATACAAGGGATGCATTGATCCAATGCCACATTGACCAGCCGCCACTGCTTTCAAGTGATCTTTGCAAACATAATTTATGTTTTGATTTTTGATCCAAATTCAATTTCGGAAAACATAACTTATTTAATCGTGATTTGGTCTTGCTTATGACCATTTTCCTATGTGCGATGATATTAACGACATATTTTGTTTTTTAAAATTGGTTCAATAAACTTACCACAATGAACAATTTCAACACAGCTGGTCTGATGGTAAAACATATTTAAAAAAGTGATTACATTGTTCCACAGGGTGCAATGTCTCGACTTTTGATTATAGCGAGTGTAAACAATAAAGACAAGCATCTCTCATACAGTTTTGAATTTAATATGTACACCTATGAAATTCAAATACTATTGGACAGCGGTGGACTGCCAAAACGTTAACAAGGGGCTTGCTTAATCTCAAAGCAATTTTCGGTGTTCTGGGGAAGGAGTGAATTTTTTATCACTCCTATGCAATTATATGCAATACTTAAATGAATAATCGATTGCTACTTAAAACACTTATATTATTTAATAATATGCAATTTACAGTAAACTTATTAATGTCAGCGGCTAAAAATGTACTATTGTGTATACTAAAGCTGTCGTAGATAATATATAAGTCAGAAATTGAAGTTATGTACTAATTTGATCTAAGAATATTGTTTTCTCTTAAATTAACAAGGGGCTCGCCGGCCTTAGTAAAATTCAGCTCGCGCGAGCCCCTCTGAGCCCCCTTCAGCCCACCCCTGCTATTGGATCATTATTTCCACGATTGAAAAATTATAAAACACAGGTTGCTCATCTTTGAAGGGTTAACAAGGCAGTTATGATTAATAATCGGAAACTGTGACGTCTTGCATGTTATCCGATCTTTACCTTGTAAAATAAATTGAATTACGTCATATTTTTCCCGCAGGATATGTGCCCTCAGTCTTCAAACTCCCACTCTATTAACTTCCTGTATTAAAATGATTATATAAACTCTTTAGAAACTTTAAATATAATTTAAAATTTCAACGGTGGGAAGATGAAAGACCAAATTTTTGTTTTTTTAATTCCTGGACTATATTATTCATAACGGTTTTTAGCAATAATAATTTCATCGTTGTGATTTGAAAAATAATTTATATTTTACCTCAAAAACATTGTATATTTTGTGAGAATATTGAAAAAAAGAAAATGTATATTCCACGCAAAGGTAAGCACGGTAAAATTTACAATGGAAATATAAAGACGACTTTGAAATATTTGATATCGTTATTAAAATAAAAAAACATTTTAAATACTGCTAAAAAGCTCTGCATTTTCTGATTTTCTTTCGATGTTGTTAAAAAAACATATTTTTCTTTATTCAAATACTTTATTTTGTTGATAATTGTCGAACGTTGTTAGCCAAATATACCATTTCACATTGATATAAAAATAATTAAAATTTTATTATAGGGTAAAAATAGCAACGTATTTAGTTCAACAGTTTTTATATTTATTAGTTTATAACTATTTCGGCTTTCGCCATTGTCAGAACTATGAATAAACTTACATTTTGCTCAGCTATACATACTGGTTCTGAAGAGGTACACAATGCATCATGTTATTCATTCTAACATTCTAATTCAAATTACAATTATAATATCACATACACTTATTCAATGATTCTGTTCTGACGATGGCGAAAGCCGAAATAGCTATAAACTAATAAATATAAAACCTGTATAACTAAATACGTTGCTATTTTTACCCTATTATAATGGAGTTCTACCAAGTAAATGCCAAGTCAATAAATAAAATTGTATTATTTAACGGCATAGACAGAACTACATAGTTCTGCAATGGCGTGATGTCGAAATACCGATCGAATGTGATACACACATATTTTATTGGTCATTTATAACTTTATCACTTAAAAAATAATATCGTACATACTATTTTTATTACGGTTTTTAGAAGAAAAGATTTAAGATATGTTCATTAATAACCTAGTTTAATTGTTTTTCTTTCTTCATTTTAGTGCCAATCTGTATGCCTCCTGATGCTGCTGACTTCCGCGGAAGAGTTGCCACTGTCACTGGATGGGGAAGGTTGAAGTATGGAGGAGGAGTACCGTCAGTTCTTCAAGAAGTCCAGGTAAAGCGATGATACAAAACATTGAATTATTTTTATCGTATCCACTTTTTGAGCCTCATTACTTAGTATTTTATAAGAAATTTAGCTTGAAAATTTACTTGCGGCTTTTTGTTGAAACAATATCAATTTTAAGTAAGTAATGATTTCAACCTTTAACACAAAGAAACGTAGAATAAGCGGATTGTATTTTTATGACTGTAATACAAACATGGAAATCAATGGTTTACTTTCAGGTTCCTGTGATAGAAAACAGCGTCTGTCAAGAGATGTTCCAGACAGCTGGCCATTCAAAAGTGATTCTCAATTCTTTCCTCTGTGCAGGATATGCTAATGGCCAAAAGGATTCGTGTGAGGTGAGTTGAATAAAACCTTCCTCATGTTTATTAAAAAATAGCTCACTTCTCGTTTTTCATGACATGTATATATTTTAGTGACGCATACTCAAGCACATTTTACTTAATCAAAGTAAGGGCTGTTAGCCCGTTGCCTCCAACGGGAGATTTTTTTCGCATTATAAAAAAATCAGAAATTTACCGACATGAACAATCAAATGCATACTTACTTATCAAATAAATCAGAATGAATAAACTTTACTAATTCTCCAAATGGAACTTGTTTTTAGTAATATTTATGATATTTTTTAAATTGATTATACATATTTAACGTTATTGTATTATACACACTGAAAGAATGCTTTCGCTACAACTAGAACTTCCAAACCGGCTTAAACCGAAACCGGTTAACCGGTTTATTGCGTGTCTTGAAAAAAACCGAAAACCGGTGTATTTCACTCGGTCACCCGGGTTTTATCAAAAATACTTTTCTTGTTTTTCATTGTTTTTTACAAAAAGAAAAATGTTTTATAATGAATTTACTGCGTAATATAGGAAACAATTCACAAAATACAACAAACATGTACATATATATATATATATATATATATATATATATATATACATTTAGTAAAATAATCTACTTCTGTTTCAAAGTTGTATAAATTTAACATTTTTTCGTAATTATTTAATTATTATTAGATTAATAATCTAAATCTCTCTACATATTTTTATGCTTATGTGTGCTTGTTAGTGCCTAGATAATTTCGTTGCATGATTTTTGAAATTGGAGTATTAGCTGTTATGCCAAATATTGAAAAATTTCTACGATTTTTTTTTGCATACCTACCTAATCAAAATACATGATATTTCGGTTTAAACCGGTTACCCGGTTTATTTGTCAGAACCGAAAACCAGTTAATGTTTAAGTCCGGTTAGTTGGAAGCCCTAGCTACAACTATACCAAGTAGAAAGCACCGATTCTTGTCCGATCACCAAAGCTTAGGGGTTAATGCCAAATTCTTTTTATTACGTTTTCTTTCAGTCTTAATGTTGATAATTATAACTATTAACTAAAGTTTGTAGATCACAAACACTTAAAAAAATACTTTCTACTAAAAAAAATACACAACGATCACGGCCACTAGACGATCACGGCCAAGATGCCGCCTGTGTGGCCGAGTGGTCAGCGTTATTGACTTCGGTTACGGAGGGCACGGGTTCAAATCCCGGTACGGACAGTTTCATAAATTGATTTTTCAATCGATTTATGAATTTCTGTTCGCAGGCATGGATGTATGTGATGTCTTGAATTCCCCTCTCCCACCCATCCTATCCTATGAACGGGGCGGGCGTATCCTAGCTCTATCCTTCTATCCCTACTCTCTTTGGAAAAAGAGAGGTTGAGCAACTGAGTAACAAGCAGTTTTCGTAGAAACACTTCTGTTGAGATAAACTCCATTAGGAGTCCATATGCTCCACATTGGGAGCGGACATGGTTAAAAAAATTAAAAAAAAAAATACACTGCACGAAAAATATATTATCCGGCATAAATCAAATATATTGAACTTAAAACAAATTAAGCCTTTTTGAATAAATAGTTTCCACAAAAATATTATACTTCGCACCTTGACGTAATATCTACATGTTTAGCTGTCATATAATTCTAAATGAACAAATGAAAACAAAATTGAACTACATACATATCGATCATTCAGTTATCAGCAGAACTCGTTGCCGGTTACGTATTTTGATTTTGTTATTTTTTAAAATATTTATGGAATCCATCATAATTACATTTTACTAAGCTACAAACATTATCCACTATTAACATATGAATGTAGATATAAACTTTAAAGATTTAATTACTTAAATGTTAAAATAAACGTTGCAAATATTAATCAATCAATAAAACTAAAAGCTAAGCTTTTTTATATGAAATGAGTTGGTCTATCAGACAGCCCTTTTAACTGGCGTCTCAAATGATATAAACAAATACGGTGGGTAGTAGGACTTGTCGGTTTTCAAAAACCGGTTTTTTGGCAAAATTTGTGACATTCGAAAACCGGGTTTTCAACTTCATAACCGTTTATGCCGAATTTTCCATAAACGAGTCTATAAACAAAAGGACAGAAAGTTTGGTTCTATTATTTGATGACTTAAAGACTATATGCCCAACATCATTACCCAGCGAAAGGGTATTTTCGATATCAGGAAACTTTGTTACAAAACGATCAGTGGACGCTTTGTGTTTTCTTAAATCATATTTTCTGAAGAGTAACACCAAAGTAGTTGTCTGGGGGTGCTGCAGTTCAGCAGTGCGTATGGACGAACCGTCATTGTATATAAGTAAACAACACATAAAATAATATTTTTTTATCTCTATTTTAATTGAATTATCCATTTTCTGTAATACTTCAAAAACCGGATAAAACCGGTTTTCGAACAATATTGACATTCAAAAACCGGTTTTTTCAAAAGTCGGTTTTTGTATAAGCCCTAGTAGTGAGCAGTAGTGAATGATGATACTCAGCTATATATTATTCAAAGGATGCCTAATGTGGCGAGATATTACGAAAGAATTTAATCTCTTTGTACACAGAAGGACGTTAATAATAAATTAAAAGAATTGCTTAGAACAGTCCTACTCAAACATTAACGATGTGCAAATATGTTACATATTTTCCGCGTTACCTAGTGACTCGTTTCATTTTCCATCTCTTACCTCGCTAGCGTGGATCGTGTTAAAATATGTACGTGCCTTCACTTCTTTGACTGCGGGCCGGCGTTTGAGTAGCACTGGCTTAGAATATAAGTAGGTAATTACGTAGCACATGTGAGCCGGGATTCTCGTAAAACTCGTATTTCAAAGGGGGATAAACCGAATTTTAATGTGGTAAATTATCTCTCACATTGGCGTAGCTTTTATTTAAAAAAATTAGTAAGTAGATGCTCTAAGAATATTCTTGTATCCGGTGGAGATAATCTCTTCCACATATTTGGATCTGTAAAAACTAATTTTCTTTTCATAATATGAGTTTTTAAAAATTTCAAAACATGGATTTTTTAAAAAATAAATTGCGTTATCTTGAATATTGCAAATAATATAGTTAACAACAATTATTTATATATTTCATTAAGTCACTTTTAGGGTGTTCACTGTCAATACTTGGTGGAAAGGCATTATATTAATAAAAACACAATATTCCTTTGTACTTCATTCCGCTTTATTTAATATGTCAGGACCGGTTTCGCTCATTACGAGCATCGTCAACTGATAAGAAATATAATTTAACCATGCTTTTTATACAAAAATGAACAGTTATAAACAACAATTGGCATTGAAAAGAAATTACCAAATTAAAATGAAAATTAAAATGTTTAATTATTTGTTAGATGTGTTAAACATTTTAATTTTGTGTTATTTTAGAATCACTTTTAATGTAATTGGTAATTTTTTTTCAATGCCAATTGTTGTTTATAACTGTTCATTTTTGTATAAAAAGCATGGTTAAATTATATTTCTTATCAGTTGACGATGCTCGTAATGAGCGAAACCGGTCCTGACATATTAAATAAAGTGGAATAAGGTACAAAGGAATATTGTGTTTTTATTAATATTACATTAAGTCCTCGACTTATGTGACTAATTCGTTCCGAAGGTTTTCGCTTAGGTCAAATAAAACTTGAAATCTAGCAATTTTTGAAATAACATGTGTTTAGTGTCAGAAGACATTTAAAATAAAACAGATACGTACACACATTTAAATACAAACTATAATTATTATTAAATTACTTGTTTAGTAGTGTTTGCCTTCTACCTTTTTTCTTTTCCGTATAGCATACAATAATATCATTCACTGCTTTCGACACTTTCGCAAATCGTTTGAAATCGGGGTTTTGATTGGACTCTAAGTCAACCAATCCAATCTCGATCATATTGATTTTTTCAGTCTACTTTATGGTTTCAATTTGCTTCTGCTGTCTTTTCTTTAAAAAAATCTTCATTTTTCTGGTTTTCAGGTTCTATAAAAACTACATTGCTAATTTCCGTTGGATAACTACTGTCGATTAAATTAACTAAATTCTATTCTATTAGATTTCAACTTCTCCCATACGTTCTCATGAAAGATATTGAAATTTCACTTCAGACGTCACCGAAATTTATAAATTTCCTTCTTTTTTCAGAACTATGCTTAATTTTATTTCGTAGGAAATACTTTGTATATCTATGTATAGCATCTTGATCCATTGGTCAAACAATATACACATTCATATAATATTTATTTTAAATGCGTCGCGGAACAAAATGCAGCTTCATAAAAAAAACTTTTTTTTTTTTTTTTAAATCGTGCAAGTACAAATTCACGTAACTCGTAACTAAGACTTACTGTATACTGATTTAATTAGTTTGGTTATTGATAATAATCGTCAGAGTGGAAAAAAATTATAAGACATTTTCATGATATGTTTGTCAGAATGAATATTCAAAGGAAGCAATGTGTTTGATTGAGTTTTTATTGAATCGATAATTATTCAAGGATGAATAATTATTGAAGTAAAGTATACAGTCCTATTGCCGTGTAGTCAGTAAATTTAAGTTGCAATGTTGCTGAAATTCTCGTACGAGCTACTGATTTAATTCTGATGGGTTTGTTGTCAAAAGAGTGGATTTCTGTAATGTTCCTTCCCATATACATATTCAATACTTCAAACGGCGCGTATCGAGAGCGATAAGCTAACTACTTGTCCTTTCCTAGTCGCAGCCTTGTATCCTTACCATATCCGTAAGAATAAAGGTTGAAAAATTGCGTTACACCCCGTTATCGAAAAAAGGGCCAATGTACGAATGTAAGGGCGGGTTTTAAATGATATTGTCAGTGGCGGATTAAGCACATAAGAAGCCCCAGACGCAATACAATTTGAAGGCCCTGTTTTATGGATATCATAAAAACCTCAGTAAATTCCGAATAAAATAATAAAAAAATATTTAAAAATCTGAACAAAAAGTATATGGGTTATATAAGCTATTTTTGAGGCCCCAAAGATTCGGAGGCCCCTAACGCCCGCCTCATTTGCTTATATGGTAATCCGCCACTGGATATTGTCATGTACAAAAAGTGTGTATTTATACACAAAATACTGTGAATTTGTTGATGATAATACTCGCGCAAATGTACTTTGTTAAGCGAGCAAGAATATTTTCATTTATCTTTAAATTGTTAAGACTTTCCTGTATTTTATAGTTGTTTCCACAAACATTTTTATACTATATACATAAAAGTACACAGCAAAAAAAACACACGAATTTAACGCTGCCACCGAAAAATCAATTCGTTAAATAACTGAACACAGTTTCTTTTGTTTGTTATTTTAATATGTCATTCAACTCTTCAATCTTTATCCATTTTTTATGATACTTTGTGACCATTACTCTCACTTAACGATTTCCTGAGAGCGTTGTTAAATCAATACACACTCATTGTTAGGGGATGGTTCATACCAGACATAGTAAACTGTATGAAGTGTAAGCAGCTAGCTATATGGAAGAGCACTTTGTAGGAGACTCAGGTGTTCTATGACGTCAACAGTTTTCCCGTTCCAACTCAACACAGAGTTACACGAGAATGGCTACTTGAATCCACAAAGATATCTGGGCTTTATCCAATTAAACTAGGTCCCATTTCGAAAGGATGCGACTCGGATTTGAAACGAATAGTTTTGGGAACATTGGATAAGTTTTTATAGTAATTTAATTTAATTTAATCGTTATTGTACATTGATGACTAGTTGTATCATAGATATTCGGACTAAAACCATCACAACAACATCATTTCTATATAACAACAGCCAGCAATATTAAACATTTGAACGTGTGATTTATCAGTCGTGATCAAACACGTAGTGGAAATTAATTACATAAATGCTTTCTTTTAATCTAATTGCAATTAATTACAATAATACAACACTTAAATCATATTTAAAAACATCATTTAAAACTATTGCTTAAATGGTCATGTGTCTCATATGCAGAAGTTGAATAAACACGCCTATCTCATAGTAATTGACAGATATGAAACTATTTAATTATTAATTCATGGATTTGTATCAAAAGATTCGATGACCTAGTTCTATAAAATGATAAGTCAACAATTTGATGTTTTGAGATATGTATATTACCTATGATATTCAAATACATCTCTTATATAAGCTCCACAAAAGGACAACTATAAATATTACCGGTATTCTCTACGCGGGAAAAGCAACATCAAAATACACCAGATGAAAGGGAAATTGGAGCTCGGCTCCACCAGCCCCATAATTTGATGTATAGATATCAATCAATCGGTAAGCAAGATGTTTGCATTTGCAAATAATGAAATTCTTCTGTCATTTTCATATATGTATATACAAATTGAAATATCGTTATACGGTTTTGTCACGTTGCAATACATTTGAATTGAATTGAGATAGAGGACTAAATGATTCACTAAAAGGATGTTACAAACTTAGTGATCACTTTTTTACAATTCACTTTAGATACGTCAAAACTTTGGTCAGCCATATCTAAAGAAAACAAATTTATAGTGGTAGCATTATGGAGTTCCATAGTGCGTAGCTTAGCCATCGATTCGAATGTCTGTAATATTTTTGTTTATTCCCACGCAACCCTTAGCCAATTTTAATATAAGGTGAAAAGGATGCGTTTGCTGATCATTTTTCCGTTTTAATTCCCTCATGATGTGCTCCTTTAGGATTCTATGTAAGTTCACTTGTAGTAGCAAGTATGCCAAAGAAATATATGATGCAATTGTCGTTTGTTTGTAGTGAGTGCAAGCATACATGTATTAGAATGCAGGTATGACTTGATTACACACACAAACCTCGCCCACAAGGCTAGACGGGGTAAATAATGTTGTTTGTTTGTAATTTAAGACAGTTGTTTTAAGAGTCAAGAATTTATAGTAAGAGTAAAAGAGTACAGAATAAAGTATATTCGAATTGTATTTGTATATATTTTTAATATGCGACTTTGAACAACAAATGTTTTTCGTTATAAGTCTCGTGTGTTTAGATAGATTCAACACCGCATATATCTTATATATATCGACTGTGGAAAGGAAAAAGGACGTAACCCACAGTTTTTTCGATAATACCAACTTATCAAACTTGATACACGTTCTATCAACAGGATGCAAGCTGAAAAGGCCGAATTAGTATCTAAATTTAGCTTTTTAGTTTGAAAAAGATGACCTTGTAAAAAATTTAAGCCAAGAAAAAAGACTGAAATAAAGATTTTCCTAGACAATTTCTTTAATTAATATTTGATTATGTCAATAAAACACCAGTTTAGAAGTCTCCGTGCACTTAAAGGTAGTTTATAATTCATAATTTGCATATGTCACAAAATCATCAAAACACGTTTTTAGCGCCTCCTGTAAAATTTGATATGTGTGGTTTACGTCCCTTTTCCTTTCCACAGTCGATATAAAAATGAATGTTAACGAAAACGAAAATTAATTAATATTTTAGTAATTGATTCAAAATAGTAATGATCTATATATATTGAAACGGTATTACTTTAGTTCCATTTTAATATGGTAAAAATAACAATGTTTTTTTGTTGAATTTAACACATTCCAGTTTATGTTTATAATAAAGAATTTCATCGTTCGTTGTTTATGATCTGCTTATCATTTCTTCGTATACATTTTCAACTTTTTTAAATATATTTCCCATATATTTATTCCAGAATGAAACTCGACTTGATGTAATAGTTCATTTTTGTATTCACACACAGTGCTTGAAATGTGATGAAAAAGTGCCGTGTGGGATGGTCGTGAATATTTTTTTTGGCCCATCTCTCCTCAAACTGTTTTCAAAACACTTTGGTGTGAATTCAACATCGTCACTTAAAAATACAAAGTGTCAACGTATTAAATCGTAAAATTTTCACTTCACACTGTTGAGCATCTTGAGTAATGACGAAAACAAATATAGCATGATTCGTATTTATAGATTAGTGAATAGTGATATTTTTATGTTGAAATTAATTGATAAACTTACTTCCCATGCAAAAAGACATGGTTATAGGCTCATCACCCATAACATCAACATTTTTTATTTTGTTACAATTAATTTTAAACATAAAATTAGAAACTGATGAAATTTATTCAGAAATTCACTTATATGTAATACTAAAATCAATAAAATTAATTGATTTTTTACTGTAATAAAGCTTCAAAAGATTTTCGTGAAGAAGAAAAGAATATTCGTGATTTTTGTGAAAGAAAATTTGAAGATAAACAATTGCGGTGTGGAACGAAATGCTGCGTTTGTTTTGTGATTTCTACTATAATGAAAAGTTTATTTTAATATTTATGATGGATTGACGGTAATTTTGAGTAAAATCATTTTCAGTATAATAAAATACTAAAATTAATAACTATGTTATGTTTAGAATAAAATTGTGACACGCGTTTCATATTTTTGAATAGAATTTTAATATTTTTCAAATTCACAATGCTACAAGGATTTCCCTTTTTTTGACAATTTAATGTAGTTTTAGAGTGGTCACTGTCAATACTTGGTGGAAAGTAATTATATTTATAAAAACACAATATTCAATAAAGTGCAATAAAGTACAAAGGAATATTGTGTTTTTATTAATTTAATATAGTTTGCTTAACACTTAATCAATCATATTAAAACAAAGGAAAAAATGTTTTGATCTATCTACATATCTGTAAAGAAATACACATTCACACAGTCTCTCTACTATTGTCAGCGTATACGCGGAGAAAAAGGGTGTGTGAACGTAAGTTTTATAGTGAATTTTCACAGATAAGTGAATTTTAGCGCACAGCATACACACACTCTTTGTCTATTAGCAAAAAGTACGCATCAGGTATTTTTAGTAAATGTTGACAGAGGCTTTTCCATCGTGTATTTTTTTCTAGTTAATTAATATTGCTGTGATCGATAAATGTCTTGATTTATATTATCAGAAATAAGAAATTTGAAGAAAATTCAAAATATATAGTCATTATGATAAATGGACGTATTAAAGCAAAAAAGACCCAAACCACAACCTACTAGTTTTGAAATATTTTAAGTAATAGAAGATTGAATAAATTAAAAATCACAGCAAACTGTCAGCTTTCAAAAGTGACTGTAAAAGTGATGGTTGAATTTATGTTTTTTTACCCATATCCGATTTCAATGTGGGCCATATTATATTGTATTCTACGATGATTATTTTTATTCAACTTAGTATCCAATTTATATTTAACTTGCCTTCTGAGAAAAGAAAAAGTACGAGTTATAAACAAACAACTAGTGTGATAATATTATAAACTAAAATATTTAAGAGCTAAGTTAAAAAAAATAAGTATATAATTTTATTTACACGATTCAAAATTTTGTTTTTCTTCCAGGGTGACAGCGGTGGCCCTTTGACCCTGCAACGCCCCGACGGTCGCTGGGAGCTGGTGGGTACAGTTTCCCACGGGATTAAATGTGCCGCTCCATATTTACCAGGAGTATACATGAGAACGACCTTCTACAAGCCATGGCTAAAGAGCATTACTGGAGTGCATTGATTTTATGCACGTTATGTAATCACCGTTATAAAACATTGTACATAGTATTACAAAATATCTAAGTTAAATTCGGCTTGAATTTCATTAGATGACGACATAATGTGAAATTTTAAAAATGGAATACATCATTTTAATCACACGTAATCGATTCAAAACAAAATATAATTTGAGTTTCGAATATAGTTTGAATGTTTCACGTGAGTAATAATCATAATTAAAAATAAAATTCTATTTTCAAATTATTATTACAAGGTATTAAAATCAGATGAATAATATTCTACATAATTATATTAGTAAATATAAATAAATTTAGTGTACAAAATGAAAAGTGATGAATGTTTAAGATTGCGGGTTGATAAAAATTAAATGGCCATCGTCATATTTGTTAAAAGATTTTTAGTTTTTAGCGATAGATTTTTTTTACTTAGTAAGTTTATTTTAATTGTGATTTAGTAGCTATCTATTTTACTACTTTAAAACCAGCATTTGACTGCCAAATAGTCTTTAAATAATGTCTTTTCAATGCTACAGTGTTTGAAAATTTATAAATATACTATAGAATTGTTAGAATTAGATATAAGAACATTGTTTTCAAACAATAATTAAATATATTTGTATGAAAGAGAAAGACAATTTAATTGGATATTTATTAAAACAGAGAAATGTATTTTAAATAATTCCGGAAGCATATTTTTAAGTAAATATTCCATATCAGGACTGGTTTTTTATGAAGTAAAAGCTTTTAAAGAGTTGCTTACGATTCCGAAAAAAAAACTTTGGTGGTTTCAGTCAAAAAAAATAAATGAAAAATGAACTAAGAAATTATTAAATTCTTTATTTTACGCTTTTTAATACAAATCGCGTAAAACATAAACGGCTTAAAAATGTTTGTTTTTAAGCTACTTCGAATTTTTGATTGACAATTTAAAATGGAGGGAGTGAATTGTTAAATTGTTATTTTTTAAGTATTTAAAAAAATGATTGATTATTTGTGGCGTATTGAAAGAGTCAATATGCCCAAAAGTGCATTTATTATCATTAATAAGCTGTAAATATATTTTTTTATAAATAATATAAGTAAACAATATTTTTTTTATTGGCCTTAGTGTCATTTGAATGAATGATATATTGGATGACTTAACTATATTCTAACCCTTGGTAGAATTGAATCTTATGCTTTTGAGATAACTTTGAATCATGTGACCACCTTTAAATGAAAAATTTAAGATAAAAAAAACAAACCAGGGCTTTATTCGAGTAAGCGGGAATCTATTATATACACATAAGCCCTGCAAAATCTTTGATTATAAATAAACAAAAAATATGTTTATTTATACTTTGATTGACATTTACACGGTTATCATGCTTAATTCAAGACATTAATTTGTCTGATTGTAAAATGAAAAAAAAATAGTTTCATCAAATATGTAAAATTGGGAATCAGTCTTATTTAACAACGAATAATACAAGTAGTACAGAATCTAAAATCTATAAAATTTGGTTTTGCCAAGTTTTTCAATAATGCGGAAGAATCATCCAACTTGTAACTTTTACGTAGACATATTATAATATTTATAAAATAGTATTTAGTGGACTAATTCTTAATATAATTATTATAAAATAATATATGACTAATAATTTATTTTTCGTGTAAGTTACAGCTATTTATTATTGTTAAGTGACTTAATAAAAATACTAATTTATTATTGCATTTATGACACTAATTTATTGAAAATAATAATATTTATTCGTATGTTTAGATAAAAATGTTAAACTAAACGCAAATTTAGATTTTTGATAATCTTGTTTGATAAAAAAATGAACGCTGTTACATTTGTTAAGTTTATTGTTATAAAATATTTATTTTCAAATAAACAGTAAAAAATAATATATCTTTCATTTAAAAAAAATCCACGTTGTCCTAATGTTGTGCGAATCCACTCCAGGGTTGTATTATAATTATTTATAATCGATATTTGTGGTTGAGTGGTCAACGTTGTTGGCTTCGGCTACGGAGGGCCCGGGTTCAAATCCTGGTACGGACAGTTTTATAAATTAATTTTTCAATCGATTTATGAATTTCTGTTCGAAGGCATGGATGTATGTGATGTCTTGAATTCATCCCTTCCACCCATCCTATCTTATGAACGAGGCGTATCGAGAGCGATTAGCTAACCACTAGTCCTGTCCTAGCCCTATCTTTCTATTCCTACTCTCTTTAGTAAAAGAGAGGTTGAGCAACTGAGTAACAAGCAGTTCTCGTAGAAACACATCTGTTGAGATAAACTCCATTAGGAGTCCATATGCTCCACATTGGGAGCGGACATGGTTAAAAAAAATAAATGTTTTTAATGGCAATGTAAATCTATGGTAAAATTAATAATTCTTATATGGAGAAGAAAAATATAAATTAAGCAAATCTTATAAACAATAGGAATCTACAAAGCTTATCAAACAAAATAATTTAAGTTAAAAAAATTCCAAAATCTTGAAATAACCATAACCCGTTATAGGTTTTGACAAACAATGGATACTTCAGTTGCATAATATTCAAATAGCCCTTAACTAACTATGGGAATAGCACAAAAAAGCATCGGTATAATAAAACTCAGTGCGAATGGGAAAATTTTAATTCAGTTTAGTATGCCAGTAACGTGAGATTGCTAAAAACGTGTTCCGTAACAATTCGTACAAAAAAAAGTTTTATTACTTGTGTGCTGTCCAAAAGACGCAAGAAAAAATAATCATAGAAAGAAACGGGGCAATATTCCGTCAACTAATCGAGAATCTAAGCGAAGAAGCGCAGATGTACCTGGCTTGGACAATGGACATGTGCCGCGGATGCCTCAAGAAAGCCTGAATTCTGCTTATCTACCAACTGGATGGATTCCGCCGTCGTGGAAGGCCACTGATGACCATCTATAGCAGCGGTCACCAAACTACGGCCCGCCGAAGATTTTCATCCGGCCAGCGAAAAGTTCTGGATTTTTGCATAGAAATTATTCATATAAGAAATATAATTTTTCATGAGTTAGTTGTGAATTCACGACAGCTATTTATTTAAAATCATCAATTGTCATGCAACTATCTGAAAGGGGACTCAAAGTGAAGGAAGTTGGATAGAAATTGGAAGCGAGACGACCAGATGTTCGTTTACTCAAAAAATTCTCGAATATTCTCATTTATTGAAATTCTAAGAGCAAACATTTGTTTACATTCTAATTATTATGTAACCACATAAAATGAAATAATATTCTGATTGAGTTCCAATAAGAATTTATTTGTCGTCCGGCCCCCTTCGTTTTTAAAATGTTCAATCCGGCCCGCTTCTCAAAAAGTTTGGTGACCCCTGATCTATAGGATATACTCGGCGAAGCTACGGGACGCTGATATGACATGGGTGGAAGCAAGAAGGCTGGCGGGGGACAGAGAATCTTAGGAAACCATGTGGTGGCCATATGCTTCGACCAGGGAGTGGATATGGGAAAAAAATATTATAGCTTTAGCATTTAATTTAGAAGAAAATTGAAGAACTAGATATTTTGATACTATTTTTTTTATTTCAAAGGAGTCTACTAAATAAATTACATTTCTCAGTATTTATTGGACATTCAAAGCTAAATAAATGTTGAAATTGCAACTGTTAAATGAAGAATTGTTAAAAAAAGTATATGTTTATATTAGTGTAAAAATTTTTTTTGCTGATCGGTGTAAAAAACTTTAACGATTTGCTTTTTAATGCCTTCAGCAATAAACTAAGAAATAACTATTTTAAGAAATTACTGATTAAATATTTAGACTTCGAGAATTCATTATTTTCAGATTAGGGTTTGTAAATAACAGCGCCTTCTATAGTTATTATTTACAGGTAACTTGTAATTTATTTAGATATTTGCAATTACTATTCAAATTATTGATACATATAATAAGATGAAATGATATTAGTCAGAGTGTCAGAGCTTATCAATATTAAATATTTCTTAATCTTTAAAGGAGTATGGACGTACATGTACGTCGGCGCCATTTTTCTGCAAATGAGTATAAAAGTAGTTTAAACTCAACACAGGAGTGTCTGTCTGTAAGCATATGTATGCTCTAAGTATGAATTACATATATTCAATGGGAAAAAATCACAAAATTGTCATGTTAAGAAAAGGCAGTAAATTAAGTAAGGTCTGTAAAAATCTATTCACTCCTCTAAAGGTTAAGAAAAAAAACAAATTTTCACAAAATAAATTTGGAGTATTTTCCGAGTGAGAATTATGCGAGGTTTTTTTTTTCTATACACCGACGTCACTGCTGTCTGTTTTCTCAAGAAATTTACTCATCTTATAAAGTTTTTCATCTCTTTCTTACTAATGGCGCGTTGAGGCAGTCCCGCTTCCACAACTCTGACCTCATGCATAAAAGGAGTGGGTGGCACAGAAAACATCACACATAGTGATGAAAAGCCATACTCGAGTTTTCAGGGTAGGTGTTCAACCATGGCAATAAAATATATAAGGTAATATCATTCGCATATGCTTGCGATAGTCTCGCACGAAAGATTCTATCATATTTTTTATATGCTTAAAATATTTAATTTATTCTTTAGTATGTTTCAAATTTATATGAGAATTGCTGTGTAAGATACCAGTAATTACTAAATCATTTTCAACGTTGAAGAAGGAATAAAATATCATATTAGTGTCATCAAAATATATATAAAATAAAAAAGTTATATTAATCAAGGATAAATGATTCAATTCATTGCAACATCGAATGTAAAAAAGAAATTAAAAACCATTGAATTAAACAATCGTGGACCAACATAGATGATAAAATAAAAACCTGTATTAATGAAGGGACAGAATGTTCCTCAACATAACGCGCAGCATAGTCCACGTGACCCTGCAACGTTTATTTCCCGTTGCGCACTGTCCCTCGATGTTGCACGCAACATAGTGCGGCATTTTTATGTGACGCGAGATATGTTGCATGCTGAAGCTCTGGAAGTAAGTGCATTGACGCAACATGACAGTATGTAAACATGTGAAATGAATATATTTGAAAGAAAAATCGTGTTTCGTTTTAATATTATTTATTGATAGTTCTCTTCTCTTTCATGTTTTGTTTTGCTATATGTTTAAATGTTTAATACATATTATTTTGTTGAAATTCATGTTATAATATGGCGTTTTTCAAAAATAATGTTTCGTCCAACCGTCGAAAATAACTAAATGAACGTGTTTTTTTTGTAGGAACCTTATGGAAATTATAATTTAACTTCACTCGTAAGCATTTTTTGCATGAAATAAAATCAATGATACAAGGCACTAACCAATATAACATCAACGTGAGACAATTCTGCGGAGTCTGACAAAAGTCATTGTGTGAACACACAAATTTCCGTTACATTGTTCCCGACACATGAACGTAGATGTTGAGCCTCATGTCCCGCGACATTTGTCACTAAGTGTATACGTAGCTTTAATGATTCAAAGAAATATTTTCAGTATACTGACTACATCATTCCATAAATTCAAAATTGATTAAAATAACTATATTATTTAAAATAAATATACCATAATCCTGACAGTTTCAGATAAACGTCATGCTAAAATGACGACACAGTTTTTAGCTTTAAAAAAATATGTGTTTTGATGACAACTTTTGTAGTGAGAGTTGGAAATGGAATGTTTTAATAGAACGTACAATTAACTTACAAGCTCAGTATTTCAGAGGACGTTTTCTTGACCTTTTGCAAACAACTTTTATATACAAAAGGTTGGAATCTGGAAATGATATTTATTGACGGCGAGTTTAATTTGCTCACTCTATTCACATTGTATTGTAAGTATTGAAAAAATCTATTAAATTTATAACTTAGTAAAAACATTGCATATAATTTAAGTCTCACTACTTTGCTACATGGTCTATTGTATCTTTATTTAAAATCAAAAGGTGTTGTATCAAGAAATATTTAACTATTGTCATGCTAAAAATTAAGTTAAAACTCAGTTAATATGTTATTAGTAAATTAAACGAATGAAAGTTATTACGGATAAAGCATACTTGACATATTTCTATTTTATGAAAGTGTAAGAAGTCCAACAACACATATCCGACGAGCTATCTTACATATAATTTATTTAATGGTAAAGAAAACGTGTACATAAATGAATTGATTTATAATGTTCACAGGTTGTCGTTGTAATATTCTATCATGAATGAGAATTATTTACAAACCATCTTGTATATTTTTACGTATAACGAGAATACATTATAAATGTATACGAAAAATTCAAAATAAGCTTTTGAATTTGTCAAAAATACCATGTGCTTGCAGTCGACGATACGTGTGGATAAAGTTCAAATAATTTATATTAAATCCGCGAGTGAGAAAAACTTTAATAAAAAATCAATACTTTTGTTGTCAAATTTAAAATGCGACAAAAAATATGTTTGAGCAAAATTTTAACGAAAAATTAAGATACCTATTTCTATTTGATAAAAACTATCTTTATTATTTTGAGCTTAGATTTAAGTAAAATTGCGTAATCAACAATTCAGCTCAAAAAGAAATAGAAAACTACAATGTTTAACACCTTCTGTTCTTTTTTAATATTTTTAGGTGTTGTATTTTTAATTAAAATATGAAACAATAAGATGACAGACGTGTTATTTGTTTTTGTCTGCAATCATATGGCATTGTGAGATATTTTATGTTTTATAAAATATTTTCATTAATTACGAATGTTTTTTTCAAATATTTGAAGTTTTTTTTTTTGTAATTATTAACACAAAATTGTGCTTTTAAATATTAACGAAATGGATATTTATACTGTTATGACGTCAAACATTACAGGCTTTTGCATTGAAAGTGTTTATTTCTGAGGCATGCGCAATGATGAACGAATTATGGATCGAACTCCAAGAGGTCTGTAACAGCTTCAATCAGTTACGAAAGGTCTACCATTGAGGTTGGACCTAACGCTGAGTTTCTTCACGTCGTCTTCATTATCAGAAAATAATAGAATTGGA
Organism: Himalopsyche anomala; assembly: GCA_031772345.1. Classification (NCBI taxonomy): domain Eukaryota; kingdom Metazoa; phylum Arthropoda; class Insecta; order Trichoptera; family Rhyacophilidae; genus Himalopsyche; species Himalopsyche anomala. Next base: position 6,251,209 of record CM062833.1, read on the forward strand.
GACAGATATCCACACCAGCCGTCTTTGAAAACAACCTGTGTACTAAGCAGCTTTGCTGAGAATCAGCAACTTAAAAGCGTAAGTAGAAAATAATGTTTATATTTTCTTTAACAAAAAAGCACGTTTTACGTATACTATAGCAACGTATACAATAAAAGTCCAGCTAAAAATACACGCTACGGCAGTGTCGTAATGTTATGTTTTGTGCAAAAGGCGGCGTAAGCTATTATTTTAGGTACTTTAAAAGCTTTCAATTGTCAGCTTTTGTTGACGAATACACTGAAAAGCATAACATACTTAAAAATTTAATTCTTGAAGATATAACTGTTCCACTTGATTATATGTGTTAGAAATCGTTGAAAATAACTGTTATACGCTAAAATTTTAGGAACATTACTTAAATTAGTATTTTTGTTAATGTTATTCTTGAATTTGTATTATAGAGTACTTGTAATTTCGTAAAATAATCAGTAACGCCTAAACATGTATCAATGCTGCTTTTTTAACATTTTGAATACATTTTTAATAAAAAAATCACAAGATAATTTTTAATTTGTTTGACGCTTTTATTTAATATTCGAATACGAAAAATAAAGGATTCTACGTAATCTGGATTGGTGGGTAAAAAAGTTTATGAAACCGAATGGAGCAGAGAAATATAATTTACGATATAATGCCTTTATTTACGAATGATAAATTAATCACACTCTAATTAATAATTATTTTTAAACTATGTATTTTCTGGCTTCGGTAGAGCTGAAAAAAGCAAATAAAGAGTCTTCATTTTTTTCACAAAAACCTTGGACCCGGGCCGAGCTGGACCTGGAACAGGTACTTCAATAAAACTACAGCCCATGCTGACCTCTACGGTTAAACGATCGTCAAATGTATAAACATTTATTTCCAACTCGAAACAACCAACGTTTTCAATAGTGGATGTTTTGAACGAAAAATTGTTGTGTTTAATGTTTAGTTTAATACAAAAAAAGAAGACAATTTTACAGCTCAGATTTTAAGTCTTGTTCGTTTTCATTTATCGGTGCATGGAAGATCACCCTTTTTCAGAAGAATTTTTTTTTTATCTGTTAAAATGAAGGAAACGATAGACAAGAAAATAATACTTTGAATATTTCAAAATAAATACATTATAGCATTTTGAATTGATTTAGACATTTTACTGTACGAATTGTAAGTATGTAATAATATCATTTGCACAAAAGATTTTTCGATAATTTTTAGCTAACAAGTAGTTTTTGAAACTAGTTAGCGTACATGCCATAAACATAATAAATGATTCACTAAAATATTTACTATCTGCAGTCAATGAATGTCACAAAATAGTATTTACCATAATTTAAAAATCATACAATTTTTTTATTGCTTGGTATAACTTACTCTGAATTTTTCTTCGGAGATATGTTAAATTGGACAGGTAAGCAGATTTACCGACTAATCTCGCGTAACGTGATAACGCGTATTCCGTTTTAATAGAAGTCGCATTACGACGAATAACTTAATTCCATTTGGGAAGGGTGTACTAAAAAAAGCTCCCAGCTCTTTTTGATTATGGTTTTTTGTGAATGAAAAAGCTCCAAGTTTTCGTTGGGGTTGTTATGGTTTCTACGGCATATAACTTACGTCGGAGACTTGTGTAAACGAGACCAATTAGCTAGAACCTTTTTACGCTGTAGTAACCCCCAAGCCAAAACAGAATTTTAACTTTAGTCATGTATTCTGGCTTGCTCAATTTAATTGAAGTAATGTAGGCTTTGTAATAAAAAATGAGCCTTTATAACAGCGTTACATTTTACGATTTCTTTATTTTTTTTTGTAGCAAAAAAATGTTGTTTTTGACCATTTTCCACAGTCGAATAGTAACGTTTCAAGGTTGAGACGCTCCCCTCAAGGATTTTTTTTATCCTTATATATCTTACGTGAAACAAAATGAGTACTAAAAATGTCTTATAACCACTTCTCTATAAAACCATACATACCTTATTACATTTTTATGTTTTGAATTGAATCGAATCTAGAGTGGAATGATTTTTCATTTCTTATATTTATTTCTGTATCATCGATGTCCACTCCCAATTTTAAGTAAATAAACTGTTAAAATTATTAAATAATTACGTAAAAACGATAAATAATTTAAAATATAAAATGTCGTTAACACATTAATAAAACATATAGTCATTGTCAGTAATAATGTGTTGTTGCACGATACTCAAACCTATTATATATTATCTCAATTCACTTGCGTTAAAGAAATGAAACACTCTTTGTAATATTTTTAAATTATTTATAAAATATTACTACAAGCTTCGCTCACCACTAGAACTACGTCCTTATGAATAAAAAAATAAATATTTATAAAATGTTAAGTAAAAAAAACACTAAGACAAAAGAAATACATACTAGTACAAAAAAGTGTTTAATTTTTTTAATTATTAATAAATTCATGTTGAATACGTAAGAAACTTTTTTTTTAATATATATTTTTTTAAATTAACATATTACGTGTATCTTATGATATAAGTAGTGCAACGCCTGGATCGTATCCTTTGCTGATCAATAGCTTAGCGTATTTGGCTAGCAAAAAGTAGTTCTGAGCACATACGTGTTTATACATTTATATATAGAGAATAATAAAAGCTTAAAATTCATAAACAGCCATCTCGTAAAGACACAAAAGCTGTTTCATGACTAGGGCTTCCAATTAACCGGACATAAACACTAACCGGTTTTCGGTTTTTTTTGACAAATAAACCGGGTAACCGGCTTAAACCGAAATATCATATATTTTGATTGGGTAGGTATGCAAAAAAAATCGTAGAATTTTTTCAATATTTTGCATAACAGCTAAGACTCCAATTTCAAACAAAAAACACGACATTTATCTTAATAGGACTCTAGTTACCAACCTGTTTTCTATGGCAAAGTAACAATTACTATAACATGTGAAAAAATATACGTCAAATAAAAAAAATAGAGCTTGATTATAAAACTCACCAAAAGAATGATGTTTAAATGCATTCAATTTTTAATTCAATGTTTAGGCAAAAATGAGTAGAATACCAACATATTCACTTGTCAAAAAATGTCAAATTATTTCAAAGAGTCATTTCTGTTCACAACATGGACAACTTTGAGACAGAAGTAAATTATTCTACAATTTATATATACATATATGTACATGTTTGTTGTATTTTGTGAATTGTTTCCTATATAACGCAGTAAATTCATTATAAAACATTTTTCTTTTTGTAAAAAACAATGAAAAATAAGAAAAGAGTATTTTTGATAGAACCCGGTTAACCAAGAGAAATAAACCGCTTTTCGGTTTTTTTCAAAACACGCGATAAACCGGTTAACCGGTTTCAGTTTAAACCGGTTTGGAAGCTCTATTCATGACTATACAATGACTTTTAACATGTTAGTTGATAACTGAAATATTATAGTTTGTATATGATATATTAATTATCGAGTGCATTCTATGAGAATACATTATAATCTTCATGTTAACACCCACGCTCAGATTATTATATCATTTTCTAATATTAAAAGTAGGTAACTGCGCAGGTTTATACGGCATTTTGATTAAAATTTATTTATTCAAGACATTGTCTCAATTTACACTTCGCACAGTTTCGGACCAATTTAAGTCGAAATTTAATTTGAAAGGTATCCTCAACGGTTTTGAAGTGTGCCTTGACAGAATTTATAATGTCTTGAGGGATGTCTACATTACGATGACCTAAGGGATTTTAATATTCACTACCTATCGTCTTCCGGTTCTCAAAACATGACCTTTGAATACTTATTTTGTTGTAACACTCGAAAAGAGTTAGACTGTTTATTGGAAAATAATGTTACTTCCGGTGTATACATTGTTTTTTTCTTTCATATACGATTTATAAATATTTTTATTGATATTTCCAAGAAACGCTTTTCAGTGAAATCGCCATATATTATTATGAAACATAAAGATAATGTTTTAAAGCTTTAATGATATAATTAAAAAGTATTTTATGACCGATAGTAAACTTAATTAAACATTAATAAATAACAATATATCGTTGGTTGAAATGTCTAAAAAAAAGGATAAAAAAACATCTACAGTTCCATGGCAATGATATACATATATTTTAAAGACACAAACAAAGAAACTCAAGAATTTTAAGTAATGTTATTTGATTGATTAATTAAGATCTAACCAAGAAGGAAAAACCGTTGCGAATACACAGGCATATTAAAAATATATCCGAAAATCAACATTTGATATTTAACGTGCAAAGAATCAAGCCCAAAACGTTTTGGTTATAAACCTCTTCATTTAGGTAAATAAAAAATACTAACTCAAAGATTTTGAATATACACCCATCCCTCACTTAACACTGTATTCGCTTAACACGATTTCGGTTTGACACGGTTTTAATTTTGGAGTTTTTTAATATTAAATCTTGCATTATTGAGACGAGAGTGTCAATGAGAAATGAAACAATACATTGCAGGATATGATGAAAAAATTGACACGAATCTCAAAACAGATAGACAATCAAAGATTATAGATTTTTTGAAACGGCCGACGGAAAATGACGGAAATAGAATCGAAGGCATTGATGATGACATCCAGCCAAAAAGAAGAGACAAACCCCCGTGATAATTTCTAGTGATAGTGATATCGAATAATATTTTTTTATGTTTCATAAGTTTCAATAAATTGTCAAAAGTAATATGTATTTATTTTATTAATATTTCTAAAAAAAAACCTATAACGCTCTTTTCCATAAATTTGTTAGTTTCGCTTTACACTGTTTCGTTTAACACGGTGATTTAGCAGAACCTATATTCCGTGTTAAGCGAGGGATGGGTGTATTGTCAAATCTTACTGTAATAATAAAATGATAGTTGAAAAATATCAAATATTATAAATACAATATATTCATTTTGTGAAAGCTTGTTTTCAATTGAAAAATATGTTGGTTGTCTTATTTTCTTTAATTAATATACAACAATAAACGTTCTACTTTTATAAACATTGAATATCAATTTGTTTTTTTAAACAAAAGTATGGACGATGATTTTCAATACAATGAAAACAGTCCATTACGTACAGAAATTAGTAAACATTAATGCTAATTGATCGATAGGTCTCATTTCATTTCATGGAATGTTATGGCATTAAATTTGACATTGTTTAATGTTTCCATTACATTGAATGAAAGGAAAAGATAATAATCACCAAAACTTTGTTTCAAAAGACTATGAAATAAAACGTATGTTTGCCATTAACAATACAATTATTTAAATTGACTATTTTCCTTTTCATTCGAAAACAACCATTTGAATGCCAGAGTTAATTTATATTCAAAGAATTGATTTAAACAGTAATTGTTTATTTCAAAATTCTATAGTGCTTTACTGCGCTACGTCGTAGCTTACAGATGGCTACGAAAGTCTACGACAAAATGTATATTTCGTATATAATAGAAAATTATATTAGTTTTTTTAATATACAATGATACTTCTTGGTTCATCATAATGATTTCGAATATTTTTTTTAATTATCGTTAAAAGACTTTTTTCTACACGATGATTCTTGAGTTTGACGTATTTTTATTTGGAAAGTAAGATAAGAATTTTAGACAAGAAGCCAGCGAGAGTAGGAAGCCCATTTTTTTTTTATCATGTTTGACTATCTGAGTAAAATAAAATACATCATCGTACTGGCAGAAGTCGGAGAGTGACAAAATTGTCAAAAATAAATAATGTACAAAACGACATTGTTGGTAATCAAATCTTTGTCTGGAATAACAATTTGGCAAAAACAGTACTATTTTTATCGGTACATATTTTTAATGCAAATCAAAATTATAGCAAGCATCCGACCATGACTATTCATTTTACACTATATTTATGACAAAATAGCATAAATCCATCTATATTTTGATATTATAATTATTATTTATGTAACATACAATATTTAAAGTCGAAGATTTATTCTATGGGATTAATTTTTCATTTGTTGTTTACTCAAAAAAAATTACTTACCGATTCCTGATAAAAGATGACGATATGTAATTTATTTTGTGTAGTCAAATCTATAATGTCAATCTTAAAATCATTATCGATATATTTAAAGTAAACAGCACGCTAACATCCCACTTGTTTTGTTTATCCGTATATACGGATAAACAAAAACAGTTATTTACATATTGTTATGATTACTTGTACTCATAAACTATTCTCAAGTCATATTTCATACAAGGTTTATGGACATAACAGAATCATGTAATTTACTATTAATCTTGCTCAACATTTATTTTCGAATCTGAAACCTTTTTAAAATTCTACTTGAGTAGAGAGTTACTCTATAAAATTACATACTGCATGAGATAAGAGCTAGTTTTTGTGTTAGTTGATTTGTAAATTTATGGAGAGTTTTCCCCAGAGTAAAAAAAAATTCACTACTTTACTTAGTTGAAGATTACTTTCAGCCAGATTTTTTCATAGAAAGGTCCTAATATGTACTAGTTTAGATAAAGCGTACAAAGAATTGTTTAAAAACAAGAATTTGTCACATGAGCAACTTAAATGTAAAAGAATATAAATGGCAATGCTTAAATAATTTAAAATAACCAACAGAACAAAAGAGCCGAATTTTTACTGGAATGTGTATAAATTCCATGTTATATGATATAAAGAATAGGAATTTAATCGTGATTTACAATGACGCGGAATGTATACTTGATGTTCTAAGTACGCGACAAATATCTTAACATAAAATAAGAAATCTACAAGAGTACGTTACGAATACATAATAATAAAAGAAATTAGATAATGGAAAAGAAAATACGGACATGGAAAATCATAGCCAACATATATTTCATGCGATGATTTTTCCGCGATTGACTTTCTACGATCCGATTTTCCGTAAACTGTTTATAAAATTCAATATGTTACTTGTTATTCAATGACAGTCAAGAACAAATTGATATTGATTTCTGTCTACATATACAAAAAACGAGTGAAGTTTTTAAATACCCCGTTGTGTGGGGTGTGATGTGTATTAAAAAAATCGTTTAAATTGTGGGTTAGATTTTACACGTACAAATTTTTGCTGGAATATTAATTATAAACTACAAAGCGTTCATGGCTTATTTTGCCACTCAAATTAATTGAACACGGTAACACTGTACTAATTGCTGTTAGCTTAAATCAATATAGATGAGACATTTACATAAAGCGAACGAAACACTTTATAATATTATCCATTATAGTCTAATTAGTTTTTTTTACAATAGTTAAGCTTTCAACGAAATAATATTGTATTAAATTGAGTAATGATTTATTTATTTATTGTTTAAAAAACAAAAGTACAGTACATGACATTACAGCTGACGCCAATTTTCCATGCACTTGACAAATATAATTAAAATAAAAAACATTAAATAATAAATCAAAATCAACGTTCGCAAATACTGTTACTGAAACTGTCCACTTTTCTAGGCGGTGAGTTGATCAGTCGAAAAGCCCTTAGAACTGACGACTCATAAGTCCTACGCGAGGAACATGTTTTTAAAAACAAAATTTCTTGATTAAAGTTTTTCCGAGTTTTAGTTAATTTTTAATGATCGCATTATAAATGAAATTTATAGATTTTTAATAGAATTCTGGTGACAAATACATACATATAAATAAGTCCACTTTTCTCGATAATTAAAAAAAAACGAAACATTTAAACAACTGACAAATCCGTCGTAAGGATTCAAAAAATCTTAGCGCACGTTCATCAACTATAAGCCTAAGAGCCAAGGGACTTCATGCTCAAAGCAATTTCGTTAATCGCTGTAAACTTCCAAATAAACTTTGTATTAAAGTTTGCAACGTCTGTTATAGTTCCTTATAGCCAATTTTATGAGCGATTTCGTTTGATAATTACGTAAACTAAAAAATGAATGAATGATAAAAGTATTTAATTGTTAGAATAGTTTTACAATCCCAAGACATGCGCCGCACCTACCGCATGTATGGACCACACACCACTGCAAATTAAATAAGTTAACAATCAAAATGTTCTGAACAAGCAGATTACATTACCAATGATATGATAAAACTAGTAATAGTTGCCTACAAAGAAGGAAAACTGCTTATTTCTAGAATTAATTTCTTCTTCTTCTTTGGCCATATTCGCTCCCTATGTGCGGCCTCCCCATGTTTCCCTATCTCTCGTAAATTGCTTTGCTTCCTCCCATGATATGCCAGCACCCCTCAGTTCCGCTGAGTACATCCTATGGATAGTACTATTGATGGTCAATGGCTGGGGGTCCCATGTGAGCATGTCAATGCCAGCTGATATGCCTACGTTAAAATGGTGGGAAATGCCGCACACCAGCAAGTTTCATCTACTGGCCTCCCCGTGGCGTCCATCAGGCAATGCAACAATGTTCTAGCTAACAGCAGGGGTCGCAAGGCGAATGTCCGGCGCCTCAAAACTGGGCCACTGGCTAAGGGAAGGAAATCCCCGACAGGAAAACCAGGGTTGAGCCGGCCCTCAGAGCCCTTGTTACCCAGGCCTCGGGAGCGCAGGGTTAATCACCCTGCATCCTTAAATCAAAACCGATTAGAACACCGCCACGAGAAATAATTAATTTTGATTATATTAGATACGTAAGTCAATCAATGTCTAATATGCTAAGCTATGAATAGAGAAACGAAAAAAATATGATACGCCCTTTTGTGGTTATTAGATCACTCTTTGCACAAGCAAGACACGTATGTTTTGACTCCGAAGCGTGTAAGTTACATTGAGAAGATTGCGTGGTTCTCACTCATTCTCACTTAAACCTTTGTTACACTTTATGCCCTGGGGTGACTTAAATTTTACCCTTGTTAAATAATTAGAAGAGGCTTAGAAGTTTAGAGAATTTACACAATTTGCGATTATATGCCTGTGATTTAAAGTAAAGTTTTGATCTTAATATAGAACATAGAGCGAAAGATCTATAGAAATTTGTATTGCCGATTTCAGATTTAATCCCGTATTTGAATTGTATGAAATTTTAATTCAAACACTAAAAGATAAATGGTTTTAAAATTCTATTTAAATGAAAAAATCTCAATTTAATGTTGTTCTTGGAGTGGAAAGTTTTTTTATTCCCCTGTGAATCTACACAACACAACAGATTCACAATCATTTATTTATGAATATTTAACGACTAAAAATAATTCATTAACTAAAACACATTCAATATAATATATTTAAATGCAAACAAGCGCCAACTACAATAACACTAAATATTTATGTTGAACAATATATTAATCCTCGCTTGTCATTTAGTAGCCGACGAATAAATTCACTAAAAAATTTAAATGTTTTGTTTGTTATTAAATTTTACAATAGGACAACAACTTTAAATACTTTATTATTGTAATCTATGTCCATGAAAATAAATCGTTTTCAATAATGTATTTTTTGTGGGAAATAAATTCAATGTTATGTGTGTTTTAGGTGGATTTTACTCAACTAACCTTTGTATAAACTCGTTTTTAAAGGACAGAAAACTTTCTTTCGATAATACGAATATATCAAAAAATATACGTTAATAAGTTTTCTACAAGACAGCATCAATAGCTCTTTTTATGCAAAAAAAAAACGGACGTAAAATGACATTCAAAGTATTCAAAATATTAAAAAAACGAAAGCCTTCCATAAAGTATTGACATAAGCTTAAGTAAAATATACTGAAATAGCTTTCATGTTATAATGAAATTGATTGTATTACTACAATTAGTAGTACAAAGAACCGCCAACGCATTCCACTAGCATTGAATAAACAAGTTATCAATTATAATTAATAATATGTTAAAGCTATTTTATGAACGTTATCACCGAAATTATCGAAACTACAAGTAGTATTTAAATTGTTTATAATGTATTTAGTGAAATAAAATTATAATGTTTTGGTTATAATATCAATAAAAAATATAAATTTTTAATAACCACAATGAAGTACACTCGTGATTTCGTTTTTATAATTTGATACAAAAAATGATTTCTTTAAGCTTAGGAAAATAGGTAAAAATGATGGATGGAAGTTAAACATAAATTTTCGACGGCGTTCAATCATGGCGAATACGCACGACATGAGATGTTGTTGTTAGTAACGCCACTGACTAATGAATAATGAATTTCACACAAGTTGAAAATTCTAAAAATAGGCAACGTAACATTTATTATTTTCTAGGGTTTTACAGAACGAATAAATATTCATATTTGTTAGTCACTTTTTTTTCAATCAAGCGTAAATTATAAATATGTACCTTTTCACTGAAATCTAAAAAACCAAATATATTTTCATTTCAGCTCATATGTTTTTTTAGGAAACTCTGAATATTATGCAAATGTAACATATTCCGGTAGGCCTTGAGACCCATATCATGGGTGCTGTCAGAAAATCATCACAAGTAAATTTCAGCTTTGATCTTGCTCCTTTGAACTCTTTTGACAGCAATTATTATTAACGCTGATAAATTAATGTTATACACGAGAAGGATATACAGTAAGTTAGTTGGAAACTCTATAATAATATTAACGAAGTTTTTCGCGAGCGAATGATAATTTGAATGCTACAAGCAGTTATGTTTTTATGGTGAAACCTATTTGTCAGTTGAATTTAATTACAAAACTTTCATGTTTTTATGAATATACACTTTTCGCAGTGTGTTGGTGTGTATATTCGACTGTCTGACTAAAACAATAAAATTAGTTAGTCGTTTTTTTTCATTGAAATACTAGCACTTATTTTCTATTTTGATGTGAGTGAGTGAGATTTTTTTTTAGAGAGTAGAATTTTACTTATTTTAAAATTTAGTGTATATAACTAAAAGTAGTGTATTTTGTCAAGCTTTTCACTTAAGTTTGTTTTTATAATTCATGTCCGTTCCTTGGATGTTAGTTGGCTTCTTAATTAATATTGGTATCACAGCAAAAGTTTTTCAACAAGAACTGCTTTGTACTTATTTGCTGAACCCATATTTTTTATCGAGGAGAATAAGAATAGAAAAATATGGTTTAGGCAAAGCCAGTGGTTAACTTACCACTCTTGCTTGTACTCTATTATTTCAGAATTAGAAGGGTGAGAGTTTATTTTAGATATCACAAACACCCATGCCTTTGAGCAGTAATTGATAAATCGATTAAAAAATGCTGTTCGTGAAGGTACTTTAATAATAGTAATCGTAATTCAACGTAATTTAAAGGATAGGAACATGTCGAAGATGCTCTAACAAATTTGATGAACAAAAGTGACAGTTGCGAATGCGTGATACAAAAAGCGTACTTAGTCAAGTCCATGGACCTTGTATTGTTTTGTATCATGATATTAATTAATGATTGTTAGAAACCCGGGACAGAACATTAAAAAGAGATCCAAAATGAGGAAAAAAATCAAAAGTTTTCAAAGCAAAATAAAACTATTTTTTGGAAATATGTGCTAAAACGCCATTTCACTGCTTCAATAAAAAAAAGCACTGACTAAAAGTGTTTTATGGTTTTTTAATAAGCAATTACTTTACCCTTTATGGTTTATAAATATGAGTTTACTACATGCTATGTGTAGCGATCTGAGCAATACAAATTTAAAGGCTTATAGGTTCTCCCGTAGTAAAACACGATTGCGTTACATAACTATTATATCCTACTACATTTTACACAATGTATTTGGAACTATACTGGAAGGTCTATCAATATCTTAACAAATATGGTGATACACAGTAGTACTAGATACAGCTAAAATATAAACTATAAATAAAGTTCAAACAATAAAAAAGATATTATGTTTAACCAAAAAAGCTTGTCAATTAAATTTCCTGTCAATACGTTGGAGAATTTATATTATAATAACTACAATCCACAATTAAAACAATAAAGCATTATTAACAGTTATTTTTTGTTTTCTTTCATAGGCTACCGGATTACGAAGAAACTCATTAAGCCAGACCAGGCTTATATAGAAGTAAAGCTTCTATAAAATAAAGAAATACTCATCAAGATGGCAACCGGATGCCGCGTAATGGCCGCCGTGTGCGTCGCAGCAATGGCGGTCGCCTGGCTTCCGGCAGCGCATGCGTGGGGAGGTCTGTTTAACCGATTCACACCGGAAATGCTCAACAACATGGGCTACGGGGGAGCCGGCGGCCATGGGATGTCACAGTACCGAGTGCAGCCATATCTACAGGTATTTTTTAATGATTTTTATTTGCAATTATTATTCTACAGTTTTAGAATAATTACTATTCATTTGTTTATAAACCCCAGAATGTCAACATTGATATTTTTGTTTTTAAATTGATATATGGGTTTGCATTAAGTTATCAACTCAATGATGTTTGCCAACCCTCCAATTATTCGATCGCAGAGAATACAATAAGCTTTCCTTGTTGAATCCTCATCAATCATTGCTTACCCTTTTTAAAACATTTTTTTTTACTATCGAAGTAAAATAAATGTTAAAATATACATAATTTTTACTCAAGAGATCGAAAACGAATTAATTTTTCAAGGGGTAAACTTAAAAGAAGATTGTTATTATTTTGAATTCAACTTCGTCGCTCTATCCCCACGCATTTTATTTTTCATTATTCAATAGAGATTTTCGAAGTTGAAAACAATACGCTACCGGCAATATTTACATTAGCTTTGTTCCAAACTTCAGAATTCGTGTGCTTTTTGCGAGCCTCCATCGTTTTTCCCCAAGATTTTTATTTTTCATTGGTCCCAGAAAAACAACGTAAAAAGCAAACTTGAATACACAATTGTATACATAAATTACAATGGAAATCTCTGTTATAAAATTTATTTTTCATATAATTTACGTTTCAGTTATATTGTATTTTTTTCTTCTGTTTCACAAAGATTAGGTTTATTGTATTGTATTGTTGACGTGGTATGAACGACTGCTATTTTTATAAAATAATTTAAACAATGTTTGCTTTTTGAAAAGCAGAAGACTTTTATTTTTTCTTTTCTTTTCTAAATGAAAAAAATATTTTAAAGATTAGGTAGCAAAACATGTTTTATTAAATTTGAAATTCAGTTTCATCAATGAATAATTCTTTTTACGGTATAAAATCTACATAAAATGTGTACGAAAAATTCTTAGCTTTCATCTAAAATAAAACGTTAACTTGTCGACAAATTCAATTGGTTATCAGAAACAAATTGTCCGTTCTAGGTGAGGTATTTTTTGCTGCTTAACTCATAATTGTTGAAGCCTGTCCGGTTTTACAACTCATGTGAAAAAAAAAATTGCCAACTGTTTAAAGTTATCTTTGATAATTGCTTGAAAAAAACAAAACGAACATTTTATATTAATTTTCACCATGACCCAGGGAGAATTAAAAAAAAGCATAAACTAGTATTCGTTGGGTCCTGTAGCCCAGTGGTTAGCGTTGTAGGCTTCCGTGCCAGACCTCACTGGCTCGAGTCTCAGTACGATCAGAATTTTTGATAGATTTATCAATTTTGTTCAAATACATGGGTGTTTGAGATATCTAAAATTTCCATCCCATCATTTCCGATCCTTTGTCAAAAGGGAGAAACTTTGTTATACGATCGACATTAATGTTTAATATGATATTTATGAACAAATTAATTAAGCACTGATATTTGAAATGATTCATCATACTTTTTTAACTGCTTGCCTACGGTATAGATTAAAATTATAAAGAGACAATATATTTTTTAAGAACACTTGTGGTGTTTGTGTTATGAAAGATCCGAGAAAGACATTTAAAATACTTGATATTTTTACTATGCATTGTTGTGAAGAGAAAAGTAAATTTATTCATGAAAAATCCTTAACTTGAAAATAATGTATGAAACTTTGTGAACATAAAGAAAACAAAAATAAATATTGCGTATGTTGAAAGTTGTCATCAACCAAAGGCAAAGATTCTTAAAAATGTTTAAATCGTCCATTATGATTCGGAGAAATAATTTAATTATATTTATTTTATTTTCTCTCAATAATTTGTTTTCTTACATAAATAATTAACCAACTAAATCCTCTGATTAAGTGATTATAAATATGGTCGTCTTAATGTGACATATAAATAATAAATTTTAAGGCTTATTAGTATCAGGGGTGGGCTGGAGGGGGCTTGCAGGGGCTCGCACGAGCTCCTTGTTATTTTTTACTACGGCTGGCGAGCCCCTAGAGAAAACAATATTTTCAGATCAAACTAGTATAAAACTGCAATTTTTGACTTATATATTATCTACGACAGCTTTAGTATATACAGTAGTACATTTTTAGCTATTTAAATTGATAAGTTTACCGTAAATTGCACATTGTTACATATTATAAGTGTATTAAGTAACAATCGATTGCTAATTAACGTATTGCATATAAATTGTATAGGAGTATTAGGCAAATTCACTCCTTCTCCAGAACACCGAGAATTGCTTCGAGATTAGGCGAGCCCCTTGTTAACGTATTGGCAGCCCACCGCTGATTAGTATGTATTGTGGGATTGGCGATTAAAATTAACTAATATCAACAATATGATTCGACGACGTAAATAATTTGAGTTTTGTTATTTATCTGTTAATATTTTTTGAATTCAAAATTTACAATGAAAAATGTTATATATACAATAAATATATCATTCTCGATCAACCATATCGGATATATTAATTTGTTATGGATAAAAAAAAGTAGTTTTACTTTTAATTCAAAGAAAAATTTTAAATTATATAGAAGTTTAACAATCATTTTGAACACGGAGATAAAAAAGAAATTCTGCGGTACAAGATGAGTAATTTTTGTAATAAACAATGAAATTTTGAACTATCTTAATGGGGGTGCATTAAAAGTGTCACTGACCCATAAAATATATTTTTATGTGTGTATGACAAAAAAATGTGCTAAAAGCATTTTTATGGGATCAAATAAAGTCAGTCATAAAAAAACAAAGTCGTAATCGGTAATTATATTTATTCATTTTTTATATACTACGTGTGGAATTTATTTTATCACAACACGTTGGATCCCGGAGCCGTTTTTTCACGTGATAAACTATCCGAGCGTTGAGTCCCGGAACCGTGTTTTTATGTGATGGGCTTTAAAATAGAGCCATCATTGTGGTATCAAGCAAAATTTTGTATAGAAGACTCAGTACATATAATCATTATAACAGATACTCAAAGTATTCTAAATCAGTCTTTTAATAAAAATAATAACTGATTTTAACAAACAAAATTTAAGGATATCATAACGCATTTGATGCGTCCTTGACGGTGAAGTCACTGAGTTCATTTTCAATTTTAGCTTTAAATATTCATAAAAAAGAATGTCAAAAAGCATTTCTAAAAATATTTTGTTACTAATAGCAGCAAGAAAAAATAAATAAGCCCAATTAAACCTGCAAGGTGGGCGCCAAGCAAAAAAATTAGTAAGACTTGGTACATGTGAAAACATTGTAATATGGCTTTCTATAGCAGAAAATTCTAACAATAATACCATACATTAAATAGTAGTAGTCTTTCAAACAACTAAAAAAGGTTTCATTTGATTTGACTTTGTGGTTTTACAGTTATAGCCTTTTTAGTAAGTCACTAAGAAAAAATGTAATTCTTCAAAAATAAGCCGTGCACACGAGACAATTTTACTTGATTTGGGCCGGGGCCGAAAGTGTTAATAAAAAATATTATATATACATACAGTGATTGATTTTTGTTTGGGCTATCATATTATTTGAAAATAAATAAGAGCAAAAGATATGGATTACGACTTTCTTCGCAATCGTTAAAAATTGAAATTGATATATTTTTTTTAATTTTTCAATTAAACGAGTGATATATATTTGGCACCTTTTCAGTGTCAGTATTGTAACTTGGGATTATACAATAACAGACTTTTACTATAACCTGTTTTCGAAGACCAATATTTTCTAAAGGCGGTTGAAACCGACTTTGGAATTTCACAAAATAAGAATAATCTAATTAAAAAAAAAATGAATGAGAATTTTAAACATTTATTTATTATTATTATTATTGCCTGCTGTGGCTCAGTTGGTAAGAGCTTGCTCTACCGATAACGCAGGTCTGGGTTCGATTCCCGGTCAGATCACAGTGAATTTGAGAATAATTCAATTCAAAGTTGTGATCGAAGACTGGGTGTTTGTGATGTCAAATTCACATCATTTCCTGTCCTCCAAACCTTCTGATCCTTTAATAACTGGGCGTAGAATAGCGATTAGCTAACCACTAGTCCTGTTCTAGCTTTATCCTTGTTTCCCTACTCACTTTGAAAAAAGTGAGGTTGAGCGACTGAGTAACAAATAGTTCTCGTAGAAAAAAAAAACTTCTGTTAAGACACCTCCATTAGGAGGCCATATGCTCCACATTGGGAGCGGACATGGACTTAAAAAAAAAATATTATATAATATAAACACTACGAAAAACTGTTTAGTAGAAAAAAAAGTTTACTGATTTATTCGATAGTAACCTAATTTTGATTTCTTTGTTGGATAATGAAGAAGGTTTTGTTGATTTTATGGCATCTACTAGAAGACCAAAATATTTTAAAAAAAAATTCACATTCATTAATGTATACTGACTATCAAACTAGATATTTCATATGGCATTTTCAAATATGAATATTAACGTTTTCAATATTTTTTAAAGGTAATTAAAAAATAAATATTAAAACAGATTAATATTAGAAACCGGGTTAAAAATTGAAAAAAAACATCATTCAAGTGTCGAAAATTTACCTAAAAATAGTTTTTTTCAAACCCGGTCTTTGAAATCCGACAAGCCCTAATTGTAACTGTTATATCAATAAAATGAATAAATTGGTTTTCCTTTATGTTGATTTATTGTTATTTCTTCATTATAATAAAGTAAATTATCATAAGCGGAATGTATTAAATTAAATTTATTTAAAACTGCTATGTTCGGCATATTTTCAGTATCTTTAGTTTATTTAAGTGTGAAAAGTTATACATTTTTAAAAAATAGTTTTCAAAAGAGATTTTACCAAAAGTTCTTTATTATATAATTTTCAAGGCGGTATTTATTTTTGTATCCAGTTATTTGCAAAGAAATTATAAAACAATTCTCGGTCTATAAAAGACTGTAAGGGTGGGTCAACCGTCACCCTACCAAAAAAACACTCGTATATAAATCACTACAAAAAGATGTCCATATTTATTTATTTGCTATACGACAGCACTGATAGCATAATGTATGTTAATACAATACTAGATTTCTGACAACTCATACATTATTTCATTGGCAAGCCCTCACCCTTTCACAAGCTCATAAACTACCCTGTGGATTCTGCTTACTTATTTCAGATGTAAAATTATAATCTTCATTATTATTATATTTTTATCTATTGTTAAACGAATTTGGGAAAAATACGATGTGATGTAATATTTCTTCTCCTTATTGATATGTTAATTGAACATAACCAAAACAAAAAATATCAGTTCAACAAAAAATCTTTTTTAATGCCTATTTTATTAACGTTTTAGTTGGTCAAATATATTGTTAAAAATTGAATATAACACGTATTGTACCACAAAGTGTCTCAACCTTTTTGAGCCCGTGGCTCTTTTTGAATCTCACATTTTACGTGGCCCGCATACGTTTTTCAAGACTCTAATACACCTTGTTAATTTATCTCGATGATTTGAAAATGTTGGGAATTGACAGATTCTAAAAGTATTGAAAAATATTAGAGGTTTATATTAGCCCGCTCGTCCAAAAAGTTGTGAATTCACGGTTTCCACAATCATTGAAAAATGTGAAACCTTTTTGTTTTAGCTCATTAACCTATGTTTTCATGGATTCAATGAATACAAAATACGCAATTTATATTGTATTTAGGGTGCCCGTCAACTTCCTAAGCTGCGCTGTGGCTCCCCTTAAATTATATTCCTTTTGTGGCCCCCTTGGAACATGCTGTGGACCCAGGTTGAGTAACACTGTTGTACAACATAAAATCACTTCGTTTTATGGTGTTTTTTTTAAGGGATACATCCGCAAATGCAATGATTATTTTTTATTTGAAATAATCTCTAGTATTCACAATTTGACTTTATTCATATTCAAATTTATTTTTAAACAAAAATTAATTGCCCACTTGTATCTTCAAAAAATAAACATAATTATGAAAAGGTCAAAGTATTATTTTTCAAAGCGATAAAACTTTAAAAAATATAAATTATTGTCAATGTTTCTGATAAAAAACGTAGTCTACCGACATCATTACTTTAGCAATGTAGGTGGAGAGTAAATATTCAAAAGTATATTTTAATTAAATGTAGTAAATATAATATTATACTTCAAAGAAATTATGTTTCTATGTACACAGAGATAATTATTCTTTGTATCGACTATTTTCAATTATTGAGGCGTAAACTGAGTATCTAGTTATTTTAGTACACTTCGGTTAGCGTTCCGAGAATTTTCATAAAAGGAAATTATAATTGCAAAACAGGGATCGGTTTGTTTGTTTACGAGAAACGTCGGCAACTGGTGGAATATGAAATAGGGAAAACGATTGTGAATTTTCGAGTGAAGAGTTCATCTAATCTTTTGAACGACTATTGGCAAACTTTAATTGTTCGTCACAGATTTAGAATATAATTATATTTAAATAAATTAACGAATGCTTGTTGAATAGTAATAACATAATTTGTATCTAGACTATCACTGGAGAGGAATTAATTGAATATATTTCAAAATTAATAATGCGAAGTAGGAAAATTCGGACATAAAGATCTGTCTACCAAAGTATATTTATTTAGCAATTTAGACCTTATCTTTATGCTATTACATTTTTTTAAACATGTTCGATCCCAATGTGGAGCATATGGATTCCTAATAGAGTTTATCTCAACAGAAGTGTTTCTGCGAGAACTGCTTGTTACTCAGTTGCTCAACCTCTCTATTTCCAAAGTGAGTCCCTACTATCCTCTATCCCTATAGAAGGATAGAGCTAGGACAGGAGTAGTGGTAAGCTAATCGCTCTCGATACGCACCGTTCATAGGATAGGACGGGTGGGAGTGGAGAATTCAAGACATCACATACATCCATGCCTACGAACAGAAATTCATAAATCGATTGAAAAATCAATTTATAAAACTGTCCGTACCGGGATTTGAATCCGTTCCCTCCGTAACCAAAGCCAACAATGTTGACCGCTCGGTTACACAGGCGGCATTAACATACTTTTACATAAATACTTACTAAAATTAATTTCGATTTGGAAAATAATTTTTATTCCAAATAAAACGGTTCCTATTTTGTTACTATATGTTACTTATTGTTTTATCAAAACATCAAATTATTTACAGTTCTTTTGCTAATATATTTGTATTAATATTATGTTTATCTAAAGAGGTCAAATTATAAATATTTTAAATAAAACACGTTTAGCTATATTTCAACCCCTAATGTTTTGCGTGCCCATACGGTCTCGCTCGTCCTTACTACTGTCCGTACACAATATTACACGATAATAAAAAGATGAGCATGACCATATAGTCATACGAAGTTTTTATACAACGACTTTGCGTTTTTTTTTTTAAATTTTTGTTAGAAATAAAAGTTATCCTTGACTTCATTATGGCTTAAAAAATATTTTTTTTATCGAAAAAAAGCTCCAGTCTCTGGACGGTTAATCGGTTCGTAGTATACAATACATGTAATAGACACTTAATTTCAATAACGGACATAAAACTAACCCAGGCATCACAAAATAAACAGAATAATAGAAATGACGTTTTGTTTGCGCGGCCATAACAGCGAGCAAACAATTGAAAAAATTTATGTTTGTTATACTGGAAAACAGTAGCGCGAATCAATTAAAAATAATGTTCATCAATAAATTACGATTTCCAAAAAAATGGTGAAATAGAAAAAAAATTAAGATAATCATTATATTAATAGCTTATAATGTTAATTATTTGATATGTAGCTACACGGCTAACAGTATTATAACCAACATTATATTATTAATTAATTATACATTATTAAGTAATTTTTAGTAATCTTTTTTTCCTGTTGTTCGTGTATACTCTTGCAACCATTTCTGCTTAATATCTCGATATTATATAAGAACTGCTTAGTACTAATTCGGAGATATTAAGCATAGAGGGTTGCAAGGTCCGTGGCGCAACGGTTAATGACGTTGGTTTTCGTTACGAATCTCTCGGGTTCGAGTCCCAGTATGAACAGCATTTTTTTTTCATAATGATGTAAAGGTTAGCATAATTCGGCTTTATAATAGAATAATATTAAACTGTAAAAAACAACTATTCATGATCAACAAATCATTTTTATATAACAGATATGGGCAAATGCAGCTTGTCGTTGAGATATTCATTCTTTTTTTTTCATGAAAATTATAAAATTGACAGTCTTTTTTATATGTAAGAGTTGTATTGAAATGTTTTATTTAACAAATTTGTTTATTTAATTCTATGTAATTATTGTGTGGCTCTTTATAATATATGAGAAACTTGAATTCTGCTTTACCTCATGCGTGCCCACCCTTGGTATATAAAGTATATCGTTACACGACAGTAATTAGTTGAAAACGTAATGGGTCATTTTTCAATAATATATTACATTTAAAGATGATGGTTAGTTGCTCAACTTCTTTAATCCAAAAAATTGGTATTGTTTCGAAAATCGCACAATAGGTGGAGTAGAAGTAACCTTAAATTTGTGTCGCGATCGAATAAAACGGATGAATTGAATTGAAACTATTACAGATTTAAATACCATGATAATCGTATGAAAATGTTTATTTTGGGCATTAAGCTATTGCTCGCTCCGCCGATTAATCGAAAGCTCACTCAAATAGGTAAAAAGTGTATGTATTTAATACTATGTTTACGTACATAATTAATTAATATTAACGCAAGTATAATAGGTAAAAACAGTAATATGGATTTAGATGAAACCTGAGAAGAAGTAATAATAGTTTTTGTAATACAAACCAATCTTCGTATGTTTGAAATTAAGTAAGTACATATAAGTAAGGAAAAAGGTGCGTAAAAGTGTATTTATCTTACGTATCTAAATAAGTGTGCGTCATATATTACTGGACACGATTATAAACATGTTTTCTATAATGTAACAAAACAAAAAAAAATCGTACAATGTCTATCATATTATATGTAACTAAACCAGGTGAAAGGTAGAGATATTTTTATTACTCTATGAAGTTTAATTTATCGGTATTCTCTGAGAGGTAGCCAGGTTACCTTTTGACTTTTATTGGGAAATAAATCTATTTATACGGAATAGTAATCAGCGAGAAAACAACCGTGCTCAAAATTTCATTTCCCGATAAACTTTGCTCATGAAAGATGGCGGCGAAGCTGTTTCCGGTTTGGAAGCGGCAGGAAATCAATAATATATAACTTTCGTTTTATAATAGAAGAGTTCACTACGAATCGTGATATAAATTATTGATCAGAATAGTTGGTAAATAGTGGGTGTTGACCGGCATGGCATATTGATCACGAAATCTTATGAATCATTCGGACGAATCGACCGTAGCAAGAATAAAAATTTTAATAACCTATGAATTGAATTTCGTTATAAACGCTGTATTTTATCATGTTTTAAATAAACTATATGAAAAATTATTACGTAAAATTTTAGCGGTTGATTTTTATCATTTACGAGACAAGTGGGTGATATTAACATAATCCAGAGATTGATTTCTTTATACTAAGTAGTGCTCAATAAATGAATGTATTTCTTTCTAAGACATCTACACAACGCTATTGTTTTGTAATATATCAACAAAACTCTTTTTCTGCAGAGGATGAACTCAGCAGATGGATACAGCGTGAACGAAGATGGGCTTGGATCAGAGCAAGATATTGAAGAGCCTTGCTACGGAAAGCGATGCACTGCCAACGAACACTGCTGTCCTGGAACTGTATGCGTCGATGTTGATGGAGGTAAGAGACTTGTAATGACTACTTGAACTCAGAAAATGATTTATATGGTTTTGAAAATGTTTAAAATTACTTAAAGGTCGTACAATTTTTAACGGTATCTCATTGACTTTATGAGGATTTAAAAAAAAAACAATGATAAATAATTGTTTCTTGTTCTTTATTTATATCGAGAAACACATTAATTTTATACAAAAATATTTGCCGCCTGTGTGGTCGAGTGGTCAACGTTGTTGGCTACTACTACGGAGGTCACGGGTTCGAATCCCAGTACGGGCAGTTTTATAAATTGATTTTTCAATCGATTTAAGAATTTCTGATCAAAGGCATAGATGTATGTGATGTCTTGAATTCCCCCCTCCCACCCATCCTATCCTATGAACGCGGCGTATCGAGAGCGATTAGCTAACCACTAATCCTGTCCTAGCCCCTTTCCTTCTATTCCTACTCTCTTTGGAATAAGAGAGGTTAAGCATCTGAGTAACAAGCAGTTCTCGTAAAAACATTTCTGTTGAGATAAACTCCATTATATTGGGAGCGGACATGGTAAAAAAAAAAAAATTAAAACATTTACGATATAAGTATGGTATTTTCTTTATATCATTTGTGACATAAATAAAATTAATTTTGGGTTATTATGTACACGAAATAAAAATAATACAGATATTATATGAAGCTACTTGTAGAGTGTATATTCATACCCATATTCAACTGCATATTATGTACAAGAGTATGTTTTTACTCAGTTACTCAACTTTTATTTTGTTTATTACAGAACTAGTGGTAAGCTAATCGCTCTCGTTATGCCTTCATAAACAGAAATTCATAAATCAATTGAAAATCAATTAATAAAACTGCTCCTACTGGTATTTGAACACGTAAACTCTGTAACAAAAACCAACGACGTTGACGACTCGACCACGAACCCCGTGGTTTTATTTATATCAAAAAAACTTCAGTAAAGTTTTTTAATATTTAAAGTCAGAAAAAAGGAAAAAAAATCTTCGTAAATTATTACTCTGACTTATGAAGTACACATTGCAAAGACATATAAAAATATCTTTGAATATAAATGAAGAAGAAGACGTAAAAATGTGGTTTACGGTTCGCATAAGGTGAATGAACTCGTTAATAAAACAGGATTGAATTAATTCCAGCGCAAGCCGTTACTGGTCTACGAATAATGTTTTTTTATTACACTGTAATTATGACACCCGATGCCGTCGCGGAAAAGCTCGACTTCATTTAAAGCTCAAATGACAATTTCTTTTAACTGACGTTATAAAGCTACAAAAGGTTCGAGTAAGGCACAGTCTCCATTAATTTATTCAACATCTTAAAATGTTTCCGTTAAAATTCATAATTAAATCCAGCGCTGAAACCACTTTGCACTGAAACTAAATTAACAGATTTATTATACGAATTTGAGTTGTGGCATTAATTAATCAACGTTTAAGTGCGAACAGAATATCAGTTGCGACAAAAAGTAATTGAATTAGTTATATTGAATTTGAGAATCACCATCTGTACATATATTGTATTTTATAGCCGCTATTTATACACTGATGTCGATATCAAGTCTAATCGAATACAACATTTAAAAATTGATTAATTTATTTCGCCTTAACATAATTTTTTTGTAGCTCTTTTTTATGTACAAGGTAAAAATTGATTTAAATTATTTTCAATTTAAAGCAGTGTTTCTCAACCTTTTTGGACCCGTGGATCCTTTTGAGTGTCTTATTTTTCTGTGGTCCCCATACCTGTTTTGTACTATCGAAAAAAATGTAACAAGAAATTTTGGGACACAAAACGAAAAGACGCGAGACTTTTTTTTTGTAGGTCTTCCCATAATTTCAAATTTCTTAATACCAATCTAAATTTGCAGATTTCGCAAAATGAACACCGTGACACCTTTTTTTTGCTCTACCCAGACATTCAAATTTCTAAGACACGGGAAAATTTTCCGCTGCTGGCAAATTTGCTCGTGACCCCCCTAACAAATGAATTCCTTGTGGCCCCCTTGGAGCACGCTGTGGCCACCTGGCCCTCTGTTTTGAAGCCCTGATTTAAAGGACCTTTTCAGAGTTTGGATTTCTGATAGTTTATTGCGATGGTCAAACATTTTTTTGTACGAGAAGACTAACGTTTAAATAAAACTTAAATCAAATAACACAAAATAATCTTTATATTTATAAATTTCAACGTCAAATAACTCATTAGTCAATTGAGTCACATCAAAATCACATTATACGTTTGCCTCTTCCAGCAAATTTTCTTCTGCGCGTAGGACACGAAGTTTCAATCACACTGTACGTGGTACTTTGTAGAAGAGCCACACTCAAGAGGCCAAAAAGCCGCATGTAGCTCGCGAGCCGCAGTTTGCCGACCACTGACATAAAGTATTAATGATTCTGTACCGCTACCACAGTGACTTACTCTATATCAGTGATCGCCAAATGGTCACTCGCGAGCTACCGGTAGCTCGCCGAGGCATTTTCGGTAGCTTGCGTAGGATATTTTATCATATTTTTATAAATAAATTTATATTTGCCTATAAAATTTTATCATTGAACTACGAAAATAAAAAAAAAACAAATGATTGCATTGTTTTGTTCTACCAACTTATGTGAATCAACGTTTTCTTCTCTGAAGGTGGTTAATAGTAAATATAGAAACAGACTCACAGATTTACATCTTGTTAATTGCATTCGGATGGAAGTGACAAGGTACTCACAGAGAATTTAAAAAAATGTGGATGAAAGTTAATGCCATTCTTTTTACAAATTGTTTTTACTCACACTTATTTTTCAATTATTATTTTGTTTACAAATAAATAATTGATTTTTGTTAGAAAATCTGATGTTATAATTTATTTTAAGTAATATAATAATACTATGTATGTTACGATAAGGGTCGATGACAAAAAACTATAAAGAAGAAATATGCATAGGTAGCTCACCAGACAATTCCAATTTCTGAAAGTAGCTCACATCCTTATTGAGTTTGGAGACCACTGCTCTACATGATGAAAGAGGAAGTATATAAAGAATTTGTTGGTTTACAGTGACTAGTCGTCACAAGTCAAATGCATTTTTATCTTAATTAATTTCATGAGAAACTTTTCATTTTCATGTGAATGCTTTAATCAAAATAACAAAACATATTTAAAACAATCACCTAAGGCGTGGCCCTCCATCATATGATGTATGTGCTGTTGATCTCTTTCTAAATATTTTTTGACATCGTTGATGTCGGAACCAAAAAAATATTTGTCTCTACTGTAACTTTATAAATTTACGTAACAAATTAAATTCTAATTGAAAAGTATCTGTCATAACTGTTGATATTTCTCAAACAACGCACCTGATGTAATAAAATTTCAAAATTAACAGCTAATATTCAAAAGAATAAAATACTTATTTGTGCCAATTTTAAATTGATTTAATATAATCAGGACCTTATCTGGTAAAGATATACAATATGACAGGGTTATTTATACTTTACCAACAATGTTAATAAGGGTGTAACAAACAATCGGTAACAGAAATATAAAAACAATTTATCGACAAAGTTACCAAATATGAATAGGTGAATAGGTGACTATAATTAAAAATTTGGATTAGAAAAAACATCTTCCCCGACTTTTCCATGAGCAGTTTAATTTTCGTTATTGCTGTATGTAAATTGTTTATAATATTATAAAAAGTGTTTATTATAAAAACAGTTTTAGATATATGTATGTACGTACATTTAAGTTTAATGTTAAGGATTTCTCTAACTTAATAGTTTTTTGATGCGATTGAAAAATAATATAGTTGATTTGTAAAAGGTCTTAAATATTGTAATTATAGTCAGTTAAGTGTCACTTCTATGTATTTTGTACCTTTATTTATCTTTAAATTGCTTTCATATTTCAATTACCAATTGTTTGTTTGTACTCAATAAGTGCGTCCAAGTCACGATAGCAAAAAAAATATTTTCAAGATGAACCAAAATATAACATATTTTTATTTTTATTAATGTCTACTGACTATTAAACTACAAATTTCATCTCGTTTTTAATATAACAGTTTCAAGTCGAAATACTAACGTTATTAATATAAATACTATCAGTAGAAATAATGAATGCTAATTCTAATATTTGAAACCGAGTTACCAAGTTGAAAAACCCAGCTGTCGAATGTCGCGAATTTCGCTTTGAAACCGGCGTAAAATCGGTTTTTTGTAAACCGACAAACCCTGCGTATAACACGCCGCAATAAACATAAGGCATTAAAATTTAAAAGAAAATATAAAACGTCGTACAATTGAATATATAAATATGATATCATACTGTCAAAAGAATTATTTATGTCTAGAAAATTATAATAATTGCTGGAAGTGTACAGTGTTACGCAGAGCCGCAACAAAGGCCATTAAAATAAGTGTGATAAATTTTCACTCTTGCAAAAGTCTCGCAAAATAAATTTTAATGACTTTCGTAACTCCTATCACTTTGAAAATTTTACAGCGTAGAAATTTTTACCGAAGAATTTACTTCGGAAAATGTTAGAATAAATTTATTATGACAAGCTAACTTATCATCAAATGTGATGAAAATCATTAATGCGGAACGAGTCAATTCGAAATTAAATTTTATACACCTGAATTCACTTAAGTTTTTTTCCACGTATCATTTTACTTTATCAATTTTTTTGAGTATCAGTTTTATTATTCTTTGCACCGTGTTGAAGTTCTGATTTTTAAATTACTGTTAAAGTAACTTGTATAAAAAAATAACATATCATATCGACTGTGAAAAGGATAAAGGACGTAACCAGAATTTTTTTCAAAAAACTTTTTTTCGATAATCACAATGTGTATAACTTGATACACGTTCAATCAGAAAGATATAAGCTGAAACCGCTAAATTAGTATCTAAATTTACCATTTAAGTTTGAAAAAAGAAGAGTCTATGAAAATTGCGATCAAGAAAAAGAACTAAAAAAAAGTTTTTTTTGAAAATTTTGTTTTATTAATATTAGATATAAAGTCAATTAAAAACCAATTTATCAGTTTTTTTGTATTTCAAGTTTGTGTATATTTTATAATTTACCTTTGACCGAAAATCACCAAAAAAGGTTTTTTGTCTGTCCTGTAAAATTTGTTATGTGTGGGTTACGTCCTTTTTTTCCTTTCCACAGTCGATATGATACACTCGACATGTTTGCAAGTAGTATACACCATGACTCTTATGATTTATACAACATAAAAATAATTAAATATATTGCATTTCACATGCAAAAATATCTCGATTTTGTACAAAATAATGAAAAACATTGTTGAATTGAGTCCTCGAAAAGTCAAGTGAGCCAAATAGTAAAATGGTCAATCTTTTCCATTGGATTTTTAAGTAATAAGTCTTTACTTGATGCTTTAGGTGGATTTCATATTTTTATTTTATGGAGATAACACTCTTGCGGTGTGTAACTTAATAAGTTCACTTCACTTTTACGATACTTTTAGACATGTATGTATAATATTACAACGCATCCGATACTTTTTTCCCCTCAAATACCACTAGCTTACTTCATCTTTGAGAGGTTAAATAAATGAATCTTGAATTATCAATATATTTGACATGCACAGAAATATGTATATACGTATATTGATAAGAAATATAATATAATGTTTGAAATATAATATAATATAATATAATGACGACAAAGTGGTATCTGATCAGCATATATAGTAATGCACTAATGCACAACAGAGATGTTTTGATTTAAGTATAATAATAAAATAAATCGATTTTAATTGAAATAAAAAACCGAAGACATTAAAAATATAAAAATAAAAGGTGAGTGAGTTTTTTTTTGTATTGCTTATTTTTATACAATAGATTCGTTTGTCTTTTATCAGTTCTGTGACAAATCATGTAGTATCGTGTTACCTTTGATATGATTTTTATACAGAATTGTGTTTTTTTCATTTTAATAATCTTAATATTTTTTGTCGCTATTTAGGGACACCATTAACAAACTGTTCTATTTTATGATGTGGACGGTTATATAAACAATATATTGACATACCTTTACTTGTTTATTATGTGAACGAGCTAAATTAAAGCAATTCCACAAAATTATATTTTAATTTAAAACACAATTTTTATTAACTTTTAATTTTTATATCACATTTAAAAACGACGACAGTTTATCACAAAGAAACTAAGTATAGTTAAATATATCCTAAATCAGAAAAAAATGACGTTGGTTTCCTTATTAGATTGACGTGAATAAAACGTATTTTTTAAATTTATTTCTTAGTGTTGGTTACCTTTCAGAAAGTGTAGGAAAAACAAAGTTAATTGGGTTTTAAAAAAAGATGTACAAGAAAATACAAAAGCAAAGAAACCTGAAATAATAAAGTGAAACACTGAACAAATAGAAACCTAAATTTGTACGCAAAAGCTTTGAAATCTGGCAGTAAGGAGTTTTGGCGGTTGATGGTAATTCTTATTTGTCTTGATTAAGAGCAGGAAGTGTCGATCTTGCTTAAAGGAAAAAAAAACAAATTTTCGTGTTGCATAATCACTTTTCTGGTGTTCGACTGGTATTATACTTAACATTTCTTTTTTGACTTATTTGTTTCTTGGTAATCTAGAATTAATGAAGATTTTGTTTGTTCAGTTACACAGTACATTTTTATGGCCTTCGGTCTGTTGTACTTAAAACTCTTATTAAAAATATTTGGTATTACATTTGTAGTGTTACCTTAACTTAATAATTTTTTTCCGATTAATTCAAAACGGCATGAAAATCTAATTTATTAATTACTACAATTTTAATTACTCATAATAGAACAGTTGTTTACTCCAGGCTTAAAATCGAGTATCTTTGCTACTGAGTTAAAATAAGTTGACTTTTGGCTTAGCGTAAAAAATAATACGCAAACAACAAATACTTGACTGATATTTCGGAGGTTTTTTAATAAAAAAAAAAACAATCTGCTCATTTTGCGTATCTGCCAGAAAAAGATTTTGGCTGTGAGGCGTGTCAAAGTTAAGGACTGTTCTTAAGCGCTATATTAGCAATGACTAGCCATTTTTATGTTTTACCTTGATGTTGTCGCACGGGAAAGATGATTGCAAAAAGCAATTCCACTAATTACACCACAACTTTTGTTAGTATAATTAGTCCATAAATAGATTCCCCTTTGTGTTAAGAGAAAAACAATCTCGCCTCTTTGTTACAGGTAAAGTAAGTTACCTCATTAGAAATAGTAGAATGAATTCAATTTACTGTTGACAAACTAAACTTTCTTAAAACAAACTTGTGTTTTAGAACATTGAAATCTTTAAAATGATTTGCTACTAAATAAAGAATCTCATAGAAAAAGGCTCAGTTGGTGGAATAATGGGAAAATCAAATAAATATGGATAAAATATGCGAAAAGAAATGAACTCTTCCCGTTAAAAGCAATATGGCATTATAAATAAGATTTTCAAAACACTTTCTTAACATAATATTTTCTGTTCTAGATTCCAATTTTAGACGAACTCTATGAAAACTTTTGCTTTCATATTTTTATGCAGATATTTTTAAAATATTACTTTAAGGAAAGATTAAAAGCGAAGTAGACAATGTTAATTATTATATCAACGATTTAACATGCCGAAATACATACTGATTTCTTTAGAAATAATATTTTACCTTGCCCGTTTTTAATGTGGAATACATGAACAAAAAAGCAAGTGTTGCAATAAGTTCTCCATTTGGAGAAGAAAAGAGCAGATTAAGGTTGAGAATGAAGGATAATTAACCGTTTTTATGCCGCCTTTAAATTGTATTAAAATGCATAAATCGATTGTCGAAAATATGAATTATCAATGTTTAAATTTAGAGAATCAATCTCAAATCAAATAAAACAAATCTCAAATGCATTAACGACTAGGCTAAGACGTTTTTAAAATTTTACAAACGGTAAGAAAATTATGACGTTGTCAAAATCAATATATTTTTTTTAGAATTCAACATGACAGATTTTAAAAATCATATAGCCTAAATTGAGTTAAAAAAGACGAGCCTTCAAAATAGAAATTAAAATGTCATTTCGATATCTTATAATGTCGAAAATTTAATATAATTACATTTTAAGAGCGACTTCAAAGTGCCGGAAGCTTTGGAACACAATTTGAGCTTTTGAGATTTTTATTCGATAATAGTCTTACCTAATTAGTGTATGATGTAGACCCGTCTTCTGTGATATTACAAAAAGCTTTTTCGCGAGAAATTTTCGAGCGTGGGTGTAATGATTCCTAATACAGTTTATCCATTATTTTTATTACCCGTCCCCTTTGTGGTAAATAATGCTATTTAATTTTTCAAGACTGAATTTTTCACAAAAAAACTCGTTCAATGAAAATTTTCTGACACTGATGTGATTTTAATTGCCCGTCTACAAAGTGTATACCATTTTCGGCTACTCTAATAAATGGTTTGACTACAAAAAAAGAAATACATCACGAGTTTTTTGATACGAAAGTTTTTAGCATATCCAAATGTATTATACATAACATAATAACTAGTCAAAGAACCAAATTAATCACTAAACATATTTTTCTGTGTTTCATGTATTATTATGAAACGCTTAACCTCCGAGTGTATTTAAAAATATTGATTTATACATCTGTTCGTTTGCCCAATAATGATGTTTCTTTACTTATACTAATACCATTGTTATTCGTCTGGTTGTATTAACAGTTGTAATACCAATAGAAGAGTACCAAAGTTGATAATATTAATATTAGATTAACAATGAATTGTCGCAAAATTATATCCCATTCGTGACAAATAAGTATTTTGAACCAGTCCAATATTGAATACAATTGAATCTTAACTAGTTCATGACTTTGTTATTTCACTGTTGTAGGTAAGCGGCCTAAGACATAATTTTAAAAAAGTGAATTGATTTAATATGAGAGGGTAAAAACCAATGACCGCATTCTACCATTGAAGTCATTTTGAAAAACCGTACAAAACTGAAAAAAAGCATTATTGATTAATTTAATTTATGTGAGCTTTATACATGACGGTATAATATTGCGATTCACAATGAATACGTGAAATGTGCTTAGCAAAAAAAAAATGTTACGTGCCTTTATCGTTTGTAGTGGAAAATCTGAATATGCTTCTAAAGTGAATTAAAAAAAAAAGAAGATTTTTTATGGAAAGAAATCAGATTTGGTACTCAAATATCAGCTCACAAGCTGAAGAATTTTGATCTCTACGATTCTGCATCCATTGATTATTTTTTTAATATTTATTCAAAGTTGCTACCTTTGTTTCTAACCCCTTCATATTTTACATTACAGTTAATAAGTGTCAGGTCGTAAAATATTTTGAAATCAAAATTTCGCAAAATTTTATGTGAATTTTTAAAACGAACAAATTTCCATGCCAAAAATTTCAAATATTATAAAGAAATAATCGAATTTTGATATTGTTCTTTTTGGGACTTATAGTAACCAAGACCCATCCGTTTGTAAGAGTACAGATTTTACCAATAAACCAATTTTTTATCCATGTCCGCTCCCAATGTGGAGCGAGGAAGTTTTTCTGCAAAAACTGTTTATTACTTAGTCGTTCAACCTCTCGTTTTTAAAAGAGAGTAGTAGTGATAGAAGAATAAGACTAAGACAGAACTAGTAGTTAACTAATCGCTCTCGCTACGCCCAGTTGTCGATTGATCGAAAATGGTTGGAGAGTAATTGTAGACATCACAAGCACCCACGTATTTCAACAAAAATCGATCGAAAAATGCTGTTCGTACTGGGACTCGAACCCGTGAGGATTGACACGGAAGCCCACAACGCTAACCGCTGCACCATAGTACCCGATTGAACCACATACGCCTTATTAATGAGATATCTCTGTCGGAGCTCGATATCTCATTGGATAGACATTGTGTTCGTTATTCGTTATCAATAAAAGTTTTAAAATCAGATACAGAATGTTTTAATACTTTCATAAAACAAATGAAAATAACCTATTAATAAGTGCCAAAACCTTTGTTTTATTTTAAACATCTGCTTTTATTTCAGCCAGACTAATAGTTATAATAAAAATTCTGATTGCATGCGTATAATTATTCTAGTTGAACTTCTGTGCAACAAAGGCCACATGTCGGCCATTTTGAAGCGTGCCGACGTAAAATGGCGTGACATGTAAAATTTCCCGCGCAATTCGCGTATGTCACAAAAGTTTATATTATGAATGAACGGTGAAGTTGTCGCCCGCATGCTATAGAAGGTCGGCTGATTCAATTCGTTTTGAAAAAGGCGAGGTAATAATTAAATGATTACGAACAAACATTTGTGCGATATAATGGCGTGAGGTGAATTAATATCGTGATATTAATTAATTTCTTTAATCGAGGGGAGTTCCGGTGGAAAACAAAAACATATCAAGTTACAAAAATGTTAAGATAACACAATTAAAAATAATTATAAAACAACAAATATATTAACAAATTAACGGATATGAGTCGTTTTTTTTTTTTTAAATAAAATATGACTACTGTATGTACATACGTGTGAGCGGGTAGCCGGTAAATTGCTCGAATGGAAATTGCTCGAATTACAAATTATTCGAATTGCTTGGTTATTTAAAAGATTTTTCACGACTTTTTCTACGAATTTCATTTTTATCTTGTGCGACACTTGTTTAGAGAGTGAAATATAAAAATAATTTTCGTAAGTATTTATTTTAACCGTGTTCGCTCCAAATGCGGAACATATAATCTTTTAATGGAGTTTATCTCAACAGAAGTGTTTCTACGAGAACTGCTTATTAATTAGTTACTCAAACTGTTTCTATATATTTCCAGAACACATAGAAGACTAGGGCTAAGACAGAACAAACGGACAGAACAAACGGAATCAAATTGATTATCTTGTTATTCGAGCAATTTCCATTCGAGCAATTTACCGGGAACCGTGTGAGCGTTACTAGTAGGGCTTGTCGGTTTTTTTTTGCTAAATTTGTGACATTCGAAAACCGGTTTTTCAACTTCGTAACCGGTTTTTCCGAATTTTCCATAAACGAGTCTATAACAAAAGGACAGAAAATTTGGGTCTTTTATTTGATGGCTTAAAGACCATATGCCCCACACCATTACCCAGCAAAAGGGTATTTTCGATATCAGGAAATTTTGTTACGAAACGATCAGTGGACGCTTTGTGTTTTCTTAAATCATATTTTCTAACGAGTAACACCAGATAATTTATTATTATGTACATAAATAAACAACATAAAAAAATGAACCTTTTCTCGCTATTTTAATTGAATTGTTCATTTTTTGTAAAACTTTGAAAACTGAATAAAACCGGTTTTCGAACAATATTGACATTCAAAAACCGGTTTTTTCAAAATTCGCTATTTTGTATAAGTCCTAGTTACTAGTATGTAAAAATAGCCATCAATTTATTATTTTTTAAAAAACCCAACATAAATATTTACAGAAAATTGTGATCTTTTGCAATATTTAGCTTAAAAGAAAAGTTGACATGTGTTTTAAGTTTTCGGTAGTGTTCATGGATCCAAATATTTTTTTACATAAAAATGACTACAGTACGATGGTTTAGGGGCGCGAAAATTTCCCGGATATGATAATTTTATGCCTCGTGTCCCAGACCAAGTAAATAGTCGGGAATTCAGAATCCCTAATAACCAAGTCATATTTTATAAGTTTTATATATTATATTATGTTGTATAAATAGATCAATATGGATTCAAGCGTTGAGCACCAAGGCTTTAATAACGTCACTCTCTTGAGTTACTTCTAAGCAGTGGTTGGAGGAATACCTTGAGATTATTCATGTTCAAATGCCTGATTTCATTACATCTTCCTAAAATACATTTATCGTACAATATTTATTTAGGAATTTTTCATCTGAAGAATAAATATAATTATTTTTTTCCCTCAGTGAACACGTAATAATATAATAAATTATGATTACCTCTCAAAAACCACATGAAATGGTTGAAATAACAAACTGGAAACATGTTTAATTCAGTTGAATTCAAATGTGAAAGCTCGCATGGGAACGTTGGTTGAAATTAATTCTGGTACGAGAATACGTGGGCGGATGAAGTAATTAAGAATATAAAGCAGATGCATTTAAGCCACCAGTTTCTGCAAATTTAATTTTAAAAATAATAAAATGGGGCTTGTAATAGAAACATGTGGCGTAGTTATTCATAAAAACTGAAATTATAACAAGAGCGGCTAAAATTTAGCAGGTGAGATAAAATAATATTTTCGATTAAATTGGCTGTTTAAATCCTTTTTTTATTTTAAGTGTTGTGCAATTTGGTGTGCCACGTTTTTAATAATATCAAAATTACTGTGAAAATAAGATGTTTATTCAATATTAAAGAAAGCTTTTGTTTTGATAAAATTTAAGAAAAATTCACGATAAATATTTTGTAAATGTTATATTATAATTCAAAAAGTATTAAACTTGTTGTTATATTTACGAAAAGTACATAGATATTTATTTTAGAAACTGTTCTTTAAACCATTTTAGTTTCCCAGAGGTAATTAGTCTTCTAGAATGTTATTTCTTTGAATGAAAGTAAGAAGGAAGTTACTCGTTCGCAGTAACAATTCATAGAGGATTTCCATGTCCTATATTAGCAGCAACCTTAAGATAAGTACATATCTGTTAGTGTAAAGCATCTTAAAAAATTTCCATAATTAATTCGATTCGTTGTAAGACTCAAATAAATAAAACGTACTCATTTTTAAGTACATATAAAATCCTGGTACTTGAAATGTAATATTTTGTTAAGTCACCGTGTTTGTAAAAAGCTTTGTCATTTTTTTTAACAGAAAAATTTATTTCAAAATTAACTCTATCAAAATATACCATGCTGTAGAAATAATATTGAAATGGTGAATTTTCGCAGAACAGCAACGTTAAAGTGTAATGGGTGAACTTTTCAATGCCTCGGAGAGAGGCTATTATGATAATTTTACATAAAATGTAGATATGGAAAATCTTTAGGGATTTTATCACCCGCAGCTACGTCTTTCTTAGATATAACTAAATGTTGAAGGTTCCTTTTAACAACATTGCAGAAAAATTCTTTTATTATCATTTAAATTTTTAAAGAAATCATATGAAAACTTCCAAAAGCACTAAATTAATGTTAATTGTTCATCTTGCATAATTAATATTGAAGTTACCAAGATGTGCGAGTAATTGAACTTCACATATTTAAACATAAGGTTTAAATAACATTTGTTTTAATCGACTCTGAGTGTATTACATACAATTCTAAGTTTAAGATGAAATAACGATTGTTTTATTAATATAAAATTAAAATTAAACAGTTTGTTATAACACTGGTTGCGTATATAAGTATAACCTGCTTCATCGTTTTTAGAAAAACCTTGACATATTATTACTTGATTATTTCACTGTTTTATTTAGCAGTTTAGTAAAGTGAAATAACAGAGTTATCAATGGTAGAACTATTTTTCAAAAAAAAATGTACAAGAAAGGCTAAACACCGTATGGAATAATCCATAACAGGCAATGCGGGAGCAAAGGTGAATGGTATTTTCTGAAAATATGAGTAAGCATCTTGATACCAGATATCCGTTCGAAACCCCCAGTAAACAATGAAAAATAAAGATGAGCCTACACTGATTTATCATGGAAAAATAAAACCATTTTTGGAAAAAGGTCTTCGAGTTTAATTTTATATTAAAAACAAACTGCTGCTGAATCCACCGACAATATTGTTAACATATTAAACTATAACAATATATTTCTTTTATTTAACTTTGAAGTTAGTGGTGTTTCGAAAAACCTATTGATATCAGTCAGATAAAATTTTTGTAAGACAAACAAATGTATTTGAATCACAATTAACTCTCAGCAGATTTTAGAATGAAATTGTTTCCAAAGTATTACAAATTCAGTTCAAGATACTTTATTTTATTTCTTAGAGGTTTGCTGGACTTGAATTTCTTTGAACTTCTTAGTACGGTTCAAATAATTGTTAAATCAAGTATATGAATACTTTGTTGAGATCAAAATTGTATG
The DNA here is from genome assembly GCA_031772345.1 of Himalopsyche anomala. Lineage (NCBI taxonomy): Eukaryota > Metazoa > Arthropoda > Insecta > Trichoptera > Rhyacophilidae > Himalopsyche > Himalopsyche anomala. Next base: position 6,287,301 of record CM062833.1, read on the forward strand.
TTTATTCAATGAACATGCACGATTTAACAATATTTTATATACTGTAATCTAATTTGTTTTTTTTTGTTAGCAAAACCTGACTCTTTTGTTTTAAAATATTTTATTAGTGGTTTGTAAAACATTACAATTAATTTTTATTTTATTTAAACATCATTATTATTATGTTATTAAAATTAAAAGTGTCAAACAAATTTAAGTGAATAAACTGATTGTAGATCGTGTCATGTTTGAGTTTCACATATACATTAAATATTATAAATGACAATAAGCAATCTGTCGTAAAATGTTTTACAAGACACATTTTCATTCGTTTCAAGTATGCTAATCGTAATGCTTTATATTATATATACTCTATGACGGAAGGTACAAACAAGACCCGTGCATTGAAATATCAATCAAATGAAAGCGAATATTTGAAGAACCATATCAAATGCTACGATATATTTCCAAGCACATCTGCAAAATGAAATTTCCCTCAAGGAAAATTGGTTTTATTGGAAGTAATTGGATATTACTTACTGAAAAGCTTTTTTCCAACAGAAAAGTTCGATTCAATTTAATTTATGGCTTCCAGCATTAAATACACATGATTTCATTCTTTTAAGAACCTGTACAATGAATGTTAAAATAATTGTTTCAAACGTAAGTATTTTTATAATAAATATAATATGTGTGACGCATCTTATAAATTTTGTTATACAAGCTTACTGAGACGGTTGAAAGCTTTCTATGAAAGTAAAAATTCCGTATGAAGAAAAACTGTGCACCTTTTCTCGATATTAAATGTGGTCTCGAGTAATAGCAGAGGACGAAGAAATGAAGTCTAGATGATCAATATCGACGTGTGATTTGTTGAAACCCATACCTCGACGATTGAATACCACTAAAATCTGTGAAATAAATTTATATTTTATACAAGCGGATAGAAAACGGGGTATGAATACCTTTTTTTTTATTAAATCGAGATATTATATTAAACGTTTGCAAACAAAAATATAACTTGTGTGATACATAACGACCATTATAAAAATTGTTTATGAAATCATCATGACAAGAATAATAAAAAAACATAACAATAAAATGTTCAGTCTTTGTTCTAAAGCAGGGGTGGGGAATCTTTTCTTCTCTAAATAGCGCATTTATTTTTCTGATTCGTCATAATGCAGCGATAAACATTTACTAGGAAATCTTTGGCCGGAAAAAGTTTCATGCCAACCTCTAAAGCCCAGAAATTCCCGCGAATTTCCTAAAATTACCAGCGTTGGACCTTTTTTAGGTCTTCCAAGGATTTTGACATCGAATTTACAAAAAATTATAGAATTACAGAATTGGCCAAAAGGCCGCACCAGAGTAGCCAAAAGGCCGCAGGTTTCCCCCTCCAGTTCTAGAGACATGATATCAAACGACAATAAATTCTTATTCAGGTATATCAAATTATTTGTTTAGTTTCAATAATTTAAATTTTACAGAAGTGTATTGTGAGGTTTGATTTATATATATGATACAAACACAATATATTTATACATTGTACCATTCCATTGAAAATAAATCTTATTAAACATTTGTTTTAGTTTATTAAAACATTATATGAGTGTTGAAATTATCAGTTTGGTACTCGAATATTCATGGCAGTCAAAACGTCTAAACAATTGTTAACGTTGGTATATTTAGTTAACTGATAATTATATCCATAACACAGATATTTCACTTCAAATATTGTTTACCTGACTATCTATTGTATCGATTGACATCGTTAAATTTTGGCCGATACCTTGTTAGCTTAGTTCATTAGTTGTCCAAATTAATTAACTAGCACGTTACCAATTTATTACAGTTACTAAATAATAAATGAAACTAATCCATTTTGGGAAAATAGCCGAATATTCAGTTTCAAATAACAATATCATTACAAACTAATAAATGCGTTGTTAATAATAAGACTTTAAGTATGGATTACATGAGAAAATAAGTAAATAAATTTAATAACACGGTAAAAATATAAAGATAATACAAGATAAATATTATTAAAAATAAACGCTGAGCAAAAACTAATTTTAAAAATATAATGTTGGTAAATATAATAACATTTATATTTCGAGGAAATTTCCAGCTTACTTATCTTGACCGAAATTTTTCGCATTTTGAGTTTTTTCTTTTGCCATGCAGGTATCTAAATTTGAAGTTTTTACCATTTTGTATTACCTTATTCTATATACCTCTTAAATATAGAAGATAAAAACGTATTTTTCGTAACGGTAACATCCGCCATTGCTATTATTACGATGTTACTAATATAATCCACTCAGGTATAATATGTTTGGCAAAAAACAACGTGCCGCTTTCAAGATTAGGGCAGACGATATGGATAAACTTTAAAATACGCGTTTTATCTATTTCGAGATTCACGTTCTATATTGGGTAAATAAAGGTAATAACGTCCCCAGTAATACAAAACAAACATGTTTTTTTTGTATTATATATTTTTTAATAGACAAATTTGACATATTAAATAAAAATTATCACTTTAAAAATGTATCGGACATTTCAAAAGCCCTATAAAACTGTATGAAAGAAAACAATTCTGGAGAGACAAAAAACTTTTTTTTAAATTACGTACTTAGAAAAAAAACTTCAAAATACGAAGAGTATTATAAAGATCATTTAAGCTTCAAAAAAGATAGGAACTTTTATTAACCTTAATGGGAAAATCTATTTCAGTTTCTTTAGTTTGTTGCTGAAAAATTACCTCATGTTAATTATATAACAATTAAGAATATTCCCTGCGAAAACATCATAACTACTGCACTTAATGTTATTTCAGAACTGAAAAGAATCTTCTTGTGTTAATAAAATTGGTTTGCATCATTACAATGAAGCTTTTTAAATAAAATAATAGAGTTAACCTCAATAAACAAAAATCCGCAATAAAAGCAATTGCTTATTTTGTGTCAGTTTTCGCGTTTTCTAAATGACCGGTTAAAATAAATTATATTTACCTTTATTGAAATATTTCGTTATCAGTCCCCGTGATTGATTTGAGGAGAGGAAATTGCACCAAAAGAAATATTTTGTTACAAGAATAAATGTCGGAGATACATTGATTAAAATCCTTCTTTAAACTTTCATAATCAAACTTTACTGTAATTGATTCTATGTAAAGCAATAGAGTTTGATCTGATTATTTTCATAGTTGATTAATTTGAGTTTCTTGACAAATTTTAAATCAAGTTGAGAAATTTGATAACGTTTAAAATCTTATGCATAACGTTTTAAAATTTCAAACAATTTTCCATTAAAACAAAGAAAACTCACTTTCAAACTGGAAGAAGCTTAGGAGTGGAAGAAAATAAACAAGAGTGTTAAGAAAACTGAAATTATTCCACACAATTTCATTTTCTGTCTCAAAATTTTTCAAGTGTATAAATTCAGTATCGACGTCTTGTTTTAATATTTTATCTTATATTAACTGAAAATTTTTATAGTCAAGTTGTGAAATGTGTTATGTGTCTGAAATTCCAATTTTGTTTACGATAATGTTTGATCTTTAGTGTGTTGTATCGACTTTAATACCAGTCCTTTTCGGTCGCCAGTGTCCAAGAGCTCAAATCCAAGTGCATATTTGTGTCATGAATGAACGTGATGTTTATATACCCTGGCACAATGAGTTATTCATATTCAAGTGAAAAATCTTCTTCTTCTTCTTATTTTACCATATTCGCTCTCTATGTGGAGAATATGACCGCCACGCGGCACCTCCATGTTTTCCTTTCTCCCGCCAATTGCTTTGCTTCCTCCCATGACATGCCAGCATCCCTCAGTACCGCCGAGTATATCCTTTGGATAGCGAAAAATTTCAGCACTGCCTTATTTTAAGGCAGCGATACTCCACCCTTTTTCGAGAGTTTTCGCTACATTAAGTGAGTCTGAGCATATTAATAGTAATACGTAAATATGCCACATACTACAAGAGAAAATGCACCCAAAATACTCATTTGTTTACATAAGTACTTTGGCATACCACCTTTAATCAAAATTGTTATAGATTCACACATACTAATAGGCGTCACTGTTTTGATTGATATTGTTTTTTACGGAATGTGAAATCATACAAGCATGTATTTAATTTCTGTCGAAGAAATTCATCCTACACCCACCCTATGTCCAGCAGAAAGACGCAACACACTCTCCATTTTGTAATTTTAAAAGTTAAAAGTTAGTTTCAAGATAAAAATTTATTCGTAAAAATCCTTACGATAGTTTGTCAAAAGATTCTTCTCAAAGAGACAGACACGTGTATTTTTTTTCTTCAAAATCTGTGGAATAACTTAGTTATCAATTTAAAGTATGTTTTTTATTTATCATAAAACAAGATATGTCTGATAAGGTCACAATTAATACAGGTTAAATACCCTACGAATTTGTTTCTGTTATAAAAATAATGTTGTTGGTCTGTAGAGGGATAGACGAAGTGGAAAGGTTTTACAAAAAAAGGTCCGGAAAGTTTCTCAAAGAAAAAAATGAAAAGCGGAGAAGATCAACGCTATTAAGAAAAAGTTTGCGTGAAATTTCAACAAAAATATTATGTAAAACCAAACAAGAGTGTATTTTATAAAATAAAAGTTTTTCGTAAATATTCTAGATTGCTTTATTTGTTATTTCCCAATGTATGGTACTTGGAAGTAAGTATTCAAACTTGGTAAAACTTTTTTTACCTAAAAAATATTATTTTCTGTATTATCTCTCACGAAACAACCCGAAAAAACACTTCAAACACTGAGTTTCACGGTACGATTGTATCCAGCAGATACTACAATGCGTATTTTTTTTTTATCATATCAGCTCTTTATGTATCTTTCTGGTGAAAGAGTTTCAACGAAATTTAGTCTACAAGTACTGCTTGTTTTTCGGTTACTCAACCTCTGTAACTTTGTAGAGAGAAAATCGTTACCAGAAAGACGAGAATCACAAGAATAGTATTATAGTAGATTTTTCCCTCTTGCTAAGCATAATTATTTAGAATTAAATGACGGGCAGGAGAATTTTTTTTACTTTTGGGTTAAATCCCGTGGAAATGATTACCACAACAAAAGATAGCAAAGGCACCAATTAAAACTTCTATATTTAATTACAGTTTTGAACAATTTGTGTCTTATATTATATACTTGTTAGTTTATTTTTCACTGAATTGGAGTACTGATAAAATCTGTCTCGAAATAGACCAACACCATCTGTATTTATGAGATAAATAGACCCAAAACCATTCTTCGGTAATGAATATGATCATAAACACGCAATGCTTGTCGAATGATTAAGTGGCGATACAGAAAACATTTTTTTTTAGAATGGATACATTGGTTAAACTATTTTCGCAACCAGCCCGCACGTAGGTGGCATAGCGTGTCAAGAAAATCGATTAGTTTTCCGAGAAAATTCGCAACAATACTAAATTTAGAATAACGAGTCAAAGAATACTATTAGCGAGTAATTGCTAACCTGTTTTGCGATGTGATTTTAAATATATAGTGTCTTATAATTTTGCAAGGGCATCTAAAAAAAGGTATCATAAACCAACTTTTATTACCAGTAAGCACACGCGAATTTTTACACAAAACGAGTCTAAAATTGATTGTCTAAAAGACTTTTTGTAATCAAAAGAGTGAAATATGATTCAGGAGTCTTGAAGTAGTGTGTTTTTTTTCCGTTGTCGGAGTCGGAATTTTTTTAAGACTTCGACCCATTAAAAAAAATATATTTAATCATGTGTATTCAATCCACAAGAGTCTATAGTACTGCCACTGTAAGTTAAGCTAACTAAAAGTAATCTGATATTATACAAGTATGCAGTGGTGTAGTGGGGCAAGGTCGCGCCAGGTTGGCGACCTGGCACCTGAAAATGAGGCAGGACGCCGCCCTGCCATCTTTTTGACTTGTAATTTAATTTTCAAGTACATACACATATTCAAAATTGTTTTTTTATTGATTTTATTGTTAAAACTTGTAGTTTTTTAACTTCCGACGAATACTATTTTTTATGTATTAAAGTAGAGTTCGTCGGAGCTTACTCAGTTGACTTCTTTGCCATTTTTTTCCCTACTGATTTTAATATTAAATTGTACTATTTTTTTCTCCATTGTAAAAGTTTTAAATTTATATTTTGTCAACCTTTTGAAATGTTAATTTAATAAATAAATAAAAATAAAATAAAATAAAAAAAATAGGGAAGAAATCAATGACCGACCTGGTATCTATTTATTTACCACTACACCGCTTCATGTATGTAAGGTTATCAATTAAAAAATCAATTCGGAGTTGGCTTTTTAATTTAATGCCAGAGATAGATTTTTTTTTATTGATTTCACTGTCGGTTGGTAACACTGTACATACTGTATATTTAAGCGCACAACGCACACACACATTCTGTGCCTGGGTTTGTATCAAGTGTATTGATAAAATGCTGAAAAGTTTAATAGCCACCTGGTCTATAATTTATGCTAGAATACATTTTTAAATAAAGTTTAAAAAGTGACACCAATCTTTCGGCGGTTGTCTTTTTTCGTTTTGTTTTATTATTCGAAGCTCTTGGATACTTATAAGCATCTGTAATTACGTTGTGTCTAAAGACATATATGTCAGTGATGGCCCGGTTCATGATCACTGTCATATATCCGATCATTCAGAATGGATATATATAGGATGTGAACGAGGATGCGTCATGAAAGAAAGATTTAGTTAATTATTAATCAATTATACCAAAGTTCATAGAATAACAAAACATATTGATTGTTGACTTAATGTTTATTCGTAAAACTAAGCCAGTCTCGATGTTCAACGTAACAATGTAAAATAAGAGAGTACTTAACTGTAACGTAAACTTTAATACAAGAGAAAAAGATTCATTTTTTGTGTTGTACAGAAAAAAGAAAATTGAATGTAGCAAGAGGTACTAAGGAATTCTGTATTTCGTATTCAAATCGGTAGTTCTGCAAAAGCGTCCAACCGAAAACCCTTTTCGTGTTACGTCACACGTCTTATCTCTGAATAAATAAATCCCAAATCCTACCCTGTATCTACTATGTCGTTAATCAAAACCCACGCAGCTCCACAGTACAGAGGGAGAGGATGATATTTAAAAATTCACAAAAAAAAAATATTCAAAGAGGCTCAGTATTTGTTAATGGCTATGTTTGATTATTAATGATACTATAATTATTAAGTCGTTATTCATAAATTGACAGGTAAATAAATATTTTTTATTTCTTTTTTAAGAAAGATATCATCAATTTTTAAATAGCATATAAAGTATGTGTTGAATTGTGATTATAAACCCACAATTTTTATTAAAAAAAACACAAACTATTTTTCTAAAATATTAAGCATTTTTGACTGATACAAAACATTAATTCATTCTAATTGACAGGACATTTGAAACGAAACGGTGACGTAGCATAAAGCTCTTCATACATGAAATAAACCAATAAATTGAATAAACATAATACCAGGAAGTTGTCATCACTTCAGTGGAACAAAGGTATTTCTAATAATGTTATAATGACAAAGCCGAGGATGATTCCTTAGTTTGAAGGCTTTCAAAGGGTAACACGTAACACTTTACTAAGTGATTGTCTTATACAAATTTCTACAAATTAAAACAATACCAATTTATCATCGATAATGTAAGCAAAGCCGTATTGTGAAAGCAATTACTTAAGTTCATTACTTATAACTCGATTAATAATAAATTAAGTGAATTAGTTATTGTTTATTTACATAACATTAACATATATTTTATATGACAAGGAGCATAATATAAAATTATTATTTATAATCGTTTAAATCCCATATTAGAATATATATATTACTTAATGAAATAATTTCTTTGCTCTTGTCTTGTTATTTTAAACATTGTTTTATATTGTCACATGTTTTTAAAAGCATTAGTTATTCGACCCATCCAAAGGACTGTAGATCGAAGTTAATGTCGTTTCGTACCCCCTGAGTATTACTTTTATGGGCTATTTGTCCGTCCTATTGTTATTTAAACAACTTGGTGAACTCTATAACGTCTTTATTTTCTCACTTTGTGCCCAGCATAATACCTTTCGATTTCACGCTGGGCGATGTTAGTTAAATGTATTCTTTTGATCAGTCGTTCTTGTAATGGTGGATACATAATTCATTTTAAAAAAGGTGTTTTAACAAAAAGTAAATAACTTTTTTTTTTAATACATGAAATCGAGACATTTTTAGTTGTTTATTTTCATTCAAATTCATCGGTAAAAAATATCAAAAATCGAGAGTGATAATATAGTATTATTAAAACGTGAAGAATAAAAAATGTAATAATATGCAAATTTCCTCGTTAGAAATTAAGGTCATCAATTTTAGTGCTGAAGCACAAAGATAAAACTTTAAGTTTTAAAAAATATTTCATTATTTTTAAGTATATTTTTAGAACCTTCATGAAAAAAGTAATAAGCACTTTAAATACTGAAAGCATGTTTTAACCTTTAAAAATATGTTTAAGAATAAAATAATCCGTGAGATTGATGGCTACCTGTGACAGTTTTTTTAAAAAATATATTTTCGTTGGCAGTGACAGAATTTTTCAATTTGGCATGATTTATTTTAAGACGTCATGCATTTATCGTGGCCCTTCTTCGCAGCGTAGAGGGTCTACGACCAACGCTTTATCTTTGTTAAGTTACGAGTAAAGATATCTTCAGTAAATAGCATACGGTGCTGTACATTTATTCTAAATGTAGGTACACAAACCAGACATTTTTAAATGAATATTTTGTAAGAATCTCTTTTTCATTTGTATTTTTTTTTGAAATATTAAAATATTAGTAAAAAGGCATTTGGTATTTTATACTAAGCCATATTTTTGAAAATGTATAAAAAACAAACTTTGTTGATACAAAACTGTTCAAATAAATAAATTACATTTTGTGAATTTCAAATGCACTTACACTTTGACATCACACAAAGAGATTGAAAGATAATAAAATAGCTGTGAAAATGAGTTTCCTGGATACTTCAATATTTGAGCTGGGTAGAAAATTGAATTTTCACTTTTAATAGCTTTAGGGCCAAATGCAATTAAACAACATAATTCAATAATAAAACACTTTCAAGGTCACTTTCAAAGTGTTTACTGTGAATACTTGGTGATTGGAGAGGTATTATATTAAAAAAATAAACACTCTCTTGAACAACGTTCCCTCTAATTTTTCTATTGTCTGCGGACAATCAACTTCTTTGTGCAGTTAATTTTCAGCAAAAACAAAAAACTTGGGCAAGCAGGAAGGTAGGTAGGTAGTCACTGATATACTCACCGACGCTTGAAAAATCAATTCGTCATATTAGGCTTCTAAAAAACTCTAGGAATCATTGATTCCTAGAGTTTTATAAAAATTGTATAATATTTTAACCCGATAGTTTGATGCTTAAGTCCAGTCAGTCAACCCATTATTTGCATATTATATTACCTTAACATGTCTCTTGAGATAATTTCACATTTATTTACAAGAATCAGGACTGATTTGCTCATCATGAGCATCTTTCACTCATTGTGTTGAAAATGCTTGTGGTAAGCGAAAAATCTGAAGTAGTATAGTTTATATTTTTTAAACATTTTCAACGCGTTAACTGTCAAAATATTTTAATGTTTGCGGAAAATGAAACTCGTTCTAATTTTAATTCAAATACGCGAAAACAAGAAAAATAATTTCATGTCCTCAATAAGAAACTATACAATTATGTTGTGACAAACAAACAATTAACCAAATTAGATATTATCGAAAATATTAAATGAATCGAAGTTTTACATTAATATGATAGCTGAAGTCATACTGTATTTGAAGCATGTTTCCTACATTTTTTTATTACGACATCCTTAAAGATGTCATGAGGCATGTAAAAGAAATATGTTTATATAAGTTCTTGATAAAAATAAACTATATAATAAAAAAGACCGACTCGAACCGCTGCGTCATTATTTATGAGAGTGATCTTATGGTATGTTATTTCCGACAGTAAGAGACACCATTACCCTGTGATATTATGACAGACAACTGTCAAAACAAAAGGCATACATTACCATACGTTGTAAGTTAAAACGCAGCTTTCAAAACTTTTACATAAGTATACCTTTTTTGTAAGAAATATTTTAGACGTGAAAGAATCTTACTCTACTGGTTTTTTCATTTATAAACTGATCATAAATAAATGGCATAGAACTAAAATTAGCAGCATATATATTTTGTAAGGTCCTTGATAATAGGTTTCAAAAGTGTTATCACTAGTATAACTAATTGGTTTTCCTACGAAATAATTCAAATTACTTAGTTATAAAGCAGAAGAATTATTACTTTTAATTAGACTAGAAACTGTGTTTATAACATTTAAGTATGGTCTGGAATTGTTTTCGTGTTTGGAGAACAATAAATAATCGTTTTATAAAACTATCTTTTAATAGTGTTTCACAGTTTTGAAAACCGCGCAATTATTCAAAATTAGTCCGAATTTAGAACATGAGACATATTCTGGTGATTTCTCACGGGAGATACAAATCTTGATTTATGATATTCTAGAATCTAGAATCTAGACAGAAAATTAATGTAGGTCCTTGTAGACGGTTAATTTACCTAAAATTAAAGGATTCGACAAGGTAAAGATATTATAAAGGGATAATCTAATCTAATGTTTACAACGGTGCAGTGTGTACTTACATATGTTTGTATTACACTTCCATATGTTTGTATCACTTACATATGTTGCAAAGAGTTTTATGAAAAACGTTTATTTTAAAATATACACAATTAAACATAAAACTTATACTGTATATATGTTATACTATACTGTTTTGTATAAATTGAAACAATCAAAAGTAGTAGATGTTTCTAGCTGCAATAACAACCAAACGTTCATATTTTTAATTTTTAAATAACAATGGTTTACAAACAAACTTTAAATCACAAAAAAAACAGTTGGTAATTTTGTAACAATTTTAACATTTTCATCAAAATATTCTTGCTAATTAATTATAATTCTTAATTCAAACTGTAAAAAAAACAGCTAAAGGTAGATAAGTGACAACGATAAGTAATAAAGAAAACCAATACTGGTGATGGTCGCTTTTGAACATGACTTAATGTAGTAGAAAATTTAATTGCTTCTAGCTCAATTTTAAATAAAATCATTTATACAAAACTTAAATAGGTAGATTAGAAATGATTAAGAAATGTGTTCAAACTGAAAAACTTCAGTATCATTTATTTTTCCGGATATTTCTGCGAACTCGGTTTTTTAAAAGTAAGAAAGATAAATAGAAAATAGTACTGACAGCAAGTTTACTGCTACTTTAAACTCCATTTATCTTCTGTCTAGAGTTCTAGAAGTAGATGAGTACGTATTTATTTTGCTAAGAAGCGTGTAATAATGGTGCTTATGAAACTATATACATAAAAGATAACTTCTTAAAATAGATAAATAAAGTATGCGGTGTTAGTAAAGGTAGTTTATATTATTTTTTATTTTCGGTATTACCGTATGTTTAAGCGCGTATTCATAGCTACATAGAAAAAATCTAATATATGTAGATGTTAATAGATAATTCTTGATAAAATATAAACACATAATAAGTGCCTTCAGAAACTAGTCGGTATTTTATAAATGTATCTCTAATGATATACGTATTTTTACGTAGCGTGGTCGATAACTATTCCATTAACTCTTTTGGAAAGCTTTTAATTGAAGAACTTATTCAATCTTAATAAATTTCGATTCATGATATTTTTACCATTTCCGCTCATTATTTGAAGCACATTGACTCGTAATGGAAGTATCTCAAAAGGAAAGTTTTTACGAGAACTATTTGTTACTAAGCCGGTTGCGTGATTTTTTTTTTAAATTAACATTGCATACAATTGACAAAATATAAATTGTTAATAATCAAAAATATTCACATTTAAAACAAATATATATACTTTAAATCAGTGGAGGGAAACCTGTGGCCTCTTGGCAACTCTGATGCGGCCTTTTGACTTGATCGTAATATTCACTTTGATCAAAAAAATATTCGCAAGCGTTTGAAAAAAGAGCTTAATCAATATGTTCAACAGTCGAAAAAAACGGAGGGGGGGGGGGTTGTCAACGTTTTCTTTACTGCGGCCTTATGTTGAATCAAATAAAATAATGTGGTCTTTAGAAATGAAAAGGTTCCCCACCCCTGATCTAAATAGTCTAAATAAATGCAATATTCTGTATATAATATGTTTACATGTAAAATTGTTTTTAACTATTCGATGTATATTTTTTAAGTTTAAATATGTTTTTTTAATTATTTTTTACAGTGATGGGTTCCTGCCTCTTCGTGTACGGAAGGAAAGTTGGAGAGTTGTGCCGGCGTGATAACGATTGCGAGTCTGGACTTTTGTGCGAAGATACAGCCCCAGGTTTGTTACCTAGATTATGAAAACAAAAATATTCCATTAAAAAAATAATAATAATAATGATAGCTGAAAAATACCATTCAATTCGTGTTTCGGTAACACTATTATGATTCTAAATTGTTTTTTTATTTATACTTCAACACTTACCTTGAAAATGTTAAGCACAACTCTAAACTACAGGTGGTCCATTTCGTACTTTTATTAAAATTATTTTATTATTAACTTTTCCAAATAACGTCCTCAATCAATTTACGTCATGGGTTTTCACCGTCCAACAAAGGACAGTAAGTGTTAAAACATGTTTTTCACATGGTTCTTTAATGACCAGAAACATATCGGAAGTATTTTTAGCACCGTAGGGGAAGTGTTAATAAAGTCTAGATGAAAAGAAAATTCTGACATAGATTTTAAAGCTTGTAAAAGCTGGTTTGATACAATATTTAATTACTGTTTTAAAATGTTTTTGAAATACAATTCATAACGTTTTAATGTTTCTCTTCTTCCATACATTCAACATTCGTTCACACTTTCAGGAATTAATAACGAGCGAAAGTCGACACAAAACTCTTTTTTCCTCTTATTATTTTTCATATTGATCTTCAGTATTTTTTTGCTTAAGGTTACTAAAGTACTTTAAAATTTAAAAGATAAATTACATACCATCAAACATTACTAAACGAGCTTAACTCTACTTACTAAAAGGTTCTTTTAGATTGTATTATCGAATTATTCGTTTCGCTTTGTAGAATTATCTCATAATCGTGATCGTAATAATTATAAGTTAGCCAAAACATAAAACCAGCGTAACTGCGTTAATTAATTTAATAATTAATGTTAATTACTCTTTATCTTATTAAATTTATTATGATGTTTTTTTATATATTCCAATTAGATATACATCTAAATAAAGGATGTTAAAAAGAACATCCTTTTTTTTAAATGAAGAAGTAAATTAAATTATTATTTGTTTATTTCGTTCGATATGAAATAACAGTAACAGTCAGATAACAGTAAAACACATAAGAATACCATGATACCTAGCCCTGAAACTTAAATTTAGAGAAACTTATTATACATTTAATTTTATATATTTGTTTAACAGTATTGTCCAGTTTAAAGAAAATATATTTAAAGTTAATTGCGTATTAATAAAAATGACATTATTAGCCTGAACAAGAAAAATAGTGAGAAAATGTTTCGTAATTTTATTGTAGATATTTAATATTTTACAGCATGACATATTTATTCTGTATTCAACAATGATGTTCTTTGAACTTCATCAAGAAGCCAAAATCCACAAAATCTGTTTAACTAATATTTGTAAGTGAAATATAATAAAACCAGAAATGTATTTTTAAAGGTAACGTGTCACGGAAACGTACCCCCAGGCTATCATTTGACTTGGGAAGATAACCGTTTTTTGCAAGGTTTTTTTGTAAATCTTTTTTTGAAAAGAAGAAGAATTCAATGAACACACATTTAAATTTAAGAAACCTTCAAAACGTTGTTTAAGTAAAGACTTTTTAAATTACTTATCTCAAGAGACTTTTGAAATAACTTTGTTTAATGTCCTGTTTCCATTATTTAAAACGTTAAAATGCGATGTTAAATTGAATCCTGGAAATTATATTAATGTTTGATAAAATAAAAACAGCAACGAAATTAACATTTATTACTGTTTATCAACGATTTTGAACAGGTTGAGGTAGAAATGTTATAGCTAGAAACTATATGACTGAAGTGGTTGTCACATGAAATAAACGGTAACTGTATTTGATTAAAATTGAAGATAATCAGAACTAAGAACGATTGCAGTTTGCTGTACACGTAATCCTTATTAAATGAATAAAAATGCTAATATACATTGTCTTTGAAACAGTAAAAAAAAATTAAAGCAATTATTATCGTTGTGAACTGTATTGATTGTTTGTTATCGTAGGAGAGCCAAGAGTGTGCCGTCCACCAGTCTCATCCAGCAAGCAATACGCCGAAGAGTGCCATATGTCTGGAGAGTGTGATGTAACGCGAGGACTTTGCTGTCAGCTTCAGCGCCGTCATCGCCAGCAACCCAGAAAGGTAAGAGCAACTCTTTAAAACATTTATTCTTGATTTAGATTAACCTTTACTTTTTTTTCATTACAGTACGAAATAGTTTATTCGAATAAAACTTCAATGACTTCTGTTCGTAAAGTTTTTCGTAATTAATGCTTTTGAAGTATTAAGTGTTAACGGTTCATGTGTTTTTATCAAGAACCAGTGAAGTGAATATTTGAGTTCTGCTATTCAAAAAATAAAATTCTCATTTACGATCCAGAGAAATGTGTCATTTTAGTTTCTTCTTCCTTAACGTAAATGTCGATACTATTAAAAAAACAGAATCTGGAATCGAAAGTAATTATACAACTACCAGCAAGAAGTATATTTAAAATATTAAAATCTAATATAGCATTTATACGAGTGCACAAGAAGTGAAGCGAGCCAAGAAGTAAAATGGTAAAACTATTATATTAGAGTTTTAAGAACAATCATGTTTTTACTTGGTGGTTTGGTAGATTGCGTATTTTTTTTTTGGCGAGATAACACTATTGCAGTGTGTATTTACTAATCTCACTTCACTTTTATGATACTTTTATACATGCAGAATATTATAATGCATCTAACTAATTTGATCCTAAAATATCACTTTTCTCACTTCACCTCTCAGGGGTTGTATGTAATATTAACATTATTTGAGTGTTTGTATCATCGTTGCTGAGGCAAAAATGATAGGAAATAATTTAATACATTATGAATATTTGCGTCTTAAGCTGGAAATTTATTGCTCAACCATCATAGAAAACTGTTTTGACAGAACTGTCTCAAAGAGAATTTAAAATTAAGTAGAATTAAAGATGAAAAAGCTTTTACGTTTTTTGATAAAACTGTTCCAACCTTTAGATAGTTTATGTAAGTTAAAATTATCTGAATTTTTTGTTAGATCGTATAAAAAGCGACGTTTTTGTAATGTTTATGAGGTAAATAAAATCTTTTCGCTATCTAATATGCATAATATAAATCTCAAACGCGTTTAGCATTTTCAATGAATAATAAATAGTACGTACATTTATAATAAAAATCCAGGAATTTTGTCGAAAACAGATTACTTTCGGCTTACTTGGTAATAAAAAAAAACGATTTGTAAAGAAACCCACTTATTCGACCTTTTCACAATCGCCCCCAAAACGGTTTTCAACTTTTGATCGAGATTTTGCGTAGGCAGCTAAAACTTGTTCGGAGTGTATAATTATTGCCTGTCTAAATTCAAATGGCTTTTATTTGGGGAAATCCTGTAGGTGTAATAGTTGCAGTGGGTATATAACGGATTTACGGACGTATTTATTTATTTAATCGGAAAATAAAATAGCTTGTGAATTCACAAATTTGTATTGTCGGGTTCGTTTTTATGTTAAAAACAAATACAAGAACAGAGATGGATATACAAAACAAAAAATATATGAAAACGAAATAAGTTCTCGGAAAATTAAACGGAGTATAAAAAATATGTAAATTATCGACAGATAAAAACCTTAAATATAAATTTTTAATATCATAATATTAAAAATATGCTTAAGCTTAAGTCCACATTGATTATATTCATATTATTATTACATTTTGCATAACTTTTCAGAAGTACAAACGTTAATTTAAACATGATGGTTTTTTTAAATAAATTTTAAAAATATAATATTTTAATAAATGTTTTATTAAAATTACACGATTGAACTACTAGTATATCCCTTATCTTTTTTAGTTATAAAAAATTTTCAGGTTCGTTGTCGAGTGGTAAACGTTTTTAAGTTAGGTTTCCTAGCTCACTGGTTAGAATCCTGGTAAGCATATTTTTCTTTATATAAATTTATGAATTATTATTCGAAAGCAATAGAGTTTGTCGGAGCTTACTCGTTGACTTCCTTGCCGATTTAAAATAATTATTTATTCATTGTAAATGTTTTAAATTTAAAATTGGTCAATACTTTGCAATGTTTATGTAAGAAAGGATACATAGGTGATAAAAAAGTTTTCTTTTTCTCGTTGAAATCCTGGAAACTAATAGGCACAGCTCTAGTCGATAATCTGAGCCATAAACTTTCAAAGGGAATGGATGTTAGACGATAGGTTGTTTGAAAATCACTCATGATTGGCTTACAACGAAACTGACAAATCGTTCAAAGGTTTTTAATTCACACGTAAAATTGCCCAGATTGTAGTGGGTGTATTAAACACTACCACTAAACCACGACGGCTAAAATAATATACATTGCCAAAGTTTTGGTAATCTATATATAACCTTCATGAATTATGACAACAAATTATCTGATTCAAAGAGAAATAGTTATTATGACAGGCGTATCTACAAATTGGTGGCATTTATCATATTTATGACCTTCATCAGTTATGCTAAATTGCCATTAAATTCAGACATACCGCTGTAAATGTAAATCAAGTTTGTGCATTAAACATGTACATGAATTGTTGTATTTTATGCTGTTTACTATTATGAATGTGTTATAATCATATGAGTTATTATTTAAATAGATATCAATAGTTTTATTTACAAAAAAAAACAATAAGAATTATTCTGAAAGAAAAGAATTTCCAAGAAGTTACAAACAATTCATTTTGTTAACGATTAAATTTGTGTGCCAAAAGAATAAAAGTGTTAAGTCTTAAATCGGTACTTTTCGTGAGAACCAAAACAAAATTTGCTATTACAACGTAAAATTTACTTGTTTACCTACACCGATTTGACTGGTCCTCTTTCTTTTTTGTGTACATATGCATATGTATGTTGAAGTTATTATGAAATATTCAACCATTTAATAAAAAAAATAAACGCTCTTTTTGTTTGGCACACATATGTAATGTGATAACACGACCACTGACATATATCAAGACACTATTTAGAATTTAAATGAAAATACATTAATTAAACTTAAATATGTATCTGTTATCCATTTGTTAATTGCCAAAGTAATGGATAGTCGACAAGAAAATATTTTATTCAAATAATCGATACAAATTAAATTTGATATCTTTATAATCCCACAGATTATTAAACAAACAGTGACACGCATTTTGATTATTAATATCTTCAGATAAACTGTTGTAAGGTTGTTTCCACATGATCTAACAGTTGATTCTAATTCCAAATGAATTACAATATATTTTCAGTTTTATGAGGTAAGCCACGTGTTACATTTTTTACACAGCCAGTAGACCAGCAATGTTAAAAAAAAATTAGATTAAGAAAAGAACTTCCGCAAATTTACCGCCAAATCTATAGAAAAAAAATATCCATTCTCTTTTGTTTTAGTTTTAAAGGTTTTGGAAATTTTATCTGCATGAAATTACTTTGTGATGTGTAACAAAATATATCGACTACTATTTTCAAGAAACGAGATTTTAAAAAAAATTCAACATCATTAAGAAAACTCTTAAAAACGTTGTACGAAGTAGTTGATAATTAGAAAAAGATTTTGGAGTAAAAATTAATAAGTCGATTTGAAAATTTGTACTCGTGAAACCCTAGAGAAGATGGGGAACCCGCGGCCTTTTGACCACTCCGGTGCGGCCTTCTGGCCAATTCTGAAAAAAACGAGGTTTGGAGATATCTGAGAAAAAAGTATAGCTAATTGAGGATTTCAAATTCTTCGGTGAGCTAACAAAAAAAACAAGGTTTGTAGATATTTGGGGGAAAAGTAGGGTAAGGGATTGAATGTTAATCAATTCCGTCCTATGTTTACTGCGGCCTTATGTCGAATCATAAAAATGAATGCGGCCTTTAGAGAAGAAAAGGTTCCCCACCTCTGCCCTAGAGCGTTACCACACGACCATGGCGACTATATTGAATTATGTTTACTGTAGCAATGTATCGAAAATATAACACAAAAAAGGAATTCATTGTATATATAACAAAATAAATTTAATTAACAAAAACAAATATTCAAATTTCAACCAACGATTGTTTTGTTTTTCAAAAATTTCGTTCGACCCCAGGTCCTAATAAATATCAAACAAAACGGTTGGCTTAGCTTGATTTAAGTATACGTTACAGAACTTAAAGAATGCGTGGATGTTGTTGGATAAAAATTATAAAACTTTACATTATTTATAAACCAGTTTATATTTTGTTTGCTTTGAGAATATTCCCTAAAGGTTTTTTTAAAACATTTTTAAGGTAAACCCTTTTGCAAACATCCTTCAGAATACTTCAAATAAATTTGTTTGGATAGGAAACTAACAAAAGGAGTGTTGACCAATGGTGTTATATGAACTTTGTGTCTCGGAAAAGTTTTTTTTATACAGTCAAACAATTAGTTACCTTTCCAAAAATTCTCCCAATGAAAAAACTACAAACAATAGAAACAGTACGAGTGAAGAATTTTATTTTATTATAGCGTGTGTTCAGGAGAGTTTTATAATGCATTAACTATGTAAACTAAAAAGATTTTAGTAAAATGGTAAATTTTATAAGCCAAGTAGAGTGAACACAAGAATTACAAAATACAATTGATGCATACTTAAAAGAAAACATGAAATAAAACTATGCTATAATATTAAACATAGCCACATGGATTTGAAACTGTATTATATTACTAACGCAGACTTTTTGAATTTGAATCATTTAAATTTTGTACACTTCCACAAGTTTTGTCTCTAACGACCCGGGCTTTAGCTTTCGGCATCTTCATGAATTCAAGTGCACGGACTAACTTGACATGACGCTTGGTAAATAGTTGTATCGTGTATTTTTATAAAACAGTAAAAATATATCTTCTTTCTTCTTCTTTGGCCATGTTTCTCCATGTTTCCCTGTCTCCCGCCAATTGCTTTGCTTCCTCCCATGACATGCCAGCATCCTTCAGTTCCGCTGAGTTCATCCTATAGATAGTACCCGACGGACGTCCGGGACGCCAGAATCCCACCGGTCGAAAGAAAAGGCAGGCAGGATTGAGGCTTTCCGGAGGCATCCGCAGCACGTGACCCAGCCAGTTCCAACGTCTATAACCACTAACGTGATGGGACGCTGTCTTGTACGCTCCCTTATCTCTGAATTCCTCACAAAATCAAACCACCTCACCCATTATCCGACGCAAGCATCTGTTCTCGAAGCTCAGTATATGGTTTTTTTTCTCTCTTCCTTCGAGAGTCTTCGTTATGTGCCATGATTCGCAGCCGTAAAGCAGAAAATTATATCAATAAGTTAAAAACTATTGATGACAATTTAGATAAGTTTTACTAATGGCATGATTTTAAATTAATTAATGACGTTTAATTTATTGGGGAAGTAATAACATAGACAAATACGATTTTTGTATGTTTTTGAAATTACATGTGATTACCGCTAAAAAGTATTATCATGGTTATGCCTTCTGATACAAAAAGTTTTTATTGATATAAAAAATTTTTTTTAACACGAATTATTAAATGTTCATCTTTATGTCAAGCTGTTTAAGAATAAACGAATAAAATATTCTCAATCAATTTACAAGTAAAATTAAGTAATCCATGTCTACTCTCAAAATGGAGCATGAAGAATCCTAATGGAATTTATTTCAATAGCTATTTTTCTTGTAAAACTGCTTGTTACTTAATTCCTCATCAAAAAGTGTAGAATGATGAAATTAATGGTTTGCTAGTCGCTCTCACTACGTCCAATTTTAGGAATCAGATTAAAATCATCGATGCTTTTAAACATAAATCGATTGAAAATAATCTGTCCGAAGTAAGATAAGGACGTTGACTACTAAGCCACGGACCTTGCAGTAATTAGAAGAAATCAATGGACTTTTTAAAATAGTATATGTAACAGTAATTCATTATCGTAATTCCATTCACCATGAAGGTAACTTCAGTGAACCTAATCTAAACTTTTAAAAAATGAAGGAAAAAATATTTTCAAAAACCTGATTCACGAATTACAGGCTAATTATATTCCATGTTCAAAAGACTATTCAAAAAAAAATATTGGTTTTATTGGCATCAATAGAGAAAGTAAATCGACTATTCTAAGCCGTGTTTTTTCCTCAATAATTGATTAAGAAACTACCACTGAGTGATTATAATTATAATTTACTGTTGTTCAAATCAGAAAATGTGTAATTTATGATATTTATCTCTATAGACTTTATCGACGACAACATATTTTGTATGAAATGCGTCGGATAAAGAAATGTAAACTTTTTTCCGGATAACATTCCGACACTGGCAAAATCATTGCCGGGAATATTGGCTTTCTTTGTAATACGTTTATCTATCAAGATAAGACTTATAGCTGAGATTGTAAATTTATCGGTATACAACAGGATGCTGTGTACATCCTATGAAAATAGCTGGAGATGAACAATAAAAAGGAAGTACTACTTTTCGTTCCCCTAACAGTACCAACTTTATAACAAAAAGTGTATAAATTTTTACTTATTAAATGGCCTCCGAACGGATTATCTCAACATATGAATCGCCTTGTCACAAAATACGATATGTACACACATTAAAAAATCTAGAAAATAATATGTGCGTATTGTACAGGCAGTTTAACACAAACTGAGAAAAAAATACATGTTCCGAAAATCAAAATCAGCTTATTAAAAAATAATTGGAATCTCAATTAGCGATATATTCATGGATCAAAATATTTCAAATTTGATTGATTCTGCTATCAATTTTTTTATTTTGCATGAATTTATTTAATTTTGTGTCTTATCAGCTAATAAACACTGTTATTTTTTAAATTTAAAAGTACACAATAAAAAAAAAATAATCTTAACTTAAAACAGACAATTATTGCTTGAAACATAAAACCTTGTTTTAGGCAACTTTTCAAATGTATACATTTCGCTTTTTGTAATTAGACGTTCACATATTGTTCTTTTAAAAAAAATAAAGAAAAAAGTATGGTTCTAAGAATACACTACTCTAATCTTTCTCGCAAACCACTTTATAATTACTACTTTTAAATTAATGAAATACTGCTATTAAATTAATGAAATAATCATTCGGAATCTCAATACTGTGTGTTAGCGTTCACTACTTGGCTACATAACTGCATTTCAAAGTGTTGAGATTTAATTTCCCCCACAAGAAAGCTGTGGTTTTTATACATATAAACGTATTGCACATCAGATTTACACACTCGAAGAGCTTTCAGTAAATTTCAATTAGATTATTTTTCAATTAAATTTAATATTAAAATTAGAAGTATGTATTCCAAGAAATAATACATTATTATATAAAGGACTTCAGTATTGATCTTTGTGCTACATTGCCTGATCTGGAATCATGTTTCGGATTTACCGTATCTTAAAGATGTTCGATTTTGTTCTTCGAAGTTCGAAGCCATGTTGAGCCGTAAATTAATGCCTGTCTGTTCGGAAACTTTACTGAACTATATTGCATTATAGAACAAGCTTTGAAAAGCTTACAGCAATATAAAATATCTAAATGAAAAAAGACAATGTACATTGTGAACATTTATTTATAAAAAGGTATATTTATTTTAAACTACGAATGCTTCATGTTAAGAGCATTGTATGTGTACAATTAAGCATTTAATTAAAATTGTTTTAATAAAGAACCTGTTGTTAGTCGGCTGTTATACCTGCTCAATCAGAAACATGAGCTATTATTGTTAGTTAAATACTCAATGATTCTACAAAATTGTTAGAAATATATATTTAAAAAATATGTACAGATTAATAAGAAATAAAATAAATAAATATAATTCTCAATCAAACTGCCTAATAGTACGGTTTACAGAGTGTTATCAGCGAATATTTAGATTCAATAATAATGGATGTAAATAAATAATTGTATATATTTTTTTTTTGACTATGTCTGTTGAAGTGATGAAAAACAAAAATAGTAATATAAATATATAAGACATAACAGCTTGAAAAAAAAACTCGGCAAGATTGAGAGTCACTTGAAACAAAATTGCAAGTCACTTGGGGGAAACTAAATCCTGAACAACCATGATTTCAAATGATATAGCATTTTACTTATTAAAATTTGATACATAACTTAGCCAGGCTGAAGCTTAAACTGTATGATCACAAGGGTAAAGCTATTATGAAAAGACCATAGATTTTTTTGTATAGGTAACTTAATCAACGAAGTAATAATAAAATAATATTTAACTTTCGCGAAAACCAATGTTGTGAAAGTTAGTGTCTGAAATCGAATCCCAAGAGTTTAATTAAGCAAGCCACATTTTCACAGGTAACTTTACTTTGAGACGTTTCCGAAAGAAGTTTTAGTTTAAAGTTTAAACTGATGCTGAATTATATATAACGAGACGCTTGAATTGTGGAGCCGAAAAAATGTAAATTATTGAATATTTAAATCGTTAAAAAATCGCCTAAAGATAAATTAAAAGTACAAAGGCAAAAATAGTCGAGAAAAAACAAAGAAGTTGACTTAAGGTACTTGTCATATCTTTTGTAAAACTAACCTATTTTCAAACATTATAGTTTTTTATGCTTATGCATACGTCTAAACTATTTATGTTTCCAACGCGAAATGGGTTATAACTTACAGAATATAAAAACAAAAAGAAAACAAACGCAATAAATTATAAAAAATAGTTTTTAAATTGTTAGAGTACTATTTAAAAACGATGATAGGGCTTTGAAATTAGATAAATACATTCAGACTATTTATTGATTTGGCATTTACTTGGTAGAACTCCATTTTAAATGGGGTAAAAATATCAAGGTATTTCAGTTCTACAGTTATTTATATGTTATATGTTGATAGCTATTTCGGCTTTCGAGACTGCTTATAATTTGAAGCTTTATTTCTGTAACAGTAAAATGTGTGTTTAAATTAGTTGAGAGGAATTGATATAAAATATATTGTGTGCATACTTTTTATTTTCTGCAAAAAAAATAATGCTAAAGATTGTTATTTAAAACTTTTCTTACAATGGCATATATTTTTATCTTTAAAAATAATTGCAAGTTGACAAATTCTCAATTGATAAGAATATTTCGAATATTTAAATTTCTGAAATTGTCCAATAGATAAACAAGTATCCAAATTCATTTAATTAACAATTTTACTATGTTTCGATTTGTAATAATACTACTTTGTTGTAAACTCAAACTTCGCAAAGAAAATTGAAGAATACACATTTTCGATGTATTTGGCAGCTATTTTATGTAAATTCAATCGGGATATAAATTAAATTTGATAACTTTGTTATTACACTGATTGTGTTAAAGTAATTAGTTTTTAATTAGTAACGCTATCGTAATTTACAAGATTATTGTTTGTATCCAGACCCTTTCATACGCTTAGCAGAAAGAAACAAACCTAACCACTAGTTTGTAATTGATCAGTTAATAATAAGAATCAATGTTTCCTAGATTAACTTTACTATAGTGAATCTGGAGATAATTCTCAAATCGGGAATACACGTGTCGAATTTGTAACAAAATTAATGGAGTAACAAAGTTATAAAATTAATTTTATATTTTCGGATACATCACTAAATCTAACCAAAATATGTAAGATAATGCAATTAAATCACATCGAAAAGTCCTTACAGAAAACAGTAACCGTTGAAATATTTCACAGAAAGTTTGTTTTATTTGAAAGAATCGACAATGCAGTGGTTTAAAATATTGACAATAAAACTGTCATGTGGCACGTGCTGCATATTTCTCAGGAGAAACTGAACATCGATTGGCTTTAAAATAAAACTAAATAGGTTCTGGCATTTATATCTTATCTCCGATATCAATAAAGTATGTAAATAAAGTAATAGTTTGAGTTAAATATCCAGAAACTATCAAAAAACAATCTGCAATAAAATATCATAATGCATTTAGGAGCTACGTAACAAACACAATTTTGATAAAATACTACCTTGACAATTGTCTAACATTTTTCACGATGAATCTAAAAAAATGAAACCAACATATGTATTGCTCTGAAGATCAAAGAAGAAAATATACAAAAATGTTTCTTTTTTGACTAAACTGAAACGTAAACTTTTTTTTGATACTAATGACATTATTTTAGCGAAAGTGCGATATGCTGTTAAGCTGTCAAGAAATTGAGGATTTTACCAGAAACCAGAATTGTACTGTGGAATGAGATTTCAAATTTAACAGACGTTAATTTATATTCAAAAGGTCTTCTAAATGGCAGGAACAAATAGCTTTCATCTTTAAATTATAAATTAAAAGGTAGATCGCTCGAAAACAATTTTCTTTCAAAGTATTTGCCGTCGTAAAAGATAAAATTCAAATCACTCCATAAAAAACGCAAATTGTCAAAAGGAAAAAAAAACAGATTAGACGCCCCTTCAGAGGAAATGTTTTTCTCTTTCAAGAATTTTCTATAAGATACACTTATCTGGAGCGATTTTATGTTTTCTAAGGCGCGTTCAGAAATATGAGAAAAATTTTCACGATCCCGCATATGTTCCCATTGATGGAGGTGTTTTTCAAACTCTTGACATTTTATATAACATTTGAAAAAACTGTTTCATTTCGTGTACTCTTTCATGTCACGTAATTTATTAAAAAAACAAGTAGAATACGTTTGTTAGGTTTGAAAAAAATATTTCACAAAATTATATTGTAGATAATAAAAGGCAGTTTCGCTATATACAAACATTTTTGTTAGCCAGTAAAACAATGGTTTTAATCTAAATCTGTAGAGGAAAAACATAAGCAATGCAATGATTATTGATGAACTAGCGCTTACCACATCGGTGGATATTTTTGATCAGATAATACTATACAATGGCTTTTTTTTTTAAATGTTATAATTTAACTCTTGGAAAAAAAGATTTAATTTATACTTCTGGAAACTCTATGTAACATAAGTACCTTATAAACATCTTTGGAGGTTAACGAGTAAATAAAAGTATGTGTAGCCCACGAATAAATGTTACAATATTCATTATCTATAACGTTTTCTTTACGCCGGAAATGCAATGACACAAAATTACCTTTGTTTGCATTTAAATACCCTTTTCCCTCTTTGATGTCATTGTAAAATGTTTTAAAACGATTGTTATCAAAGCGTCAGCCTAAGCAGAATGAATTTGTTTATCATGACTCGGACACGAATGAAAATAATTGATTTGGAAAATACATTTTTTTTATTCAAATATGTACAACTTCTAATGTAGTGCTTTCAATACAGTTTAAATCCCAAAAAGGTAAACATATAGAAAATTTAGGTATTTTAAATATTTCATTTTTGGGTCTTGGAAAACCGGTAAATACTAAAAAAAATGCTTATCTGTCAGTTATGATAATTGACCAATGAAAATACCTCAACCGGTTATTAAAGATAGAGTTGTAATTTTAATGAAAAATAAAAGTACCTTTAGCTATCATACACCATAACTGTGTCTTACTCAGCAATATATAATACTTGCCTTCTCAGAAAAGATATCTCGAGTCGCCAACTTTCATCAGTTATCGTTACCAACCTTTTAGAAGAGTAGTCGATTTTACGCCCAGGAAGGGAAGGTTTGTTGTTTAAAAATAGCATTGCGACGTTCCTGAGAGATGAACGTACATGTTGAGCGTCATGTCTCGCGATATTTTTCCCTTACTGTATGCATACCCTAACATAAGTCTTCGTGTGTACAAGGAAATGTTTTGCGACGTATGTAGACATGCATGTATGCGACGTATATAGACATGTATGTAGACATGCATGTAGATGTTGAGCGAAATGTCCTGTGAAATTTTTCCCCTAATGTATTTGTAGCTTCAAGTGTATCGCAAGAAAGGCGGCACTTTCATCAGGTAATAACTCCAGGAGAAACTCTTTAGTTTTACAGATTTTTTGTAAGTAATTAAAAAAATGGTTTCCTATAAATACTGCATTCATTAAAAATGCATTTGTCATGACTGTTACGTCTAAAGTTTCTTATTATGGCGCAGCCTCATAAATGTATTTCCAGGAGCGTAAAATAAAATCCCGGCGGATGTATTTCCGAGTTGAGCTTTGTGTGGAACGTGACTCGACTTGGAAAACATAAAATCTAATATTATTGGAAATAGCAAGATGTTTTGAGAGACGGGGAAGCTTATTAAGCTACTCTTACGTCATCGCATCGTGGTTGTGGATGAAAGGTATACGTGAGGCATGATGTTACGTCGTGGTTCTGGGTTGTATGAAAGACGTCATTAGCTATATAAAAGGATGAACAATAAAGCAAACAAGAATAAAGGAGATACTTAGTGAAATACGGATAGCCTTAATGTTGAATGAATATTACGTCCTGTGCTAAAACGAGGTTAGATAATTAATACCAATATTATAGAATATTCGAAGTAAAAGCAGAGAGAACACAATGAATACCTTCATCATTGTTTTGGCGAAAACCCTTCTGCTCGATATGTTAGTCTTTGAATGAATTGGTTTACCGAGCACATAAAATGACGCAATTTTAATACATTATAACAATTAAATTTGAATTGTTCAAATTATGTACATTCACACAAATTTTGTCACTTACGACCCGGGTTTCGCCTTTCGGTATCTTCAGGAATTCAAATGCAAAGATGAACTTGAACTGACATTCAAACGACGACGATTCAAATTTAATATTGAAATTCCACCTAGCACCTTCTGTCGAAATCTTACATTATAACACAATTAAAAATAAACGATAACAGCTAAGAAATAAAATTATATGAAACTATTTAGTTAAAAAGACGCACATATATGATTTTCATTTCAAATAAAATATATAATTTTTAATGTTTTCTGCAAACGAGCTTATGAATCAACTTACTTTTTGACGAACGTGTGTTTATAAACAAGACGTCAGGCTATAAAACAACATTAAAATTTTGAAATTATGTTTTCCGTCAAAGAATTCTTTGACAACATCAATATAACATTAAAGTGAAATCCCGAAATAGCGTCTAACAGGTAATGTCTAGTAATATAGACTGTCTTTTTGTTTTGTTTGATGTAATATTTTTTCACAAAATCTTGACAATCAACAACATTAAAATAACCGAGATTTTTATTAAAAAAAATGAACAATTATGCTTAACATTCCTTTTTGTAAATGTCAAAATTCTAAGTACTCAAGATAATATTTTATAACACGACTATGTATAAAATCATAAAAGCGAAGCCGAAAATAGACGCTTCCGAAGTAAAACTTCATTATAAATTAAACATTTTAAAAATCTGTAAAAGCTCCGTTTACAAAATCTTGTTACATTCCGGGTTTTATTGTTTAACGAGGTAAATTAGAATATTAAAAATGCGCGTTAGAATAAGTGCGGTTGGAAATGATTTATCAAACAATGGTTCAAAAAAATTACCTGATATTGTATTGTTGGCAATTCTTGTGAAAAATTATCTCTTGTGTGACCATGACAAGTGACCATGTGAAAAGAGATTGTCAGTCGACGGTTTAAACGCTTAATACGACGCACTAGTTTTAGGAGTTCGATAATTCTTATTTTAGTTTTCGCTGTCATATATTATTGAACAACGCATTCTTAAAATATTGTCAGCATATGTGATGTCTTGAATTCCACTCTCTTACCCATCCTATCATATGAACGGGGCGTATCGAGAGCGATTAGTTGACCACTAGACCGGTCCTAGCCCTATCCTTCTATCCTTAATCTCTTTGGAAAAAGAAAGGTTGAGCAACTGAGTAACAAACAGTTCTCGTAAAAACACTTCTTGAGGTAAACTCTATTAGGAGTCCATATGCTCTACATTGGGAGCGGACATGGTTTTTTAAAAAAAAGGAGTATTTAGACATTTTAAAACTGAAATAAAAAAATAAATTAGTTTTTTTAGAATTTAACTTTAAAGTTGATTGAAACATGGAAATCCAATGATCCCAGACTAAATTCAATTAAATTGGTTATGCTAATGGATTGCTATTTATTTTATTTTCATGTTCGTTCTTATAGCGGAGCCAACCGAGTCAAATGAAAAAATATGCGTTCCGTATTTTAATGGAAACAGGCTGTAAATGTTAACCCTTTATCAGCTGTGAGTACTGTGCATAATTCTTTTGCATTTACAAAAAAGACAAAACCTTTACAATATTATCGTGTTTTAAATAAAAAATAGTTACAAAAATTGAAATTTATTTTATTATATTTGGTCGCAAACGGTCTTCAGCCAATTAATTAAAAGTTTTAAAGTTTCCCGAAAATGACGCATAGATAGATGTCCTTTGATATGAAAAAATATGTATTTAATAAAAGCATTATTGATGGTTTTGACAATCCGCGACCCAATTATACAAGGTTTATGTGAAAAGTTTTGACGAAACAAAAATAGCAATGTATACCAATAATGGAAGACTGCCGCATTGTTACTTCTGTTTCACTAATTTTTTTCACATATAACCTTGTAGTAACTCGGGTCGCGATTCATGTATGATTTTCTTTGTAAGTGTATTTTTATTCATATATCATTTAATTCCTCATTAATGTCGAATCTATATAAAATGACAGAAATTGCAACACAATATTTATCGATGATAGAAATATCGCCAACTATCGGTGTCGTTAGCGTGTGGGATTGTAGGCAATAGACCCACCGCTGGGCCCAAGCAGTAAAGTGGTTAAATGCATCCGTCTGCTTCAATAGTATTGTAGGAATGCCAAAATAGTCGGTAAACCCTATTATATATTATGATTCATCTGATATAATATACGTCATTTTTGAGATGTGGGGATTTTTTGTAGTCTTGACTATCGAAGGAACTGAAAGGAAACGAAGAATGGTCATGACACACTATTTTATAATAACTGTCATGAACGAAAACATAATACTGAAACTATTTTGACATCTACGAATGAAAGTAAAAATGGCATGGCATGTAATAAAATTCGATTATAACGTTAAATGTTACTCGAGACTTCTAGATCTCGACGAGAACAAACATCATAAATATACTCATGCTTTTAGATTTGAACCCGGCGCAATGATTGCTAGATTAAAGTTCGTACTACTAGACTAATCCGACATGCGTTCCACGATCGCATCTATGTGAAATGTCAACTCGACGGTAATTCTCTGCAACCTCGACTTTCAAAAAGTACAATTTTTCTGGAGACACATAAATTTACTTTATTCTACCACGATCGCTATCGCTTTCTATTGCTGTAAAACACCACTGGAATAGTTTTGTCTTCAATATATTTGAGGAAATGATTGAAGAAGGAAGCAAAGACGTTTGCATCCTTGCCATCTCATCCTTCGTATTATTTGTCAAATTATTTGTATACGGGTTAATAAAGCATTAAATATTCATTTTTTTGGAACACGAGTTAAAGGAATAAGTGTGTATTAAAATTTGGAATTCATCACAACAAAAAATTCAAAAAATGTACGTGCTTGAAGAAAATTAACGACGAACTAACACAAAGATTTCAGAAGAATCCGCTTCCTACGGCAAACGAAACTCTGATCCCAAATAACCTATTTTAGATAAAAATAAATAATACATAATAAAGAATAAAAATCCTGTTTTGATGTTTTCTGCTCTTGTTCGACCTTTTCACTCATGTTATACTTGTAAGTACGTACACGATCTATTCTAAAAAGAGTAAATAATTCATAACAGTCTGTCTTGTGAAAAAGCTATTAAACAGAAGAGGACATTTTGTCAACGTCTATTTTTCTACTCGGAAGGGCCCAAAGCCGACAGGCTAAAATATGAATGGAAATCTAAAAATACATACGCGTATAATGAAAAATACGGCACTCAAAGTTAGAAAAGGGCAATCTTCGTTCAATTATGAAATTAAAGCACCAATTTTAGATCAAACGTTTTCATTTAGTCAGTGATATTATTATCATGTCAGCTTTTATCAGATATTATTGAAAAATTTGATTCATCACACACTTTGTCTGTATTTATAAGCTTGAATTGAAATCTAAATTATATACGGTTCATTAAGTCCATGATTGTAGTTGAGAAATGTCTAGCAACATGCTATTAGCTTTATATATAACTACCCTGCCATGAATTTAAAATTAGCGAAACTGCTTGCTATGTTCAGTCCTTATACGTGTCCAATAATCCAAGAAGAATGCAAACATTCGTAATAACGAATGTTACTGTGTTATTTTTTTATTTATTACCGGATACATGTAAATTTGATCCCCAAATTTTTAAATCTATAAATGGGATCACAGTATACGAAATAATACAATTAATACATGAATACCACCATACAATACCAATAAATCCAAAGGTTTTATACATTATTAAATTTAATATAAACCGAAGGACCAAACAAAACCATTAAACGAAGGCAATTTCAAACGGTAAAAATAATTGACAGCTCTTCGATTTCATTTATTTTAAATATCGCATTGCTTTTTGTTTACGATAAAAAATAATATTTGTAATAAAAGAGTAAACACATTTTGTGCTTTTGTGTAACTAGATATTGTTGTTAATAAAGATGAAATAACATCAATTTTATGCACATAAATAATCTTTGTTAGACATTAGATGGGTGACAATACTTTCAAAAAAAGAACGAATGAATTTTGTTATAAATAATTTATGTTGGTAATCCTTCTCATAAATAATATCAAAAGTGTCAATGACATCTGGCAATAGACAATTAAAGAGGTAATATTAATTTTCGTATATTTCCAATGAAATAAATTTGTCACTAGAATAAAATAATGATGTAACCATACAAATTATGAACACATGTCACGCGATAAATTAATAATTCACGAACAATACTCACTTATGATTTATTATATATAGACTGCGAGGTGATAAAATATGCTGACTCGCTAAGGTTAAATATTTTTGATAATTTGATTAGTAAAACATTCTACTAATTGAGACGGGGATGTTTTTTTGATTTACAGTGAAAGTTTAGATTCTTTAAACGTATAATGTATAACGAATACAAATTATTTGACATTATTAATCATATAGTTAGTGGATTGATGGCTTAGAGAAAATATCAAATTTTGTAACAAAAAAAAACTTTTGTGTAATTGCTATAATCTTGCCAGATGGATGTTTGGAAAAAGTCTTCATAGGGCATATATAAAGGCGCTGCGTAATTCTATTTCACTAACCATGTACTGCAAGCATGTCAAACTCGGATGCTAACACGGACCAAATAAATAAAGTTTGGGTTTATGTGGGCCGCAAAGAACAAAGAACAAAAACTTCGAAAAGTACAGAATGAAATAGAGCAAGAACAACGATAACATTAATGTTCGCTTCCTTACTTGTAATTGAAAAGTGGTAAAGTTTTGTATTGATTAAAACAATATTGTTTCATAGAATCAACTTTTAATTTTTGGTGTGCGGATAATCCGTGCATAAATTCATCACATTTTAAAGAAAAATATACGAGCAATTTACTTGGAGCGTTGATTGAAAAATTACATTGATTAGAGATTTAAAGTTATTTTAAGTTAAAATCTTATTATGTTAAGCGGACAGTCTAACTACATACTTAAAAAAAATCAAATTTATACTTTTGGAAATGCCTATTAATCGCAAGAGTACTTAAAAGGATGATTTGGAAACGGGAATCTACGTCGAATCATTCCAAAAATTGTGAAATTGGTGCACATATTTTTGGCAATAAAATTAAAGAAAAACCTATTACAAGAAATCGTGACAGTAAGTTATGCATGGCCTCATCAAAAGATGCAAAGGGAACGTTTTAAAGCCACCGATTAATCTTGCATCGAATTTAAGAATATTTTAGTTTAAAACAATATGAGTTCTAGCAGGAAAGAACGAAAATTCTAGCAAATATGATAGACATTTTGGAACCCTAACAAACCTGAGACATGTTATGTATAATATCTAAAATATGTAAACTAATGGAAAGTTTACAAAGCTTTGAAAATGTTGATAAAGAAAACACTAAATAGTGATTAGAATATAGACTGATCTGAGGTTTTAACATATGACTAGCTGTAAGCCCGTTGACCTCAACGGGGGGATTTTTGTTGCATTTTTAAGTAGTCAGAAAATTACAAACCTATTTATTGAATAAGCCAGAGATTCTTAAAATAAAATAAATATATCGGGGCGTATATCGACAGCCCTGCCCTGTAGTATTTAAATTGTAAATTATTTAATTTTTGAAATAATGTTAAGTTTGCTAACAATTATTTTTCCTATTAGCAGAAATAGACCTCGTAAATTACCTAATTTTTGGAATAATGTTTATGTTTGCTAACAACTATTTTTCGAAGTAGCAGAAATTTCGTAAATTATTATATCTTTGGAATAATGTTCAAGTTTGCTAACAATCATTTTTCATAGTAGCATAAATCGATCTCGGCGCATATATCGACAGCCCTGCAGTTTTTAAATTGTAAATTATTAAATTTTTGGAATAATGTTCAAGGTTGCTAACAATCATTTATCGTAGTATATATATTTTATTCAACTTATTTTCAAGTATGCTAACAAAAATATTTCGTAGAAAAAGAATAAGACCCGAGGACATCAGTACGCACACATTTGTGAATTGTGAATTGTTAATTGTGATTTGTGAAAAGTGATTATTTTATCGACTATTAATATATAGATTTTGGAATTTTTAGAATAATCTAATATTCTAATTTTTAGAATAATTTAATATCTATTGAACTTTTTTTTCACTTCAATGGAATGTGAGAAAAAAGTCGGAAAATAAATGGGCAAAGAATTAAATTATATTTATATAAAAAATGCAATTTTCACATGCAAAATATTATAAATTAATTGGACATTTTATCAAAACAAAATTATCAAAATTTTGACTTATTCTCCAAATAGAACTTGTTTTTTAGAATATATATAATGATTTTTACTGATGTTATTTTACTAATCATACTGAAACTATGCTTTCGCCAACAACTAACTATACCACGTATGTATCTAGATTAAAAACAAATCTTGAAATAATTGCGTCTTATATTTATTTTTTGAAAAACTTACTTGGCTAGTCAATCGGATTTTGTTATTTTGATAGCATTTATTTTCATACGATCAAGATGTAATGTGATTTAAAAAGAAAGTTTTCAAAAAAAAAAAAATGTTATAAACCAAAAAAAAACGCTCAGGACATCCTCAGACAGACTTACTTTCAGTAAGTAAAAGTAAGTCTGTCTGAGGATGCCTCTGAAAGAGGCGAAACACGTGTCACAGTTTGTAGCACAATACGTGGAATAATCTAAGTTATTTTTTATTTTATATTCAAATGAACTTCCAAAAAGTTACCGACGAATCCATCGAAAGCATAAACAATGTATTTTAGAGAAAAAATGATTGAAATTATGCAATAAAAAGGGTGGGTTCAGTTCACTTTTTCCCATCATCCTAACTTAGCTCACTTTGCCGTATTTTAATCTCGTTGACCCCAATCTATCAAACTATTTCGCTTACTTTATTTATATTACTATTTGAGCATAAATTTACCTTGTCATTCATTATTTGACAATATTCCATTTTTGAATCTTTTATACAAACAATCGAAGTCAGTAGGAATCGCAAATATCGTTCCATTTTCAAATTTTTATTTTAAATACACTATTTTTATCGCCTTGATATTTATGACGTTAGCTCAGTTGATAGAGAGCTCGACTGGTAATCCAGAATTCTGTGTTCGATCCACGGTCGCGGCGTTTTTTTGTATGAAATTTTTTCAGCTATTTGATTTGTTTCGTCAAATAATAAACAGTGTATTTGGAAAATATGTCTTTAGTATGAATAAAAAAAATAATTAATGGCGACAGCGGAGCAGGATTTGGGGGGGGGGGGGAGGAGGACCGTCTTTCTTGACGTCATCGAAAAGGCGAAATCGCGACCATATACAAACGAAAAAAGTATGTATTTGGTATGAATAAAAAAATGGTGACAGCGGGGATGGGGCGGAGGAGGGGGAGGGAAAATCGCGGACAATCATTCAGACGGACGGACATTATCGAGTATTAATATATAAGAATTGAAGCGTACATTGTTTCCAATTTCAATTAATTAAATTAAAATTAAAATTTAATCAATTTAACCATAAGAGAAAGATAAAATTAGAAGAAATTATTAATCACATTCGTCACAACACAGCTCTTACTTCTGATGACACCAGTGGCGGTTCTAGGTACTGGGCTAGGTGGGCTAAGCCCGACCTGCATTTTTCACCCAAAACTTTAGATGGCTGAATAAAAATGAACAGCAATTCGGCCGCTGGACAAAATAAATACATTTATAAGCATAACTAACCTTTCCTAAATGAATATAATATCTTTGTTTTAATTTTCCTCTGTCAATATAAGACAATGTTACGTCTACCTACAATCATATTCTCGATTGTGTTTTGTATTACAATTTTAAACTGAGTCGGCATAAAAAAAAACAATAACCCTATAAATACTTCACAGGGAATAGGTAACGTCACGTCAGTCTGGCAACACCACTCAGGGGCTATATCGTTCAAACCCCTAACCACAGACAATATTTCTTTACACTGGGGCGCAATCAAGCACGATTAGATTTTTTTTGTATTTGTATGTACGGAAACGTCATCAAACACAAACGATTGTGTTTCAATCTGTCAAGCTTCTGTTGATCGTTGGGGGCTAAACACAATCTGCCCATTACGCATACTTATGCATTGAAACACAAAACCAATATCGTTGTATTGTATGAAAGTGACAGGTATTGACTTTCAGTGTGACAGTTCTGTATTGCTTTTAGTAGGTACTTGTTATTTCACTTTGAAAGAGACGAATTTAAGGATTCCGTATTCTATTATTTCTTAGTTACATTAGCATTGATTTTATTATATAATAATTTATGCATTGCAGTAGTGTCGTAGTATTTGTTAATTTGCTTGTAGATTAATGTATAAGGTGAAGTGGAAATATGCTTTTCTCTAGCCCACCCAAGATCTTAGGTCAGGAACCGCCACTGGATGACACTTTATTGGAGTACATCGAACTCATAAAGATATAATAGCTTTTAAAAATTTGGACGAATATTAGAAAATAATTACCGATTTTTAAATGAATAATAATTAAAAAAAGACACAAAATTTCTTTGTACTTTATTTCCAATTTATTTATAAAGAACAGGACCGGTTTCGCTCATGGCGAGCATTGTCAACTGATTGCTCGCCATAAGCGAGACAGTGAACACCCTAAAAGTAAATAATAATTAAACATAGCAAAATTTCTAAATTAATTTGGAAATGTTGGGGTTATCTGTGCGACCCCTTCCCACCTGATAATCGGGATTCAACGGTATTGATATTTGGGCTGGGCTGTGTAATATTTGTTGTGGGCTGCTCGGTTGCATGCCGTAAGCTTAACATGCTTGATATTAGTCACTAGTGTATAAGGTAGATAGGGCACCAGTGGCGTCATTGAGCCATGACTAATATTTTTTTCCAAATTAAATAGTCCATCTCCCCTTAAAGGGAATGCTTTATTTTGAAAATGATATTAAACTTACACGAAACAATATAGCTTACGAGGCTGATCATGGGGAGGATTCATTGATACAATCCAGGGATGGGCTGGAGGGGGCTCAGGGAGGCTCGCGCGAGCCCCTTGTTAAATTTCAACACGGTCGGCGAGCCCCTTGTTAAGATAAGAAAATCATTCGTCTTACATCAAATCATCACATAACTGCAATTTCTGTAGATGGTTAAATTTGAAAATTAGTTGTCTCTTCACATTTTCATTCAGCGTTGTGGGCTTCCGTGTCGGACCTCACGGACTCGACTTCCAGTATGAAACAGCTTTTTTCGATCGATTTATCTATTTTCTGTTCGAAGGCATGGGTGTTTGTGATGTCTTAATATTGCCTTCCACTCTTTCGATCCTTTAATTCAACTGGGCGCTACTATTAATTAATCACTAGTTCTGTCTTATCCTTATCATTTTATTCCTACTACCCTCTTTGGAAAAGAGAGGTTAAGCGACTAAATAATAAGCAGTTCTCGTAGAAAAATAACTTTTGTTGAGATACCTTCATTAGGAGGCTATATGTTCGACATTGGGAGCGGACATGGATTGAAAAATGAATAACATTTACCGAGCCCCTTGTCAGGATATTGGCAGCCCACCGCTGATACAATATGTTCATACATTGGAGAGAAAAAATACTAGCCAGCATAAACAAACAACAAAAAATATTTCGAATACAATTATAATGTTGGATACACTGGTTCACATAACAGATTTTTATGGTCTTTATGAATATTCTTTCAGAATTTAAAAATTTTGTTCTTTTTTTTCAGGTCTGCTCATACTTCAAAGACCCTCTTGTGTGCATTGGCCCAGTGGCAACAGATCAGATAAAAAATAATGATATTCAACACACCGCTGGCGAAAAACGCATCACTTCTTATAAACATTCTTTACATTAAACATACAAAAAAAAATATTCAGAATGCCAACACTTGGTTTAAAATAAGTCAATATCAAATAATGCCAAATAAGGGAGATTGAATATAAACAAAAATAGTGCTATTTCTATTGTAGATGTAATCATAAATATAACAATAAAAACATATAATTATAAATTCTTGAGGAATGTTGTTATTAAAGTTCATTTAAGCAACAGGCACACACCTATTGATGAGGGTCTAAAGCTTAATTTGTGTATAAATATTCAAAGCCAATTTTATATCCTCAAATAAAAAAAATCACCAGCAGCACTGTCGTGAGTCATTATTTGTTTAAAACTAATGCCATCTGTATTATGTTATATGAACTACTAATACTATTCTTGAAATGCTATCATAAAGAAAACTTGTTTGGCATGATTTAATAACCTCGAATTTCAAACCAAGTCTTTGCAATCAATACGCAGATAAAATTGAACTCTGGGTTTCTTCCCCAAACCTTGAGTTTATAATTTGAAACACTGGGGACAAATAGATCCGCATACCATCGTGGAATGGATCATTCAAAAATTATCCGTAAATATATATTCTTGATGTTCAAATAAACTTATAAAATAATAAAAAAAATTGTAATGTTTTCCGACTATGTTATATGTTTTGACTGTTATTTTGTTATTAAATGATTTCAATAGTTTGCTTAAGATAAATGTTGTTTATTATTCCTGAAGAAAATTTGAATGATTCATTCCTGTGCATCACTGACACTGGCAAAGTTTTTGGACAAACGTGAGTGAATTTTCGTTGAGTTTACTTATTAAATTTGAATTATAAAATTTCATTTTGGGCCATTGTTCTATGTTTATTTCATTATAAAATTGAGTTAGATACTTATTTTTTAAAACATATTTCCACAAATAGTTATGACACAGTGAATGGCTCTGAATCCGCTGATACCGTGGTCATCTACCATGACACAATACTGAACAAGCAAAAAACAAGGATAGCCCTTCACATCCTTGGCTTATATAACTGAAATTAAACAGAAAAGAAGAAAGAAAATAGAAAATTAAGTAAAACAAATTACAGTTAATGTGAATAATGTTATTTGCTACTTTTGGTCACCGTAGTTAACAGCCAAGTATTTACTAAACAGTTTGAGAAAATAATGTTATTTATTTTTTCTCTAAGATGCTTGCTATAATCTATTGTAAAGCTAAATATTTAATGATGTAAAATTAAAAGTTATCTGTAATGAATGATGCATAACGCTGTCATTGGCTATTTGTGGACGTTGTGTGAGCCTAATTATTAGAATATGTATTATATTTTTTCATTATTATAACTTGAATATAAATTTATAACATATTCAATCGTGAGGTGCTTTACAGCAGAATAACTCTGTTGAATTAAAGGCATATTACAAAGGAAGTCGTCTCAGTTTCGCAAATATGTACCTTATTCTAACATAATTAAAAGTAATTTTTAATGTTAAAAAAGTAAGTTATAATAATATAAAATATTAAATTAATATTGTTGTAACATTTATATATATATATATATATCATATATATTTTTAATTCCATTATTATTCCGTCAGTACAGTATTTATGCATTGAATTAGGTAAAAAATTACATTTATTTTGATATACAAAAATATTGTAATTCTACAGCCGTTGATTTACTTAAAAAAGACAAGATGTTTGAAAACTAATTACGATCGCGATGATATTTTTAGTGGTTTGTCGATAATTAATACTAAATGCTTTATATTATATTTTTTTGCAAATTTTTTCAGCACACAATATTAAAATTTTTAGTCCAATAAAAACTCCATTATAAAAATATTTACCGCTAGTAGTTATTAAATTAGTGAATGTTTGTATTTTAAAAATATACTAAATATTAATAATATATAATGTGTAATTTGAAGACGTAAAAAATTAAAGACTTACTGTAATCAATACATATCAATACTGGCTGAGGCATTCTATTTGTAAAATTAGTTATTGTAGTAACTAAACAGCAATTAGAATTTTTAAACTATATTAATTATAAAGAAGGTATAAAAACACACTAAGTGTAATATTTTACATTTATAAACTATACTGTCGGTTGAGGGATATGTGATATGTGATCAAAAACTATACAAATATAATATTGGAAACAATTTTTTCAATAACAAACTGTGCTCCTAACTACTTGTCGACACTATTTTGACAGTTGGATAGTTTTCCAATGAACACAATGATTACTTTGTTGTTGGCACTTTGTTGCAAATATATGAGGTTGGATTGCAACTATTGAATAAAGAAAAACAGTGAACAACTCAATATTACATTTGCTTAGTTTTTTATGGTAACCGGGCTTAGCTTTCAATAATTAAATAATATATTTAACTATTATTGAAAACTTTTGTCACGCTTGCCGGAACGGGCCTTTAAACATGAATGTTGGATTAATATTGTTGCAGCGTCTTTGAAACAGAATTTATCTGTGCAACATTAAATTTAAACTTTTGAATGTAACAAATACTTTTTCTTTAAAATCTTCGTGGCTCTTAATCTAAACGCTGTGCAATATGACATTTGTGTGTAATATGATTGTCGGTCAAATAATGTTATTGGATATCTCCATTCATCATGAGAGCCAGAAAGTAAGTCATATTGAGAAAAATCACAATTTGTCAAAATCCAGTCAAAAAAAGTTGTACTGAAAACAGATTAGGGACTGCTTATACAGGTTGATATTAACGTAGCACAGATATTTCTAATTCCGCTGAAATAATATATCGGTCAGCGGAAACTAAAATATATACTAAAAATAATTTAGTCTCTAGATTAAACATACGTTGATTCTATTCTTTATGTCAAAAAAGCACTTACATATCAATTATTTATTAAATTATAAATATGTGTAAGTCTATGGTAAATGTTAATATTAAGCTATCTGTGATTGAGGTCAGAGTTTCAAAACTTTTTATTTTATTTTTATCCTGAAATATATAATAATTATATATTCAACGTTATCTATTTATATATATATTTATTATATATAGAGTTCTATAATATATTTTAATTTGTAATAGTTTACTTACATAGAAGTATCAACAACAAATCGTCGAATTGTGTAGAATGGTTGTGGAAGCAAACTCTTCATTTCAGATATCTTGGATTGGTTAGCTTTGACATTATTGGATTTAATAATTTTGGAGTAAGGATAGCAGGGCTGTTGTCAAAAGTTCAGTTATGATAAGATTTGTAAATAAATCTTGGCAAGAAGATATCTATCGAAAGCATACATTAATTCTCAATCATTAATTATTGGTATTTTCGCTAATGAATACAAGATTTGCTGATCACCTTCAATATAAATAACATTATATTGAAAATCGGCTATATCAATCACTTCTGTTGGTACTGTTATTCGGAAGATTTCTAAGCATGTGCGGTATAAAAATTAGCACTGTAAAGTGAAAAATTTATGTGCTGAAAGAAATCTCTGAATACTAGTTCTATCTTATCTGGTGTTACAATATGATAAACGTTTTTAGCTGACAAGCTGCAAATGTTTATTTTTATGAATAGCTGATTTAGTGGATAGTTAACAATATTGCTACACAGCTTTTCTCCGCAATTCCAATTGGACTTTTTTTAAATGATCGATTCAAATAACAGTGATGACCTAAATGATTATATTCTATGAGCATAGCCACTAATTTATAACAAATGTCAATGGCCTACTTATTATTAATATTTAATTTTATTCATTTTAAGTGATTTGAAAAGGAAAAATGAGTTTTGATTCTCTCTGTAATTCAAAAACTTAGTAGTTGAAAGAGTTATATTACATACTTAAAAATGTATAACAATGTTGATTTAAGAATAAATGGTACTTGTATTAACTGCAATTCATGTTTTATTACATCCCATTAAAAAAAGCATGCATCTTATCTACATTTCAATTTTAGTTAGGAAAGCAAGCCACAATTATATTCATGTTGAGAACTTTGTACCACGTAATGGTACACGGTATGAAATGTTCATTTCAAAATTTGCTATGGTAGTATACACACCCAAGTGATCACAACAACAAACTCACACAAATAATCGCATCACTGAAAAACATGGTGCAGCGTTCAGCATTCCATTTCAGGTACTTACAAAAATTGACAAAGTAAACTCAGAGTTCCTGGTACGAAAATTTGATATAAAAAGTTTTCGCTGTAAGAGGTCCCCACTGTATATTATAATAAAACGTCCGATGAAGAAAAAAACCATAGAAAATTTTTGACATTTGTGGAATTATAAAATTCTATCGAAAATATTTTATT
The DNA here is from genome assembly GCA_031772345.1 of Himalopsyche anomala. NCBI lineage: Eukaryota > Metazoa > Arthropoda > Insecta > Trichoptera > Rhyacophilidae > Himalopsyche > Himalopsyche anomala. The sequence goes on from CM062833.1 coordinate 6,328,472, forward strand.
TATTCTGGTATTAACCTTGTAAGTACAAAGTGTTCTGAGCAATCTATATATCTACACTTGATGAACAAAACCATTTTTCAAAGCACAGGATATTGTTTGCAAGAGTCAAAAACAGTGCAGGATAAATTATTAAATCTAAGAATTTAGTAAATAAAATGTCTGAAATTGTGATACATATCACTATTAGTTTGATGGGAAATCATAGTCCTCATACATTTGAATAGAAATACATACATATTAAATGATATTTATTTACAGTCCACGGTCAACGGTAAATTATACGGCACAATCATGTGTGGCATACAAGTACGTACCAGGTATGTAACAGTACGAGTAAAAAATTTCACCCAATGTAAAAAATGAACATTTGACATTGTAAATTTGCATAAACTTTCTTTGCAAACCATTACTTGTTTCATAAATTAGGACAATGTAATTTATGTCAACATAAAAAAAAGATAGGTACAAAAGAAGTTTTCGAATTTTATCACACTTACTTAGGACAATTTTTGTTGAGAAACACTTGTCAGATTGCATTTAAAAACGGCAGTTTGATGCAGTCTTCGTTGATTATATATAATGAATGAAAAATGTGAGTACGGTTTTTTTACAACTAAAATTTTGTTTTTTAAGACTGTAAAATTTACTTAATTTTCAATGTCTTATAAATTTCGAAGTTGAAGCTGAAGCAGTGATTATGCCAAGTTCTGTTCAGGTATCTATTGTGTAACTAACTGTCATTGGCTTGATGTTAGTTGTTCTTTCTTTTGAAATCAACCAAATGTACTGAACCAAATACCATTTGATCAACGTTTCCATTCTACCAGTGGTGCTTTACAGTAGTGAATCATGGCAACTGACAAAGACTCCGTATACTGAGCTTCAAGAATAGATGCCTGCGTCAGATATTTGGGGTGAGGTGGTATGATTTCAGTAGGAACAAGAAGTTTAGAGAATGTACAAAAGAGTGCCTCGTTACGTTAGTGGTCATGAAGAGATGTTGGAGCTGGCTGGGTCACATACTAATGCCTCCAGAGAACCTCAGTCCTGCTTGCCTCTGCTCCAAGGCGGTGGGATTCCAACATCCTGGACGACCATCGGGTATCATCCATATGATGTACTTGGAGGAACTGAGGGATGTTTGCTTGTCATGGGAGAAAGTAAAGCAATTGGCAAAAGACAATGATTCATGGAGGTTAAGCGTGGCGGCCATATGCTCTACAAAGGGAACAAGTATGGTCCAAAAAGAAGAAAAACTTTTGAATGTTTCAGAAAATGATAAATATAAATGTCATATTCATTTTGAAAGATAACATTGGGGGAGAAATAAATTCATTTTCAGTGTGTAATAAATACAATATTTTAAAATAAGTCAAGGTAGATGCTTCTTATTTTTTTAATGCCAAGTATCTACAATAAATAAGGCTTTTTATTCTAAATATATATATATATTTATTATATATCAACAAATGAATAATACAGAATTAATATTTATGGCAACATGGAAAAATACAATGGTAGATTAAATTGGTTCATCAAATAATAAATCATATAAACTGTATTAGATACAAAAAAAACTATACTAACTAAAATATGGCTGCATTTTAAAAATAGTATCAATAAAGAAAGAAACATCATTGCAAACAGATACAATTTTAGTATCTACATGGTAAATAAGTTGTATCCTTATAAATATCAATTTAGTTCTAAATGGTCCTACAATCAATTATCAAATAAGTTTTTTAATATTGGTTTGAAATATTTTTGTGCGAAAATTTAATGAATCAAAAATAAAAATAAAATAGTACATATTGTCACCTCAAAGGCCCAAATCTATATTTCAAACACCGAGTACGTAGTTGAAGGAATTGGCTATATCTGGAGCTATCTTAAGAAGTTGAAAAATGACTCACCAACAAATGATTTTTAAATTTTTTTTGGTGAGGTTAGGTTTAAAATTAAACTCACCGTGCACTCACAAAAAATGCACAGAATACAAAAATGATCATAAACATTTCAAGGTAAAAACTTGGGTGACAATATTGCAAATATTTTTTGTGCAAATAAATTAATATAATGCATAAGAGTACAAGATATATATTGAATATATATATAAATGTAATTGTATTAAAAAATACAATATCAAAGAAAGGCATAGTAAAATGCAATTGAAAACTGACAAGTATGGCGTTTACATTTAATATTAACAAGTCCTATCATTTACAATATGTAACATATAAAAATAGATTTAATGACACCAATATACACTGATTGAATTAATTATTTTAGCTATTACAAAAGTTAAAAAAAAAACTGAATTATCTCCTGAGTTTAATATTAACAATAATATTTGTACTTACAGATTATTAATTTATTTATCGAGGTAATTGATATTTTGAGTAATATTTTCACTAAACTTCTATACAATTAAACATATATACAAAAATAGAAATGATGCCTTTAAAACCATCAACCAACCTCAACTGAATTTACGATTAAAAAATGTGAATGATGAATTGAATACGGGGTATGCACAAATTTTAGCCACTGACAATTGAACCCCTGAGATGTGATGTGAGCCAAGTGGTATTTGAGGAAACATTGAATTTGATGCCTAATGATATTTAACATATCTTTAAGTAACGTAAAAGTGAAGTAAACATAAATACTCACTACAATATACAATCATCAAAAACACTAAATAAAAACATGATTGTACTTAAAAGTCCAAAAGAAAAAAATATCATTTTGCTACTTGGTTCACTGCACTTTTCAAGGGTTCAATTATCCAAGTTTTAATATTTTCGGAAACCTATTCAAGGCTATGCTTGATTTATCCATTTAAAAAAAATTCACTGTTAGCAAAGGATGAACGTTCTACAGATACTGATAAATATTCCCACAATATTTTAGAGAAACTCATTTGTAATTTGATGAGATTGACATTTTTTAAGCGTTTTGTTAAGTTTCAATACAGAAAGAACTTCCTCACAAACTTGCAGAAAGATATTGCAGGCGCAACCTTTTTACATTTCATGGAGTGTTTAGGTAGATACAGATTCTACAAATTACTATTGATAAAAGAAAAATTCTCACTGGCTAATTGAGAATAATTTTCGGAAACTTGATGTGAAACAGAATATATAGAAGACAAAGCTAAAAACACATAAAAATTTATACAATAAACTATTAATAATACCCACCATAGAGGTGAGTAATTAGTTGAAAAACATCTAAAATATTCTGTCTCTAAAACTATCTTAATTATTTATTTTATATTTTACTATTTTTAAAAAAATGTGTATAGTAAGTACTTAGGACTTTTACGGAAGGAATGGTTAATGCATTTTATTCTTATTTCATATTAAACGTACATTATCAAAACTTCTGATGAACTTTATCATGAAGTAAAAATTGTATAAAAATTAGATCAATGATTTTATTATTATGTATTTAATTTAGAACTGTCAGATACAACTATTTATTTCCAAAGAGTATATCCGTATTATGTTCTTAATGTAACAAAACTAGTACTTTACCTACTTTAATATATTCAGTATTAAATCTATTCAATAAAAATAATCTAACAATAAAATCAATTTTTATGTACTAAAAACATTAAGTAACAAATGTAAATAAATTGACAATTTTAAAAAAAAGCTACCATTGAAGAATAATCACTTAATTGTATATATAAAAATAATTTGATGGATTTGGGGTTAACATTGAATAAATATATTTTCAATATATAAAATATGTTAATTCTATGCCAAAGAAAAAATGAAAAATTTAATTCATACTTGCTAGTCTTGCAAATCAAAGACAATCAAATTTATTATATACAAACATGATAAATTCAAGATTTATATGTGTATACATCAATTATTTAAGCACGAGTGAAAAGGTTGATATTCTGATTTGGCTATATTTTATTAATAGCAGAATGTTTGTAAAAAAAATGCTGTGGACAATTTATCTGTCTGGGACATTTCATAAACCTATAATTTATTTGTCTTGAAGAAATTCATTAATATTATATTGAAATTTAAGGGTAGATTGCACATTAGGTAACATCACTGATAGGCAAATTGTTTCTTGATAATACACTAAACAGTATACAGAATAATATTTTTAAATCAATACACAATGTATATGAAAAAGATTCAGCTACCATAATTGTTTCTCTTAAAACAAATTTTTAATCATAACATTATAATTTATTGATAAAATATCTAAGTAGATGGTAATTATACAACAATTATTTTAAAAAAAAAGCTCAAATTGTCTTTTAACTAAGCAACAATATCCGAATAAAGAATATATATATTTTTGTATCTTAATTAACAAGCACCATTTATGTATAAACATACAAAATATACAATTAAACAATTTTGATTTTTTTTAACATATCAATTTCATGAATGGTACTGTTGAAGTACGTTAACACAATGAATAACAATACATTTCTTATTCATTGTAACTTTATATCACTTTTCTAAATATAGCTATAATATAAGGCAAAGTTATACTTCTTTTCGTAATCTAATAAAACAATTTATTTTCACTGATAAAGAATCCTTTATCATCTTTCGAAACAGTATAGTCTATACACTGTAAATTGACCAGCTGTCTAAATAACAGTGAACGAGTCATCTGACACGAAAATGTTTCTGAAGAATCGAAGAATCAACATACTAATCCAACAGGGCGAACAATAAATGCAAGATTTGAATGCTTATCTTTTATGTTGACAAATAGTACTCAAGCCGCTGTATGGACCAACAAAAAAAAACTTGCACAAGCCCAAAAACATAATGTGCAGGCATGGAGATGTACAATGTACATTACAAGATAATTTGGTAAACGTAGAAACGACTAAATTTCTAATATTAAAGATAGATGGAGTTAGTTAATATATTACTTTATCTCCTTGTTTTCTAAAACATTTAAGGCATTCTAATTAAAGATTTGTAAGCGACACAACTTTTTATTTAAACCATGTCCGCTTTCATGGTAGAGCATCTCGACTTCTAATGAATTTTATCTCAATAGAAGTGTTTCTACGAAAAATTATTATTAGGTTATGTTTACATACACTAAAATCATTGAAATATTCACCAAAAACAATGAAACACTATTAGTAGTCCAATGTAATAAAGCTTATGTTTTCTGTTTCTTTGATGTTTAGAAACAAAAATAGTTAATTGGTGTCATAGAAAATACCTTGCTATATTTTTCATCTCGTCATTGGCGGCACATTTAAGTCTTTAAAGTTTAATTTTCTGGTATATATACCGAAGTTATAAGCTGTGAGCTAAGGAATTCATCAGTCATTTCGTGTCTTAAATTCAGTTGAAGCTTCTCGTCATAAGGAATGTTTTCCAAACCTACATTTATAAATGATATTTTTGAATCAAATAATTATTTCATAAACATTGCAACGGCGCAGCCACCTCATAGCAGTTATGCAATGTATGAGGGTCTAACAAAAAGAGCAGCCCCAACCTCTACATACTCAATAAAAAAAATTGTGTGGGGGGGGGTCTTGCGTGACGTTTGCATGAGGGCCTCTAATTCGTAGCTACGGTATTATGCATACGCACAAACATCATAAATATCTGTCACTTTTGGATTACGTATTGTGCATAAATTCTATCAAAATATACAATGGCGTGTAATACAGACCCTATTTACGAGTATATAGTCCATTAAATCACATTTTCAAGTCTTGCAATAGCACTGGTAGCACTGTGAAGGTATAAATCCACAAGTCTCAATTAAAAATATAATAAACTATAGCTGTAAGTAAAGTTTATGCAGGTTTCATGAGTACGCCGCCTTCCACAGGCTCAAGCCTGAATAAGGAGTCATTCTTGAAGTTGTGGATGACCTCATCCGTGAGGTGAACTCGGATTCCATTCGGGCCGGCTACGAACACTGTCGTTATGTCGCACATTGTTCCATTAATGCCATCCTGATGAAGGAAATGATATGGTATTAATTATAAAAAGTGATCTCAATTTGTATTGCGAATTTTGGCAACGGACTCATATAGATATAATAAAAAATGACTTTTAATTGTCCTTTTAAACATGCAGCTCCTGTAATATACATTTACATATAAGAGTTTAATTTTTTCATTAAAAAATATTCTAAAAATGAAACACGCGCAATAAAACCGAATTAAAAATAATTTACCTGAAGAAGCGGTGACAGTTTTCTTTTAAGCTCAGAAGCTTGGCATGATCTAAGGTAAAGGGCGCTATAAGGCTTTTCTCCAGCTCTTCGTGCATATAGGGTGAGTCTAGCTGGTGTACGTCTGAATAAAGGTGAGAAAAAAGTTTGAGAATCATCCTTGAAGATATTTTAATATCGAGTCAAAAGCCATAAAATATTTTTTGCCTTACACATTGCTTGATGTTTATTAATTTCATTTTACTTTCTAAAACAATTAAGTCATCATCAATTTTCATAAAAACTCTTGTTTGATCTGCTTTATACTGGTTGGAAAAGTTTATTATGCAAGCAAAACAAGTCCTGATGATTATATAAACTATAAAATATACACTACAGATTTGCTTGTCGTCATGTAAATTACTCTGTAAATTACTGTAAAAATCAATATTGATCTGTTTTGACATAGCAGTAGTCATATTTGTAATTATATCACCAATAGAAAGTCTAATATTTTTATGTCCGTATTTTAGGAGTAGCATTTAAATGTTTTTGACGACTTTGTGTTGAAGTGAGCCCACTGTAAAAACAATAAGTTTTAAAAATAAGAACTCACTCTGAATGTAATGCATAATACAATCTGATGCCATCAGCAAGGTTACAAATTTGTGTTAAATCATCTCTTGAAAGTCTGAAATCAGAAAAAGAAGAAATCAAACATCGGGTAAAAAAAATTAGTAACGGGTCTATTCATAAGTAAATACCCATCATATAGTAGAACACCATTAGGTAACTTATTTCTTAAGGATTGAAGAAGACACGCCACCTAATTTGACAATCTTGATAAGAGAGACAGAAAGTAATGGTTAAGGCGGTTAAGCAATCTAAACTGGACTTGAAAGTAGAATAAGACAACCCATTACTAAAGCTAAGGAGGCCAAAGAAGCGTGTAGCCGAGAAGAGTGAGCAGACATTTTCAAATTGAAGTTATTAAGAATTCGGCATACATTTTTTTTAAGTAACATAATAAATAAAAGAGATATTTATAATTTTTTGATCTAAATCAAAAGCAATGCTCACCTCATTAAGTCAGCTCCAGAAAAATTTGCAAAGGTGGAAATGTGTTCTGAAAATCTGTTTTTGGATAGCCAAGCTTTTGTTTCCGCTGCTGTGGATGTCTCAGTCAAACAGCCTATTTGAACCTAAAGCAAGAGTAAGTAAAAATAAGTTGATATCGAGATATACATAGATAAAAAATCGTAGCAAATAAAATACAGTCCGTGCAAGAATGTTTCGCGCACCTTGATATTAACTGGCATAAAAATCTTTAAAGAAAACATGAATGTTGAAAGTTATCAATAATTAACAAATGATAGAAAAAAATATTTAATGAATACAACAATTTGTTTATTCTACTACCTGGGTTATTATCAGTTCATTACTAGCTGTTCAAAATGTTATCAAAGGTAAAGACATTTATATTTGAGATGTAGATACATGTTAGTTCATACTTATTAAGGTATAATTAATCTGAACCTCTTAAAGCACATTTTACAATACAAAACTGAAATTTCGCAAGATGCGCGAAACATTCTTGCGGGTACTGTATGTAGCTTATATTTAACACGTTCACTGCGGGATATATACGTACGACGGTGTAGAGATACTGAAAAAACTCCAATTTTCTAAACCTTAAAACCTTATCAAAAAAATGGTTTTTCAAAGAAATTGTTTTTGAAAATGTCAGTTGTTTACTTACCAAATGCATGTCTAGTGCCCGCGATCTTGAATACGGTATCAATGACCGAATGCAAGTGTTCAAACAATGACTTATGAAGTGACCAAAGGAGAGTCCATACGTGAGGTTTAATTCTATCGATATTTTTTCTATACACATTTATTTTTCATGATGTTGTTTCTGTATACAAGATATTATTATGATTATTACATTATTATTATTATATAATTATTGTTGTAAAATAGAGTTTCAAGTCATAAAAAAATAACATATTATATCACATAAAACTTTAAAAAAGTCAATCATTATCATCTATACAAGTTATTTTAGCCACACTATTCATTTATACTAATGAAATAATCTAAAACAAGGTTGAATACAAAATCCGGGCTTTCCAGGACAATCTGGGCAGCAAAAAATAGAATCGGTTCGTTTTTGAAGAGTGTCCAAGCCATATTTGCACCGTTTTCTTTTTGTTTTCCCGTTACTCCCCTTTTCTAAAAATATGGGTAAATGTATTTTACATGTCGGAAAAGTCTGCGGTGAATTACAACCAAGCAGTTTTTTTATAACATCTTACCTAAATTTATAAAATGTTTTTTTTTTAAATTTATAAAGTGTCATCGATTGACAACTCTATCAGTCTATGTTCCTCATCATCACTATCTGATTCAATTTCTGACTCATTTTGTACATCAAATTCAACGTCACTATCGCCACTACTATCATCAAATTCACTATCATTATCATTTTCATCATATTCAACTCTGGCTCTCTTAGAATTCGAAGGTCTTTCCATTTTGAAAACAAACTAAAGTTTTTAAAAAAATATCGGTTATTGAAGGCAAAATAATTATATTATATTAGAACACTTATAAAAGACCTTAGAATTGTTTGAAAGGATACACAACAACGACTACACTTTTATCAATAATTTTCATACAGTGTGGACGCATCTTTATCTGACTTAATCGCAAAAACTTTAAAAAAACGTCTAATATAATCTACATACCTGACGACACCGACGTAATATGATGTGCTAAAAGTATATTTGACTTTTTCAACAACGCTCGTAACATTAGGTATCATACAAACACAGAGAATCGAATTACGCACCAGGCGCGTAATTAGCGCCTCTCCAATAGATGTGTTTACGCGCTAGGCGCGTCCTTAGCAGTGGACGTGTTAAAGCAAATGAGATATTTTAAAATGAAAATTGTTTTACCTCACAATGATCAAGAGGGCTGTCTGGCGAGATTTGTAAAGCTGCTCTGCAAGTCAACTCTTCATCGCAGTCAAGTGATGATCCACTGAAAAAATATATATTTTATCTTGTAAAAACGAAATTGTCAATGCATATATAAAAAAAACAGTTACTTGTTGATGAAGTGACGAGACACTTGAAATTGTTTTTATTAGTAAATCAAGAATATATTTAATTGTTTCAAGGTATTATTACAGTACTCTTAAAATAGTATTTACCACCAATATAGAGTTAACAACCCATCTTTTGGAGTGTTTTCTGTAGTACAGCAACGGTAAGTATTGTGGTAGTGTATTCTGTAGGCAATGTTTTAAATGCAGTGAAATAAGCCTTCATAACCACTATGTTGTTGAGGTTGATTTATGTATTTTTCCCATTCGTGGCATTATTTCATTAAATAATGAAAAATAATATTGAAAACTTACTGTGAGTTTACTCTCGAAAGTGTCTGTTGAAGTTTCACTTCGTTAAGTTGTGCTGGTAGCACTGTAAATAAAAAAAAACAAATGATAGTTGTAAAAATAGTAAAATACGTAAAACATTTCTTAGAAATAAACAAGAAGATATAAATATAAGATTACAATTTTCATTAAAAAAATATATTCCCCTGTCCTGATTTGTATATTACTACCTGTAATTATAATAATGTTTCTCAGTTCTATAGATATTATTGTTGTTTTGCTTGAAGACTTACCAAGTTGGTGCAATGAAGTATCTACACGCGGTGGAGATGCTGAAGAAGGAGCTGAAGGTCTTGCTGGAGCCCCTCCTGATCCACCACTGTAAAATAAAATATAAATGAATTAATTAAATCAGTCAATTCTTGGTGGAAAATGTTTTGTGCAAATTTTATATTTTTGTAAAATGATCACGGCCAGTTCCGCTTATACAGGTAATTTCAACTGATATTTGATTTAATTAGTGTGGAATTAATAAATAAATTGTGCTTTATTTTCTTTAAAATAAATATCATTTAAATGTTGTATATTTCCAAATACTTTGTCACTAACAACAAGGGTTTTGCATTTCAGCATCTTCGGACATTCAAGAGCACGAATGAACTATACAGAGTGAATTATCAGTTTAAGTTCATCCGAGAGTTACTTTAGAGATGGAAGAAAAACAGATATGTTTAGTAACTCCATGTGGGATTATCGTGACTCTACAGACAATAAAATCAAGTTTGTTTAAAATGCAAATAATTCAAAACAGAATCAATATTAAATACATAAAAAAAAGAATATTTAACGCCAAGAAATGTAATATACTTTATAATGTTAAGCAAACAACGAACATTCTTCTCATGTAATACAGAGTAGTTCTCCTAAATCGGCGCGACGCAGGAATCATTCGAGACCTCTTCTTTCCAGAGCACCTAACGGAACATGACATTTGGTAGCACATTTTCACGGCAGACAACTTCACAAATACAACAATACTTAATTCCCAATCGTAGTTTCTGAAGCGTTGATATACCTTTGATCTGCAGATAATTCTTCTCTGTATTCCTTTTATATTTGCAATATAACTCACATGAATTACCCTTCACGGTGATTGTCTATTTCGAAAAGATTTTTAGGTAGATCTTTTTCGAACTGTTATCCCCTGTCATTTAACAAGTCTCATTATCCTTATCTTCAATATCATTTCATTATGACTGTCAAGATATCTTTCCACTTTTTGTTGTTGCTTCACACAATACTTCATGCTAGATATGATTATTTGAGCAATTTTTGCTACTCCTAACCCACTTCCAACGAAACAAGTTGTATGGGAAAAGTAGCTAACTATTTTTGAGTTATATATACTATGATTTCAATAATTAAGTTGAATTTTTACAATCTTATGTTTAGCAAAATATAATCAATTTTTTCTCTCCTAGCTGTATTGTAGAGATTTCAAATAAAGATGCATTGCTGTATGTTGTAGATACATTATATTCAATGAGAAAATGGTTTTTGAAAGTATTGAATATTTTTTTATTGTTTACTTAACACATTATATTGGCTCAGTTTTGGAATCTCAAAAAAAGATTTCTTGTTGCATATTTCAGGAACATTTTATTACTGTTCAATATTTTTTCTCACTATCACGGTGGAAATATTCACTTTTATAAACTTAAAAAAAAATCTTCAGTAAAAAAAAAAAACATTTCATTATATTAATTAAGAAATTTGTATATTGCTTGTACAACTCAACCCCTAATTTGTTTTCCACGAAAACTTAATGTGCTTAATAATTTAAAATATAAAACTTCCTGAAGAAGACTGTTACAAAAAAAAGGTCAATTTACTACAGTAATATTCGTCATTCCTCGTCAGGAAATATGGTTTTAGAAAACAAAACAAAATGTCCAGATAAATAAATTCAAATATAATATATGGTTTGAGGTCATTCATTGATGTATATTCTCTATAAAATTACATCTTTCATCTCGTTTTATTTGAAACCACGGTGGTTCCAAGTAAAAATACAAAATTTATATAAGGCTTTTCTATAAATGATAACAAAAACATTTTTTTTTGTATTTGAAACCGGGAAACTAAATTTAAAAAAAGGCTTTCGAATGCCACAAATTTCAATTAAAAATTGACAAACCTTACTGAGAAGGCACGTCATTAGAAAAATAACTATTTCTTTTCAAACAGTGTCTGGCAAGGGTGGATGAAAGGCTAACATTATTTTAGCTATCGTAAAATAACTTCTGTTGAAATATTCCATAATGAATTCAAATCGCCCACACTGGGATGTGTTATAGCTGGTAAAAAAAGCAGCAGAATAGTGACCAAAATTATATGTAAGTAATATATACTCAATAGTATAAAAATATTATTGATAACTTTAATTGGTAGAATTAATTATTCAAGGATTGTTTTACTTTTAATGATTCGAAAACACTGATTTTTCGAGTGTTGCTATTATAAATATTTGTAGTAATGATATTGACGTTCAAAATTAGAGTACCGATTAGCAACATTCAAAATACAAGTCGAATCGATAATTTGATACGACTGCACTTAGTATGGATTACGCATTTCCGACTAAATTCGTAAAACATTTTATTTCCCGCTGCGTTAAAGGTGAGAAACAACACGCCGATAAAAAGCTTGTGACATTTTACAACTCCCGTACGTATTCTGTAGGTGTATCTCACGGATGAAATATTGCATTAGAAGTAAAAAGTTGTTGTTCGAGCGGATTTGCGGCGGGTTAAAAATCGGCTCGAGTTGGCTAACTCCGGTATTATCCGGAAACGAGCGGCGATTCAAGATAAACAGATGCGCGAGCGCAGGGCCCTAACCTCGTTAACGTAGTCACATTATTTAGGCACAAATCTTTTAATGGATATTTTCAAAAGCGGAGGCATATCCAGATACGGTTAGTCGTCACTGGTCACTTTCCTAGTTTCGTCGAGACACTTTCGGGTTTGCACCGGTACAGATTACTAAGTAGGCGAAAATATTGTATTTTACAATTAAGAAATACAAATGAGAATCAATGTGTAACCGCATTGCACTGTGCATGATAACGTTGGAAGTTCCAAATAGTACTAATTCTCTTTTCAACGAATTAAAAAATAATACCGTATATTATTAAAATAACTATTTTTGTCGTCTATGTATTGCATGTTATTGACAGTGTCGGTAATGTAGACTGTGATGATATCTATTGTTCTAAATATTAACTGCTACTGTCGCGAACTGACGGCGGAGGGTCGATCGTCCCGGGGTCGAATACACGAGGGTGTCATTTCGAAAACGCAGACTGGCATCATTCAAATCAACTATAAATTATTTATGGTAAATTTGTCATACTACATCGTACGGACTATTGCGGCGAAAAACTTCACAAACTGAGCTAAAAACCACTCCACGATTTAAAATTATTATCTGAGATCATGGGAATCGCGTTAAAACCACACATTATTAAGAAGAACACTGATAAATAAATTATATAAAGTATGACTTCATCGCACGGACTATTACGGCGAAAAACTTCACAAACTGAGCTAAAAACCACTCCACGATTTAAAATTATTATCTGAGATCATGGGAATCGCGTTAAAACCACAAATTATTACGAATAACACTGATAAATTAAGCGAAATACGAAACATTTCGGAGGATTTCGCGTCAGCTTTGCAAAACGGCCGCGCGGCCGGATATATTATCTCTGTAAAATGCCCCTCGAGATTGTAATATTATGATTTATGCGCCATCAAAGGTAATTCCATAAAAGGTAAATTTATAATGAAATACCAGGAAGTCTTTAGATGGTGAAATAGGATGGTTTCAAAAGTCTAAATCCCATTAGGGGTTTGCAATAAACCTTTTGAAAACTGACCAAAACTAATGAGTGTGAAGGCCTAACTTGGTAGAGATTATTAATAATACACGTGAATTACTGTACCTAATTGAATAAGACAAATTATTGATCAAAAGATCTATTGCTGGAGATAACTAAAACATTTTATAAAAAGTGTATGCATAGCAAAATATTAATGTTTCGAGTGAAACTAGATTTGATGGTTATATGCTTGGCCCGGGCAAGTGAAATTAAAACTGTATTTATTACAATATTGGAGTTCATTGGTAGACTATAATTCACTTAGGCATACTATCCAGATTAAATAAGAATTAACAGAACGGTTTCATATTAGTACTACGTAGAAGATAACACAATATCTGAATCATGTAATTGAACGCCATTTTTCAAAAAAATATTTGACAGTTTTCTGACTGGAAACATATTCATATTTTTTATTTTAAATACACATGAATTGAATTATGTGACTGGTGTGAGAAGAAAATGAGGAATCTGTATATATATTACAATTTTATAACACGTAAAATATACAATATAAAAAAAACATGTTGTAAAAAGAAAGTTGGAAAAAATGAATGTGTATTGAAATAACCATTGAATTATCGTGTGGTAGAACAAAAACAAACGATTAAACTGTCAAATTAAATGAATGAAACGGTATCGCAAGTTGTTAAAAACAATGCAGTGATGTGTCATCTTTTAATTTGACATTCAAATGATGCATATGTATGTATAATAAAATCTTTTGTCTATTGAACGATCCATAATTTTATACATACATTAAATCAGGTCACAACTGAATACAACAAAAAACTGGTTATATGAAATTTAATATTACTTCATATTCTCACGGTTTTATAAAATAGTTATTTTTTACAGAAAATAATATAGTATTTAATAATATAATACACTATATAAAAAGGAACAATTAGTGAATCAAATAAGGTAAAGCATTTAGCTTTCTAGTTCTTCATGTTTGATTTGCACTAATTCACAAATCAATATTCATCTATAGCCCGCAAAGCTATTTTTTTCACCTTGATGATACCGTTTATCTTTCTCGGATTAGTTTATTATATTACATAGATCGATAACGCTAAACTGAACAGTGATATGGAAGTAATAGGTAATTACATGAATTTATTGCAGTGCATGTTGTAACTGTCAATTACCGAATATTCTATAAATATTAGGTATTAAGTCTTTGTTTATAATAAACATTTGATATATGTTTAATATTGACAGTAAAACACAATATAAGTATCACTGTGTTATCTACAGATACGGCTAATAATTACATTAATCACAAATTATGTAAACAGTATATCCAAGAAAATAAGCACGGCATAAAATTTAACTCTTTTATCGATAATTAAAAAAATCTGGACAAATCTGGTTAGGCCGTTTGTTGGGTATCACACGATGCGCAGTTGATTTCAACCGGTTTGCAACAAATACAATAACAAATCAGTTTTAATTTAATAATAACCTGCCATATAACGAAATAATAAAATGTTTGTCGTCAACAACCACTATCAGGAAAATC
Source organism: Himalopsyche anomala (assembly GCA_031772345.1). NCBI lineage: Eukaryota > Metazoa > Arthropoda > Insecta > Trichoptera > Rhyacophilidae > Himalopsyche > Himalopsyche anomala. The sequence continues at coordinate 6,343,520 of CM062833.1, forward strand.
GAAGATACTGAGAAGTCTCGTGATTTGGTTTGCAGTTTTTTTTAATATGATGATGTGATACGTGTAGGTAGGTATTCCAATTAAATATTTGACATTCAAAATATGTATTCGGCTCTTTGATTTATTATTCCAATATTATTCGTTCATCGAAGTAGTGTCAACCCAGTACAAAAAAAAAAAATACCTAACTTATATATAATTTGTTTATTTAAAAACTATACTTCTCACTCAGGACTAGTGATGCGAGACGGGAATATTCCCGCGTTTAAGCCTGGAAAATTAGATGGCAATAAATTCCTTTGGAAAATAAGGAAAATTGAAAAATATTATTTGAACATCAAGCTGATAATTTTTAGCATTCGCTAACAACACTTTTCTAAAAAGCGCGACATGTCTTACTTATTCTCTCCACAAATTAGAGGTTAATATTAATGTTATGAAAAGCTGTTATTGTAAAGTACATTATAAGTCTATGATAAAGACTAGTCTATGAGTTTGACCAGTGACATCTAGGTATACTTGAATCCGAAACAAACTATTTGGAAACGGTCTTGTTGTTATGACATTCAGCAAATTGCACATAAGTATTTACGTGTGCGTATGCTGAAAAAACTTAAAACGAAATATCATTACAGCAAATTATTCTTAATATTATGCTTTTTCCCACTTTCCGAGTTTACTTATTTTTTTCTTCCATTTCAAAATTAGAGGGTTTTTTTTATCACTACTCAAGACACGTCCTGGGCTATTAGTAAGGCTGAAAAACAAATATGTCTCGTTGTGAATTTAAAAAAAATGTACACGATGGTAAAAATGACATTATAAAATAATATTATGAGAGTATCTATCTGATAATAGAATATTTGGAATCTCTCAACTCAAGAAATGAAATTAACGTATATTTACGTAACTTGCGAAATATGTAACTACGTTCTAGGTCCTAGGACGAAATTTGACAGTGAAATAGGAATCAACGAAATTTGTCCTACGTCCAGCATTCTTTTTCGTTTTATGTTATATATCTTGGATTGTTTTTTTTTTGAGTAATCAAAAAATTTCAGCCGCTGAAATATTTTCCGGAAACATAGATACATATGTAGTTTGCAAGTCATACTGCTAATAAAATATATACTATTTTCAATAAATTAAGGATTGTGCCAAAGTTAGCTTTGTTGAGTGGAAATGAAACGTTGAACTTCTATAATATTGACATCACTATCATAAATTGAGAAAATACTAGATTGAATATACTTTTTAATAAGCCTATGAAATGTTTGAATAAATAAGGCAATACAAGGTAATACAATGAATGCCCTTATTTGACGTCAACGGTTTGTTGTAAATCAAAAGTAAATAGGAAAAATTCGGTAATGAAAATGCGCTTATTTCAATTGACTAGGTAATTCATTATTACCATGACAACGCTTACGAATTAAAATTCACTGCCACGCAAAAGTGTTTTTATTAAGTAAAATTATTCGTGATATTAATTGCAGTAACGAATATTATGAAATGACCAGAGTAAAATCAAATTGTCTGCAGGTTTATAAATTGGAATCTTAATCAATTGGATCGTAATTTAAAATTTAGAAAGTTTTGTTAAGATAAATGTAAATATTAGACGGTATGCACAACATATTAGGCACAACTAGATGACCAATTTAATTTTTATGCATATTTATCTTGTTTTCGAACACTGTCTGGACAATTGGAAATCCAATTAGAATCTGATTTGAAATGTGTTCGAACCCAAAAGGCGACACAGTAAAATAATAATAAAATTACCATAATTATAAAAGGTTACTAGTAAACGGTTCGGTATAACAAATATACAGGTAATAAATTTAAATCGACTAAAGAATCTACGGACCCGAGTATAATATTATAATAAAATGTTATAAACAAAGAAATGGAATATTGTATGTGGAAAATTACAACGCCAACGAGAATCTGGTTTGAAACGTGTTCGAACTTCGAACTGATTAAGCAACACAAAGAAAACAATAATAAGAAATGCGCGATTTTTGAATCAACACCTATTATGAAATGTTACCAACTAAAATGACAGAAATAATACAAAACATTTTTTATTTAAAGATGCAACAAAATATGGAGGAATACTCATATTTTCATAAACATATCACTGTAATTAATTTTCTGTTTAGAATCTATGGACATCTAATATTTATGTTAGTGATCATAAACAACGAATGAAATATCGATGAAATTATTGTCTATTAAACACATACCATAACATACAAGTCAGGTTCTGGTTTTTAATAGAAAACAATGAAAAGGTGAAAGCAATATACAAATATTTGTAATAAACACTAAAATTAACAAAAGTGAATAAATTTTATGAAAAAGTTCGCTTATATTATAACTTAAAAGCAAACAACACTTCAATAAATTATCGATAGCTTAAGATTTATGTAAATAATTTATTTAATATTCTATTCAGTTTTCTCCTACATGAGCATTAAAGTTATCACTGTTATTCCAACCTTCAACAAAGATCTGTTCAACAATAATTGACAGCTAGTTAATATAGAATTGAACACCGAAAACGATAAACACGAAAACTTTAATGGATTTAAATAGAGTGGACCGGTATGGATAAAGTTTGAACGAAAACTGTCGAGCGGAATACAAGAGTCGTGTGTGAAAATAATACAGCTGATTTAATTTTAAGGCAAGGCACGTCTGGGGTCCGGACGGCACCGAAGCATCAGTCTCATTGACCGGTTAAAACCGGCGGACTCCGGCGAACGAGGCAAAATGCGATTACAGTAACACTGCTCGGGCGAGGCGACGTTGAAAAATAATTGCCGGGAACATTGATATTGAAAACGAAACTTTGTTTTAATGTGTTTCAGGGTCAGATATGGGTTATTTGTTATCAACTATCAACCACCGTCGCATCATTGGGATCCGAGTTTTCATGAATTGAGCATGGATTTAAGCAGGTTGGTATTTCCTAAGTGTTTTGCAGCCGTAACATATGATTATTTTGATTGATAAATATAGAAACGGCGTATGTCGTATTTTATCCTAGAAAATAGGGTATGATACAATATCGATTGGAAATTGCTATACTTCTTTAATATCAAGTAATTTAATGCAATTACCACCACCACTCTCAGAGGCCGCACGTTTGGTACAAGCAGAAGTTTCCCGTGACGTAACGTTAGATTTGTAGAGCCGAGGTTGTCTCGGGAGTGTGCTGAAAGCTACAAGCTTAATAAATCGGTCTATACGTTCTACGTATGACGCCGCAAATGTGTAAATATCACTAAAGGGTCCTTGCTAACCACAAAGTTATCGCGAACCGCGAATCCGACAACTGGCCAGAACGATTTGAGTAAGATTTCCCAAGCAGAGATTAAATGACAATCCCAGAGGATGTGGTCAGCATCTTGATGTAACCCATCCATTATCCGGCTAAGCAACAAGAGCTTGGCAGCGAATTCATCATGCTCTAATATGTATTGGGTAGTCCAGTAATTTGGTATTTGTCTCATTGTGATTCCCATACGATATTTGACAGTGGAAAAGAATTTAAAGGTCTGACACACCCACCGCCTCTGCTACAAAAGAATGACAATCGATTATTGACTTACCACTGAAATTGGTAAATCAAGAACTACGGAATGAAAATCGTTTGTTTTATAAACCTGCATAAAAAAAATGACTTTTGTCTACACCAGTGGTTCTTACGTGAAATGTCACTGTGACCGTATAGTGAAAATCAGAGGTCCTATGGAACTGTCTCGTGGCCACACCAAATTTTTTTTTGAGAAAAATAGCAGTAGCATTTACAAAAAAACGGATCAAATTTACAAATCAATTTTGAAAAACACATTTCTTTTAAATATCAATATTTACTATGAAGCTGTTGGTGGCCGCACATGAGAACCACCGGTCTAAACTCTACTTTATTTGTTTTTCGGTTTATTGCGTGCTGATGACTCAGATGAGTGACCGTTTCATACATAAATTCATCTTAAGTCATTAGTATTTGCAAACATATAAATATTTACAAAACATAAATAGATAAATAGAGTAGTAATTACTAATTTAACATATTTTCTTATTAAAAGATGTCACTGTATCTAAATCTGAATATTTACACACTTAAAGCTATAAAGATAAAAAATATATATATTATAAATTTAGCAAATTAAATCGAGCGACAGAACACAGGCAGACATACTGTAAAAGGAGAGAAAGAAATTGATATTCAACAAATATGAAAAATTAACTGACACACCGAGCAATATAATATGGTCACCCTATTTGTGGCTGCATAATTTCCATGAGTCCCCTTGCCATATCCAGTTTAGGCGGAAACCACTCTTCTGTCAATTGTTATTTGTGTGACATAATGCAACAATGTTTTCCAAGCTAACAATATAATTTAATTAAATGAAGCTAGTATCTAGGCATCATAATTATTATTTAGTGGGCCAGAAGTAATACTGATTATTTGTTTTGTGTAACCTAGTAAATCAATTTTAATATGGACTTCGTTGCAGACAAATGTGGGTATATCATTATCGAGCTGCATTAGTTTTACAGAATAGTGGTGGAATTTAGAGAAACGGTTGTGACTGCAAAAGCATGTGCCTCCTTTTATAAAAACGGGTCGGTAAATAGAAACATAAATGTAAGAAAATATTAGGTCAATTGTTTTGGCTACAGTTTACAGTGTAAAGAAACAACAATGAGATTGTGTAAACTTTACAGTCTCATCGATGTCTCTGCGATGATGTAAAATATTAAGTAAGATGTCCGTGAAAAGTCAATCAACATTTTTCACATAAAAATGTAGTGTATATTAAAATTTTAAGAAAATAATTAAAATAGCTCTCACACAAACTAAAATTAGCTTGATTATAATTGATAAATTTCAATTATAATCAAGCCAATAATTCGCGATTGATGATTGATAAATTTCATAACAAAAATGCATTAAGCATTTCAATCAGTTGGTAAAGTCCAAATTATATTTGTAAAAACTGGTTCAATTCAGTTGCAGTTAACATTTCGTTTCAAATAATATTTGAAAAAGAATGTATGTAATAGTTTTTTTAGTGTCACTTTGCTGATGCATATAAAAATATATTGTGGCATTTTTCAGAATGAACTGGAAAAATCGCAAATATTCGACAAATACCAGATATAACTGATAATAAATATGAAAATTATCATTACACAAAGAATCATAAATGATACAAATAGACGCAAGGTTTTTTAATGAACAGGTAGTTCACTTCGACGGATATGAAAGATTTTTAAATTTACCTAGGTACGCAAATGTGAAAATTTAAAAACTAGGCTTTATGTATTGTTCATGATCTGAGCAAGTGGTGCGCACCATTTTAAGCCAAGTGCCAAAATGCCACTCAATAGAAAAGTAAATTTTCCAACAATTTCTTACTTATTCGATTGCCACATTGTATAAAGTTCAGCATAGAGGCCTGCACGGGCCGACATTTTACAAAATTACCTGGTCTGAGCCTGAAAGACTCAGACCCGACCCGGCCCAGGCCCGAGTCGAATACCACCATTGTTACCCGAACCCGACCCGAAGCCCGAATCTATACTAAACAGACCGAAAAAATCCGTTTTTTACAAATTGACAACAATTGACGATTCTCTACAGACCTGGTCCTCGTTAAAACCATCATGGCTGACTTTTGACACGGACATACTCTGAAGAATAAATTCCTTACCCGGGCCCGGCCCGAGCCCGAACCCGGCCCGCGGGCCAGGTCGGGTAAGGACCCGCGGGCCCGTGCAGACCTCTAGTTCAGCAGTATTAGTTAAATTAAATATACTTAAAACTACAAATACATAGGTAAGAATATGGATGACTTGTCTCAGCGAGCTCGAAACTCAGACTAAATTAAGACTTCGCTTCATAACATTGACAATTTTAATAGTTTATATACGTGGCATAAATAAATATTTTTGTTTCTGTCAACAATGATAATTTATAAATTTGCTGTGATTCTAATCAAATTTATCACAGTAGAATAAATAAAAAAATATATATTTTTTTACTTTTGAGTGCGACCGAAAAATGCTTTGAGTGCCACCTGTGGCAAAGTACCCCCTGTAAATCATTAATCAAAGCTGTCATTAAAGTAAAAATATATAGTAATTTTATTTCATTAGCATTTTTCCAAAGCCAGCAAAAGGTGACATACTCATCTTTCTAAAAAAAGTGATAGCAAAGGTAAGTTTTATGTTTTATCATATCATCTGACGTCACCAGATTATTCCAATTACAGTGGCTGCATAATTTTTAAAACTTCTCTGAAAATAATGTGATTGAAAATAAATGGGAGATACACATATGAAATCAAACTATAACTGGGCATTGCTTGTATACATGTTTTAAGCATTTGATAGTTTTGTTGATTTCAGTTCCCTTAAAACAGAATGAGGTCGCCAACGAAATCAAGAAATGAACAACAGCAGTAAACAAATGATTATATGCACACTTTAGTCATTTAATCACTTTCTTCTTCTTGACCATATTCGCTCCCTTCCCTATAATCACTTTGGTAGAGCAAATACACTCTTTACAAAATACTGGAAAAACCAATGATTACTTACGGTTTAGAAACCTGGATGTAAATGTTAAGAATATATGAAAATTTTCTGTTAAGTAAATGCCAAATGCAATGTTGAAGTGATTAATGTAAGTGAATTGAAGTGATTTATTTTAGTGTTCCATATTTAAAATATACCATGACAGTTGAGCATAGACAAATTTGATTGGTTCAACATGGCAAGTCAGTGGACTATTTTAATTTATTATCAAACCATTCATAATATGTACGGTGATGTTTTTGAATCAAATTGTTTGATTCATATATAATAATATATGAAGCAAACATATAAAAAATAATAAGAACGGTAGAAGAAAAGAATGGATTCATAATGGTGGATGGAAAATGATTCATTGGGCTAGACCAGACATGGGCAAAAAATGAAATTTTTATCAAAGCGAAAGAATAATTTCTTGCTCACTCCTATTCAAATATAAATAACATCTCTATAGAAAATCTATATCTATAAGAATAACACTTTCATGTTGCTGTCAATTTTATGTGATTTATCACAGGCCAACAGCATTTCAAGATTTCGTTTGTAAAGAAATCTACCTCATTATATCATTCCTTTTATATTGTCTATGGGAACACATGCTCAGACAATATGCTTTAATTTTTTACATCGGTTCTTTTTGTCTTATTGGAAGGGCCATGTATCTGAATATATCATTTTAAATTATTTCGATAATAAAGACCGTACATTGAATAAACTAAAAATAGATCAAGTATTAAATTGCCCATCACTTTTCATTAAAATCTCGGTCAGTTAAGCATATTGCGGTTGGCAACAATTAATTTAAATGAAATAATAATGAAAATGACCGTTAGATGCCAGCGCAAGTAAATTATTGAAATACTGACGCAAGACAGCAAACAAGGGAGCCTTAATGAAAATTCATTTATTCAAATTAGAAGCGAGTGTCATTGTGCATGAGGCAATTTTGTTATTGTTCATTTAAAGAGTCATTAATTCATATTAAGATGATGAGACAAGGATAAAAAAAAAATGAATAAAAGAACACAAACAAACTCCTAGGCAAAAACGAAAATAGCATCATTTTTGGTCTCGGCGAGAGATAAAATCGTGCTTTGCATTTCACGGTGCAATTCAGAAGTTGATGTATGTACTACTTGAACATGTTGATGTCTCTTCCATGTTCTGGGAAGTATTTAAATTTTCATCATTGGATAACAAACTTGGATGAATTTTCTCGAAAATACTTTGTGTGAAAGAAGTAGTCTCATTTTAAGTACATCAAATACTATTAGAATATTGAATAGTAAAAAACACTAAATATATTCGAATATCGAATATTTAAATATTCAATTGGGATACTTACTAAGATATTATTCGACCCCTAAAATGTATTTTGACAGGGATTCTTTTTAAACCATGTCCCCTCCCAATGAGATGTATATGGACTTTTTTGTCATGATAATTTACAATGAACAATTTTAGCACTGGCTGTATAATATTCATATTGTGTAAGAGACAAATAAAAAGGATGTATTTCAATTGAGAATTGATTGATTTTGGTATTAGTTTTATTATTTGAAACAGATAAGTGTGAACTTGCGTGGATATTGCTAGAATGATTTTAATTGAATGTTTTTTTTTTTAGGTTGGTGTAATAAAATAATATGTCAAAATTTAAATCCTACCTATGTTCCGGAGAATATGGCTGGGCGAGTCCATTCAAAGGAAGAAAGACTGCATCGCTCGGCAACTGAAATAAAATGCGGTTATTAAAATGGATCACAATGTGTGATGGAAACATTAAATGGTTCACCGACGCTATTTACAAGACCGATAGCGGCAGGTTATGGATAAAGCTAGCATGACATTCAAGGTGACTGGACTGATGGATTCGGCTGTTATTTTATTGGAGTTGTATTATCACATCGAAACATAAAATTACATTTTCTGCATATTGTAAGTAAAATACCGGGCTATTATCTAGTCATATCATAACATGAGTTGGTGTCTGTTAGTGTCAACAGTGTCATGATTATATAAAGACATATTTTGCAATCTCCATTGCAAGTAAAGTTTGGGTAGTTTGGTGTGTCAAGACTATTTTTGATACAGTGGTATTTATCATTATGTATTATTGTTATTGGAATGTAATTATATTTATTATTTAAAACAATATTCCTACAGCTCACTTACTAGATTGATATCTGATCAAAAAGTGCAGGTATTGGTTTTGTATTCAATTTTGAATTTAATCTTTGGGTTCCTATTCGCATAGCAATTTTTTTCTTATTTCAACCATTCACTAAATACCAATAATATCTAGCTGATATTTATTTAATCTACAATGATACCTCTATCAATGCAATGCAAATATTTTGCAAATTTGTCTGGGGTCAGTTTATACCATATAACTCCTCTATCATATTTTCGACGTTTCGGTACTAGAGTGTTAATAAAGTTAGGAAGTAGTGGGATTATTTAAGTTTTGAAAAGTCAAATGTCAGTGATGATTCAATTGAAAATTTCAATCAGAATTATATACTGGTTTAGAAGCTGTCTTAATGTATATTTTTTATTCCATGTCCACTCCCTATGCAGAGTATATGCCCTCCTAAGGAAGTTTTTCTACAAGAAATACTTGTTACTCGGTTGCTCAATCTCTTTTTCTTCCGAAGAGAGTACGGATAAGTAGGATAGAACGAGGATAAGGCTAGTGATTAGATAATCACTTTTGTTACGCCCTGATATTTTAGGATTGAAGGGTGGGTAGAAATTACAAACAGATATCACAAACATCCTATGCCTTCGAGCAGAAATCGATGACGTGACAAACTTCACTGGTTCCAATTCCAGTACGAACAGCATTTTTCAATTGAGAGCCAACGATATTGACCACTGCACTACGGTCCGACATATTATGTTAAATAAATTATTGATTAATCTGTTAATATAATGAAAGCAATACATTTCGCACAAATCATTAAGAAATTTCCTGCTCTGCCCTTTGCTCTATTAATCAGGTGCTTGAAAAAAAAGAAAAAAGAATAGAAACAGTGTAAATTTAATAAAAATATTGACATTGTGAACAAGCTATGAAGAAACTAAGTAAGGCACAGTTTTCACTATTTTAAGAAAAGTTTTTCAATATAAATCATAATACTAATACATTTCTATACTCACATCGGTAAAGACTGTACACTCATAGCTAGGTTGATACTTGTATCTCTCGCTTTGAGGCCGGCGAAATATTTTCTCTCTATCTTGTTTGTGTTTACGATCTGCGCCCTTCAGTTTGAATACCTACAGAGAAAAAGTAACATGAAAATCTCTCATCCTCGACATTCTTATATTAAATTTTGTCCTACAATGTGTGTTGCCTGTATTTTTTTGATTGGTTGAGCCTTGTTGATAAAGAAAAAAAGAAATTAAGGTCTCGTAAATTTCATAAGATTGAGATAAAGTTGGAAAGAATTAGACAATTTGGAAACCATTGTTTTGCTTCACGCTGTCAACATTATGTTTTTGATATTGAAAAAAATAAATATTAATATAATTACGAAAAAAATTCTTATAGTGATGGATGAAATTCAAATCAAAAAATCATCTTTTGAGTCTTTCAACTATTTCTTGAAACATTGATTGAGAAAACACCTCATTGCTATTAGACTCCATCAACATTATATATCCATGATTCTAGTGATAATAAATATTTTAAAACACACTTTTCAATGTTTTTTTAAGTTTGTTTACTTTCGTAGATTCAACATAATTACACATTTTTAGGAACTAATTGAATATGAAAATCGAGGACCGCCAGTAATGGCGATGAACATTTTAAATAGTGGATAATTTTGTGACTATTTGATGCAAAATATTTTGACTTTGGCAGAATGAATTTTACTGTATAAGTGGACAAATGATTTCATCAAGAGTGATGAAAACCTATTTTGGTATATATTCTAAGTGGAAAACTGAATTTATTTGCTGGGAAATATGTAAAATTGCTACCTTGATTTGGCAAGCAGCTGCGTGAAGTCTCTTGTCTTGAAGAGCACTACATCCTGAAGAAGCTTGTGGTTCTGTTTTTGTCGCTCCCGAACTTCCGGGAGGGCCTTCGGCAGGCAGGAATGTCTCTACTTGTATCCGGAAGGGGACACCTTTCTCGCCACCGTGTTTCTTCGCTGTGAACTCTGTGGAGATACAGTTTACCTATGGGAGAAATACAAATATGCAACATTGTTAAAAATTTAATTGGTAAAAATAAAATCTTTGGTAATTTTTTGGTCAAATCGTTGTTATAGCTTGTTTGATCAATTCTGGTGTCCAAGAGGGGTTAGCCATTCTTATAATGAATGTATTGATTGAAAAAGTATATTGAAATTTTAATCATTTAGCAATGTAAGCCTTTGATATAAAAAAATGGTAGATCAAAGTGATAAATGAATAAAATTGATTGAAATTTTTCAATCACAGGCCGTCCATATATCACATCATGTTTTATTCTGATATAATGTGACGATTTAAAAAGAAATAGTCTAAATCATGTGATGTCATATTTGGAAGACCTCTTTTTTAAACATCCACTAATTTACATAGCGTTAAGTAGGCTTTTCGCTTACCTTATATACTACATCAAAAAGTGTTTTAAATGGTACATGATATACAGTGAAACCTCGATTTTACGTTTTCCAAGGGATCCTGGAAAAAAAACGGTAATTGCGGGAAACGGTGAATGCGGGAAAGCTTCAAATAAAAAAAATATATAATTATTAGTTACTTGTACATACTGTGTATAAAATTTATTTTTTAAAAAAGTCCTTTATGCTAGTTTGTTTCTTTGTTGTTTGGCACTTTAATCGGAACAAAGACGCCTCAAACTCGCGTACTTTTCTAAGAGCGGATTCATCGATTTCTTTGGAATAGAAAAATAACTTTATTTTTTCGAAGGCCAATAATGCTTGGGTAAATGTCGGAATAGGTTCGGTATTATGATCTTCGCCATCTTCTTCTTCACTGCTGTCATTAGTTGCATCACATAATGACTCGATTGTTTCAACGCCACAGGTAGCTAGCTCACTGTCACACTGCACATATGTTGCAAAGTCAAGATCCCCCCGAGCTGCAAGACGCCAGTCATCATTAAATGAATCGTTTGATTCCTCTTCAGTTACCATTAGTTCTTCTTGAGAAATAACTGCTCTGAAAGTGTAACCACATTTCCGGAAGCAATTCATTATTGTCGTAGCTTTGACCTGATGCCAAGCAGTTACCGTGTAGTGTATTGCCTGCAGCACATTTATCTTGAGTGTTGCTGGGTTCATAACATTTCCAGAGTCCATCATGCATATCATTTTTTGTACCAACTGCTTTCTATAAAGTTGTTTAAAGTTCTTTATCACTCCCAAATCAAGTGGTTGTAAAGCACTGGTACAATTTGGAGGGTAATAAACTACCTTTATGTTCTTAAGAAATGAAGTATCTCGAGGATGGGCGGCACAATTGTCTATAAATAGTAGTATTTTACGCCCCTGAGCACTAATTGAGGAATCAAAATTCCTCAAGAAAGCCATAAAAATATCGGTGGTCATCCATGCCTTTTTGTTGGCGTGGTATTTTACAGGAAGTGTTTTTATATTCTTAAAACATCGAGGTTTCAGCGATTTTCCTATTACAATTGGCCGCATTTTGTCTGACCCATCACTATTTGTACATAGCAGTACTGTAATCCGCTCTTTAGAATTTTTTCCTCCATGACAGGACTGGCCCCTTAATGTGAGAGTTCTATTCGGAAGGCACATGAAGAAGAGACCCGTCTCGTCAGCATTGTAAATGTCTCGTGGTTCATATCCCTCAACGATCTCAGGTAAACTCGCTATCCATGATGTGGTTGTGTCTGGGTCCACAGCAGCGCTCTCGCCTGCTAGCTTTTTATAAACAAGACCATGCCGATCTTTGAACCTGTTGATCCATCCGTTCGATGCAGAAAAATTTGTGATCCCTTTTATTTTGGCTATTTGCAAAGCTTTTTCTCTGACTATAGATCCATCAATAGGTATGTTTTCAGCTCGCGCCTGCTGGTACCACGTGTAAAGAATCTCTTCAAGCTCTCCAAAAGTAGACTCCTTAGCAGACTTTCTTTTATTCGCTGTCTTGCCGCACTTTTCAATTGTTTTGCGAATGTCACTCTTCATAGCAACAATCGTGTTTAGAGTTGACGGTGCTAATCCCAGACGTTTTGCTATGTCAACTCGGCTTTCTCCTGGATTGTTTTCGACGTCTTCAATTATTTTTAGCTTCTCAGCTAGAGTTCTAGTTTTCTTTATGGGTGGCGGCATTTTAGTTTCAATTTGGAAAAAAAAATTGATACGAGATGTGAGGCAATATTGAACGCAACTGACTTGTACAAATCCAGCTACGCGACTAAAAAGTTTGTATTTTGTACAGGAATAATTATTATCATAAATTTTAAACAATTCTACATTTGCATCATAAACAATAATACGCGTTTGGTGGATTTCAACCCAAAAAAAATAGCACAAGCGTCCAATGCATCTAACATGTACAGTGCATTCCAACGTGTCTAGACATAACACCTGCACTCGGCTGTCAAACTTACTTGCTGAGATATGAGAAATATGCAATAAAAACGGTCAATCAGGATAATATTTGTGTATATGAAATATTCAAAAGATACTAGCATAAGGGATTAAAGAATCAAACAGACGATTATTTTCCGATCATTTTTTTTAGAATGGCTAATTCTTTAAAACTACATAATTAAACTTTTGAATCTATCTATGTCAATAATTCTTTTATTGAAACCTCTCAACACATCTCAAAATAGGTAAGATTGAATGAAATAATCGCAGTGTCGTTGGAAATTCACAAAAACGACACTAGCATATCACATTGGGTTAGCACTACTGTGAAATTTCGTACAGTTAGGTCGTATCGGGTGCATTAGTCTGTATCAGTGTGAATTGGTACTCTAAGATATCAGAAATTCTTAGTGTGACATGTTGGCGCAATTTAATGAGCAGCGAACGTGTTAAGGATGTTTCGAACATGTATTTGATGATGGTTTAAGTTGGTTGCGCAAAAGGTAAAGATAAAAAGTAAGCTTATTGCTTTCCATAACCCCTGTTTTTCATGATAGATATTGGATATAAATCGATATAAAAGTTCGGTGAATGAAAATGTCTATTTAGGAATCGAACCTTTACCCACGAGTAGAATATAAGCCTAGATTGTTACCATTTGACCGCAGAAGATGTCATGTACGTTTCATTATAATCAATTCATAAGAAATATAAATGATTACTCACTTTAATGTAAACTCCAGCTTCTTTGACTGGATCCCAGTAAAGCTCTACAGTATTGAATAGTGGTTGCTCAGTTGGTTGACAGACATGAATCAGTCCATACGATAAAGGAACATCCACCTGTGACAGAACCGTAGATATAGCAATCTATCATCGCACATATATATTTGATTATTTTATATTACTGAATGCGATCAGTTTACCTCGACAATTCGTTCTCCAGGTCGTTCACTTTGCCACAGTGTCATTTGTTCGCGTTCAGCGAATTGGAGACGACGCTCGTGGAAACATATCCTGATAATACTCTGAAAGTAATAAAATAATTCAAAATGAATATTATTTTTCAAAGCAGATATGATTTCATGTTACTATCTAATTTAAATATGGTCATGTTGTGACACGGAAATATGCAGTAAACACAACTTTTTGTAATGTATTTTGATTCATAGTGACGAATGTCTATTACAGTTTAAAAAACATGTTGCAGCATTTGTAAATGCATAAATAGATTTCATTTTAAAAACCAATCAATAAAAAAAAATGCGAAATCAATACATTCATAGAGAACTCTTAACCATTTCATTCAGGAGATGATTGTCAATAGCGGCTGTATGTCATGATTTTATGGAGTAGGTTGGGTAAAAGAAGTTGACTATTGGATTGTTAATTGTTCTGTTTATAATTTTTCGTTAATAAAAACACACTTTTTAGGAAAATATGTATGGCATCAATTGTAAACTCAAAAAGTCCCTAAATTCATTAGTTACTGTTTTTGAAAGTATAGAAAACATTCAAACTGAATCAATGTGGTTAATGGTAACTATGATAGATTGATGTGAAGTGAATTGGCCTCAATATGAAACAATCATGTAAACTACTGATATTTTTGGAAAATTCTCTTCAGCCGTGTCTGCTGCCTATTTAGAGTATATGGCCACTCTTAGATTCTTTATCTCCTGCCAAACTCTTTGCTTCCAACCAAGTTATGCAGTTCCACTGTTCGAATCCTATTAAATACTATCAAAAGCTTTTTAAGATGTTTTTATCTATCTCATTGGAAGAAGAGACGGATGAGATTCAAATTCTTTTGGTGTAAGTGCACAACATGCTCAAGTTAAGTTCAATGATGGTTTTTAGTTTTTTACGTTATGTGGGTTTTAGTTTTTTATGTTATGAAGTATCTACAGTATTTGGTTTATTCGATTTCACCAAATATTTTATACCAATGTTTCACATGTGATGTTATAATAAGGAAGGTTAAGATAAGCCCCCTTGTGGGTCTCATAAACATCTGGGGCTTCCCTAATCGCTTCATCTGCTTAGATAAAAAAAATAACATTAGAGAGGCACTGCTGAAATCTGAGGGAGCTGTTGCTTCATAGCTTATTGCGATGATGCAATTAGTTGTCTTTGTCAATATTTAGAATATGGGTTTGCTATTTTTTTTTGTGTTGGTGTATTTGAGATTGTCTGCATAATCAGTGAATATTGTACCATGCTAAAAGGCTTCAATAAGGTTTTGAAGCACTGAATTAATTCAACAAGTAAAAAATAAGCTAATAAACAAACCATGAAGTACTTTGTGAGCATGTTTAGAGAGATAATGGCTATATTTCTTTAAAATAAAATTTATATAAATCATAAACAATAAAGTGCAAACCTTGAGTATTTTTCCACGGTAATGGCTTAGATCACCAAGCTTCTTGAGTTTAATTTCATATGACTGGCACTGGTTGAGGTAGGTAAGGGTGTCTTCGGTGGCTTTTGTTGCGATTGATGTAGCAGCCGCCAAGACATATTGGAATCTAAACAATATTCAAACAATATAAGTGATAAAAACTTACGAAATTGACAGTAATTTATTAACAAAAAAAATATTCAGACGGTGAAAGGTACACTTTTAAAGATAGACAAGAGCATTCATTCAGAACTTGCATTTATTATTTTCATGTTCACTAAATCTGCAAAAGTCTCAAATAAAAGTAATATATTTTAGAATTTAAGATTTTGACTGAAGATGTTTATGTAACGTTTTAAATTTATTTTAGATTCAAAATCTCTTCCTATCGTACATAATAATTATATATTGGTTGTATGAATACATAAAAACAACAGCTTTGATCATTTATAAATTTTTTGTGAGGCTGCTGAATCATAAAAAAACTATATTTTTTTGTGAGGCTGCTGAATCATAAAAAAACTATAGTACAAATCAGTAGCCGCAAAACTGACAGTAAATTGATTTTATATTTCGGACATGCTTAATTTTTCTTTTGACTATGTGTTCTTTTATTCAAAGCACAAGGTGAGTAAAACATGGTAACATTATTCTATAGTCTATGGTTGAATATTTAAAGTTATGATATTTTTTCCAAATACGAAATAAAGAAACAAATGAAAGATTGAAAGAAAGGATTTCATTATGATGTAAATCAGAAAATATTTCAGAGTCTATTTATGGTGTCATACGAACTGTATAAGGTATGATTAAGACTGATTTAACCGGTAACATTACATTAATTACATTTTTGACTAACATACATCAATTTGATTACTTCACATATCAATATTAGCATTTTTAATGACAGCAGCTGAGGAAAAAGCTTTGTAAGGCCATTTTGAATAAATGTTTAGCAACATTAATCATAAACACGGAAACAGAGGCAATCTCATACAACATTCTGAGATGTGGTAGACAAATATAAATATACTTTGTAATTGCTTTAAACAAAGACATTGAATAGTAAAGACTTATCCAGAAAAACTGTTGCATTTGATACAACTCAGACCACCACTCCCATTTCTTTTGAGTGAAAATGGATACGGGGTTTTACAAATGAATCTCATTGCCACTGTTACAAGAGCTTGTCAGACTTTTCGATATTTCAGCATTAAATTAGTCTGTGATTAATCACAGGATGATATTCGGCCATAGATACTTACAGCAAAGAAAAGAGCCTATACCAAAGATTTGTCAAACAAGAATTGGACAAAACTTTTGAATTTACTATGAAGATTTTCTTAAATGCAATAAATTAAATTTATATTACAAACTGAATATGTATATTTTTTAAATAAAAGATTAACAAAATGTTAGTTCTGGCACCTTTTTTTTAAAAAAATAAGAACCTGTTTTTACCTGTTGTCTTGGGTGTTTGTGCTTGCATTTTCTGCAGTTGCTTGAATGTTTGGCTTCACATTGCAGTTATTATTGGTGTAGCCTTCAATTGAGCCGTGAGGAGAACACATCATTAGACCTGGTAAAAAAATATGACGAAGATATGAAATTTCATATAAGGGAAAACACTTTGCTCCATCTGTTTATTACTGATATGTCAAAAACATACAGAGTTCAACAGGAAAAAAATAATATTCTTTCATACTCAGTGAATGAAGATGGACATAATATAATACTATAATATCTTAGATAAGTTGGGTATAATATTAATTCAAATTCAAGAAATGTAACGAGTGTTTTGTTGATTGCAGGGTAATACATGATGTCGAATCTTCTTCTGTTCCTCCATTCTTTGAATGTATGTAGATAATTTGGTTGACAGTGAAAGAAATAATTGTCAAGGATACTGCAACTAAACAAAAAATATCTTACCATTGGCAACTTCCATTATATTGTTAGTGGTCGCAGTGTTCCCCGCCATGTTGGCGCCATCTTGCATCTGACTTTGGAAAGAGACACCTGTTTGAGTGTTGTTGTTCAGGTTTTGATTCTGTTGAGCATTCAGGCCACTTTGCAGGCACATTTGCGTGTTGGCATTTTGTTGCTGCCCGTTGAGGTTCATGCCTGTAAATTGAATAAGTGTTTTAGAACTGACAACAAGTGTTCTTCATATCTTTTTAATTTTCCATACTTTCAAATATAAGACTGAGTTGATCAGGTAGTAATGATTTCCTTGGTTTAAGATCCGTGAACAAATTTTGCTGTAAACTATTTACAGCAGAAATAGGATAACAATTTTAATAAAATTAAAATTTAAAGAATATATTTATTACTAGAAAAATAGGCAGATAATATTAAAAAAATAATAGCAATATTTGGCGGTATCAACAAATGTACAACATACCAGATACGAAATATATTTAAAAAAAAATGGTAAAACAATTAAAAATAATTATGGTAAAGACAACTATGAATAATGAGCCCCTGAGAGGTAAAGTGAGCCAAATGGTAAAATTGTAAAACTTTTCTATTGAGTTTTTTAGTACAATCACTTTTTTATTTGGTGTTTTGGTGGATTGTGTATTTTTAGTTTGGGGAGATAACAATATTACAGCGTGTATTTTCTGAGCTCTCTTTACTTCCACGAAGACATTTAGAGTATTGTAACGCATGTTACTAATTTTTTCCTAAAATACCACATGGCTCACTTCACCTCTCAGGGGCTCAATTAATCTAACACGTATTAGGGTCCAAATTCATTAAAATAAATAGACACATATACTATAAGATAAGATTAAAAAAATATTTTATTTTGTTAATAAGTTTTAATAATTTCGTTGATAATAATTTTGTTGAAGGGTATTATAATCAAAAAATATTATGCATTAATTAAAAACTACACTAACACTATTATTTTATATGATCAGGTCCAGTTTCGCTCAAAACCAGCATTTGATAATGTTCGCAATGAGCGATGATATATTGTATTTCAAATTAAGCAGAATGAAACCAAAGCATTCGAGATCAAATTGGACAAAGAAGTCGTCATAAACACACATTCCTTGGATTTCAAACATAAATAAAAAAATAAACATGTGATATTTGAACTAACTAGGAATCAAGCCTGGGATAAAGATAATTGTAATTTCCAAGCTACATGGGCTGGCTGTTGGTGGCGGTTTATGTGGGGCAGTGAACCTTCAACTTGTTTAGTACATTAATAATTACAACAGTAACTTTCAAACTTTATATTACTACGCCCTACATTTTGAAAAAAAAATCTTGATGTCTACAACACATACCGCCAACATGTTGAAGCCATTTCCTCCTCCTTTGAATTATTAGTTTGGAAACCGTTGCATCAGTGTAACATTTAAAATTCTTATATATTGGAGCAGCACATACCTTGCTGCTGATGCTGTTGAGCGTTTCCATTAGTATTGTTGATCTGCACCATGTTGTTATTATTTGTGTTCTGATCTGGACTGCAATTAGATGCGTTCACATTGCTGGTATTCATCCCCATTGTACCAGATAGCTGAAGATAACAAAAATTAAAAAATGTTTAATTGTTAACGGAGTGGATTATTTCAGATATGCGTACAACGCTGAGTTCTAAGGTCTGTTTGCAGCGCAGTCCACTCAATTAATATTGGGAGGCTGCACCCGTAAAGTTCTGAAGAAAAAGCAGACCAAAGATTTCTTGTCTGGGTGGAGCGGAGCTGTCGACGCATGTCATTTCGACTGTGGAAAGGAAAAAGGACATAACCCACACATGACAAAATTAACAGGAGGCACAAAAAATGTCTTTTGATGATTTTGGACCGAAGTCAAAATACGAAATATACTCAATCTTGAAGTGCCAAAGATTAATAAACCGATGTTATATTGAATCAATATAATTGTTTAAGAAAATCTTTTCTGAAGCTCCTATTTCTTATCGGAATTTTCACAAGCCATTTCATTTTTCTAACTCAAAAGCTAAGTTTACATACTTATTCATCATTTTCAAGATACGTCCTTTTGATAGAACAAGTAGTAGGTGTATACATTGTGATTATCAAAAAAAAGCAGTTTTGAAAAAACTATAATCCACAATGGAAAAGCTGTGGGTCATGTCCTTTTGCCTTTCTAGAGTCTATTTGCTTGTCAATCTAGGTTAAAACTTTTACTGTTTCTACAGTTTGTAAAATGAGAAACCAGTCATTCTGTTTTTAAAATTAAATGTTTGATTTGTTTGTAATGTGATGAGTATCGTAAAGATGTATTTACCATATTGTGGTGTCTGGAAATCCAGGCTGTTCCTCCTCTAGGTGGAGTGGTTGGGTCTCTGGTACCGCCACCGCCACCTGTTGGTGACGGAGCCTCCTGTTTAAATACTGGCAAAGACAGAAGGGCATCGCTGAAAGTACATTTAAACAAAATTCAGTAAAAGAAATATAATAAAAGTCATGAAGTCTTGCACAATTAATTAATTGAACGTAGAGGTCTCTAAATTGTTTTTATGATGAAGTGCGATTATGGTAAACAAAAGTAAGTTTACAAGTTATTAAAATTATTACAGGCAACATGCAGAATAATATTCGAAAGGTTTAAGGAAATATGTAAGCACTGTGGAATAATTAGATTACAATTCTGTCATACAAACGGCACAAAAGACATATGTAACAGAATAAGTCATTGTTAGGAGACGGAGCTTATATATTAAGATGTAGAAATGTAAACGCACCTCATATTGTACGATCCACTGGAAAGTTCTCCAGTGAGATCTATATCCAAGTCCTCTACTGGCCATGTTGACGACATTCGGTTTGAGCTTAGCATGTCACCTATAATTAAAAACAAAACGATTAAATAACAAATATTACTATTCCATTAATTGTTTCAAATATAATACACAATCATTATTAGAGCAATAATAGTAAAAGTAAGCCTGGTAAACAAGGAATGATTGATGCTTCAATCTTTTTTTGTACAGGTGAGTATCCATTATTTAAAAAAACAGCGAACTTTGGTAGCGTAGTGATGAAAGGAAAAAAGAATTTCAACAACTCAAGACATTAATGATAACCAAAACCATAATCGAGATTCTATGTTGGATTAAATAGAAATATCAATCCTCAAAGCTAATTAATATAAGTAGCATACTGACTAGGGCAAAATTTGTAATTCCAAAACTTACACTGAATTATACAGTTGATGATTTTAATTATATCAATTTAAAAAATCTACATTAAATCAAATCAAGATAAGTATGAGCCCTCGAGAGATGAAGTGAGCTACCTAGTAAAATGGTGAAAAAAATCTAGAAAATTTTTGGTGTATTGCATATTTTTATTTTACGGAGATAACATTATTGCGATGTGTATTAACTGAGGTTACTTCACTTTTACCATACTTGAAGATGTGTAGAATATTACAACGCATCTAACATTTTTTTATTCTAAAATACCACTTGGCTCACTTCACCTCTAATGGACCCAATTATATAGCACGGCAGTAATTAAGTTATTCCATTGATTGTGTATCAAATTCTGACACGTGATTTGCCTCTGCGCACTTAAGACTAACTATCGTAAGGTTATTTATTATAAAGTAAACATTGATTCTGATTATTCACTTATAAATTACCAAATGTCAGCTGGAGTTTTTCTTTCTACTGCATGCAGAGAGGGGTTTAGATTAAACAATAATAATACTAATTACAAGCAATTAATTTCATTTAAGAGAGAAAAAACAAGGGGTTACACAGCAGTTGGCAGTTTTGTGGTACAGTATATCTTTAGTGAGAGCAAATTAATGCAATAGAATTTGACAATTTGTTAACTCGGTGGCTGCCACAGATGAGATATCTTGTCAAATATATCGTGCTTAACACGTCACAGACGAGTTACCTCATCAATAACTAATTAAATTAATAATTAAAAATTATAGCCGGCGTGCTAGGTACAGACATACTTTTTTTTTCTACGGCAGTTAAAAGGTTAAAAACAATATCATCTAACATACTAACTTATTAAAATACAAAAAAAATGTACAATGTACAATTTTGTTAACTCACTATAATCGGCCATTAGGTTTGGTACGGGCGTCTGCCTCTGTCGATAATTCACACTACCCCCCATATTACCAAACTCTTGCATAAGACGTTTGATTGCTTTTCCCATTTTAGCACGCTACACTTTAAGCTTTGTGTCTACTTGTACAAGAATCACTGCTCTTCGAAAACATTTATGATATTTGTAATATTTAATCTTAATTATTTATTTCACTACTGGTTAAACAAACTTGAGTCAATATTTTCGAAGGATTTCACAATTGTCGTAATTTGTTAGACAGCCTGTCAAATAACAAAGTTATCAATTTTAATTTTATTCAGTAAGTTTTCATTGCGGAAGTTTGATATAGTTTTTGAATTAAATATACCTATTTGCCGAAACAATAGGTGAAATCATTTAAAAAAAATATAATATTTAACCTATGAAAGCATTATCGATTTAGGCTATTTTGCCACGAGAGCATTATGGACTCTGAATTGATTAATAAAAAAAATATATACATATATAAAATTTTGCAGTTACTTCCTTCAGATTCCCTTTTTAACACTCGAGTACCGCAACGTTTAAAATAGGATCGAGGAGCGACAGAGTGATTTCAATGAAATAAAAGTATATTTTTCACTATTTTTCAAACCGAATTAAGAGTCAGAGTCGTGTTTTTATTTAAAGTCAGAGTCGTTTTTTTTAACAACTTCACAACCCTGCATAAAACTAGTTTTTGAATACATGAAAAGTAATATGTATAAGATAATTTGATCCTTATAAATGTCACCTGTAAATTTAGGCAGCAAAAACAGATTTTTACCCAAATTTAGTAAGATTGCAGTCTTGATTCGAAAAAAAGTGCTGATAAAAAAGCACTTCTCACTCAGACAAGGTTAAGCCTGAAAGAATAGTTCTTCACCAGACCTCTCAATGCATGCTAGCTGTTGATTGTTGCAATCTTAATTTATATTAAATATTAAATTATATTTTAATTAAAGAACAGGGCCACCAATATAGAAAAGATAAAAATAATCACTATACATTTCGTTAATGACTCAAATGTCACTATTGAAATAGGGAAGATTTTCAATCAATCAGTGTAAAAGTGTTTGAGCAGGTGGTAAAAAAAATAATGATATCATTTTATTTACAAAGTGGACAACGTTTCTCGCTATCAACAGAATATCCATATGTCTAAGCACACATCGAAATTTCTTTTAGAAAAAAACCGTTTTAATATGATAAATATTTTGTTTTTTACTTTACTGCAGTTGAAAGTGATTTTTTTTAGTATTATTATCAGTTATCACTAAGACACAATTAAAGTACCTTGAACTCGAATCGTGAATAATTTTAAGCAGACACATAGCTGCTAAAAAAAACTCCTGGTGTCAAAAATCACAGGCAGATCATACCTGATGATAGGCTATAAAAGTAAACTTGCCGTTAAAAGCAAATTACTAATTTACACTTCAATAACCAGACCGATCATGACAATACAAAAAAAGACATTACGCACGATCTTGAACGCTGCCTGGTACATATGTAATACGACACTACACAGAGACCTCAACATCGATCCCTTCCTTGATTACATCGTGAAGCTGTCAAAGAAATTGTAAAGCGACATGATTGATCATCCTAACCCAACGATTAAATCATTACTTGATGATTACATAGACTATCCCCATACGTACAACGTTCTGCGTACAAAATTTTGCTCAAACATCTCTAAACCCCCCTTACTTCTACCACTCCCAATCTCCAAACCTGCCTGGTTGACAACGTCAAACCCCGAAACGATGAAAAGGACACTGACCACAAATAATAAGAATCAAACAGTCACCAAAGAAGGGGAAAAAGGGAAAGAAGAGGGAAAAGAAGAAAACAATCAAAATACATGAGAAGAAAGAAAATAGATTAAGAGCTCTCCTCTCTGTAAAAGATGAAATACATCAGTTCAGATAATTAAAAAATAAGATGGATATATATTTTAAATTTAGAATTTCAATACTGTCTTGTTCATTATTCAACTCGATTTGAAAACAAGGTTTAAGTATTGTTCAGAAACATCTGGCAACCGCTATTGCATTATTTTAGAGTTGTGAAGAAAAAAAAAATATACACATAAACTAGTTATACGATAAAAACTAATATATTCCGTTTTCAACATAATATGGAACTGCTCACAATGCTCGAGAAAAATTGAAAGAAAAACCAAATGTTTCTATGATTTTCTATGTGAACTAAGATAAGCATGGCGGTTAGAGCTGTGAAGCCGCTTAGTTACATAACATACAGATTTTTACTTCAAATTCGAATAATAAATAAATAAAAATAGTTTCAATAATATTTTGACATTTAAGTGTTTTTTTATTGCCATGTCGTAATTTCAGAAGTTAATATTGAACTGATAAGAATTAAAAAATAGTGTTAACCGAGTACTCAGAATCAGTATTCGTAAAGTGATTTCATTAACTATTTCGCCCATTCAAACAGTCAGTTAAAATAATATTTAGTTAGAATTATCTTGAATACATGTGGGAAAATGATACAAAATCATATCCAGAATACTGAGAGCCCGGTACAAAACTCCCTAAGTTTCAGTAAGCAGGGATTTTTTTAAAAAAACGAAGTAATTTGGTACAAATGAGTCTGTCAGGCCCGTAGTTAGGAGCTGGCGAATAGAAAGATTGCCCCGGAAGAGCAAAGGGGTCGCCAAAACGATGTCAAGATTTTTTTAGAGAAATACAGAATTTCGGTATTGAAACTGAAGCAAAATCGAAATGTAAATATTATTGATTCAATAATAATAATAATAAATCGTATTATATTTATAAGTAACAGTTGAATGATTTTAATAAGCTTTATTGCTTTCAATTCAAATGAATGAAACTAACCCGTAAGGCCCAGACTCTACAAGCTACAAAGTGAATAAATAAATAATTATTATTATGAATCTCTTTATGTTAAAAAGTATTTAAAAAAGCCATGGCGATCTTGACTGTGTCTTGTGTGACTGCCGTAGCAAAGTCGTCTTTTGGTAAATCGTTATTTTCAGGAATTACGTTTTTATTTTTTACTTTTGGTGGAGTGAAGGGTGGACGCAAAATCTACTGCCCTAGGTGACAGAGACTTTGCTACGGCCCTGGAGTCCAAAATACCATAATTCGCAACTCTAGATTCCACAGCGCTATCTTTTAATCTGATTCCGTTCCTTCCAGATATAATATATGCATGAGACAATTAAAGAATTGCTAAAAAGATGTTTTTGTAAATAAAGTTTAAGAAGCTGAAAACAGCGCTATAAAGTGTCAGCCTTCTACGAAGAATATTGATTGATTGGAAGCAGACCTCGAAGTATGGCACACACAGCTGAACGTAAATTGTCTTTGACAGTTGAATTAGTCTGTGTTGCCGCATGCTATGTAAATAATTGCGAATTGATAACAAAAGCATCGGTCAAATAACTACTAGATTGATGGGTAATATATTCAAACTTTACAGCTACTATACACTGTTTCAGATTTGTTGTATACGGTTATATAAATCAGAACTCGTAGAGATAAACAAAAATCATGCGGCAAAGAAAGCAGCTGACATCGCGTCAAGAAAAACAAAAACTTGTATTTATCTATTCAGTAACCAAATCAACTTTTGAGAAGAACGACAGTTTTAAATATTAGATATTCTAATTTTATGAAGACAACCGGACCTAACCTAACCTAACCTTCTCACATTTTTATAGTCACGGCTATTTAACAAACTAAAAAAATTACGTACCGTTCTATGTTTATAGCAACACAAACCTAATATTATGATGACGGAACCAGAAGCAGAATTTTCGGTACAGACGTTACTAATAAATGATTTTATATCAGGGATCAAAATTTAATCAATACCAGAATCCAGTGGATCTAAAGATTGGATAAATTGAAGTTTATACAATACTATGGATTATTCTGAGAAAAACGTGCGAACTATTAGAACATTCAAATTGAATTGCCTTAGTTGCCATTATAACTTTGCCTAGTTTGAATGTCATTTCATGTCTACAATGCAACACATTTTTAATATTTACGTAACACAAATTGATAAAATCGATCTATAAGTATTGCTGTAACGTTAACGTAGTCCAATATTAAAAAAGCAAAAGTACAGAAAAAATGATATTAATCCATATCCCCTCGAGAGGAGTGTAAATTCGAGACTGTGAAAAAGGTAATTTTGAGCAGCTAAATCAGTATAGAGACAACGGTTAAAGAAGTAAACAGAACATAGTCGTGAATATAGTAGTAGCCCATGGTCCCTTGAATAGTAAAGCCGGCCCTGCAGACGATGGGATCTTCTTGGGAAGATGAATCAGTATGTGACTACTGTAAAATACGCAAAAAGTCGTATTTAAAGTAATATGGAAAGGTAAGATATTATCATATTGTGTAGATCGACTTAGTAGATAATTTATGGACGGAATGCTATCTGGTCTCTATGCAATGGGAGACGACAGCTGAATTAGTGAACCATGTCAAAAGAACAGTAGATTTGAAAAAAAATACAAATCTGGAGCTGGACTAAGGATTTCAATACTGTAATTAGCGCAATACCGAGATTGAAAATGAAAAATACATTTTCAATATTGACAAATTACCAAAATTGATTTTTGAACGCATCGAAACTATGATGTGTTTTAATAAAAAAAAATGCGATAAATTAAAATAAAATAATTTAAATTAATTTAATAGTTTTATCAATATTGACAGGTTACAAACTTGATGAGCCTTTCAACGTCGTATTATATTAATATTTTAAGAAATCGTAAGTAATTTATGAAAATCGTCCGCTTATGATTATTCATCAAAATATTGTTTTTAAATTAATTATCTTTATATCCATGTCCGCTCCCAATGTTAAGTATATGGCCTTTTAAGTTGAGTATATAACTTTTTCTACGATAACTGTTTGTTACTCAGTCGCTCAATCTCTCTTTTTCACTGATAGCCGTAGAGATAAAAGGATAAGGCCCTGTCCTAGCCTAGTAGTTAACTTATCGCTCTCGCTACGCCTAGTTATTAAATGATCGAAAAGGGTGTGAGAGATTTTTTAGATATCACAAACACCCATGCTTTTAGATCAGAAATCGATAAATCGATCGTAAAAATACTGTCCGTATTGGGACTCGTACCCGTGAGATCCGGCACGGAAGCCCACAACTTTAACCGCTGCGCCATAGGACACGATGTTTTTTAATTATTCTCCCGGTATTCCGATTGGCATTTTCTTTTTGTAATACCGATATTGATATATTCGTCCGGTGTTGCGAGCTATAGTTTAGGCAATAAAGAATCTTACGCTAGAATGAAATCTGGATTTTTTAAAAATAAAACATATTCCAGATTTAATGTTCAATATTTGAGTTGAGAGCATATAAAACGTGAAAAGCTGTACATGTACAGAATGCAAACTCGATCGCGACAAAGAAAATATATAGCAATAAGAACACTTGTTCACATAAATATATAAGTAATCAAATGATTGGTTGAATAGATTTCCCAACATGAACTGCAAATCCAAGAACACTATTATTATTATAATCTATACATTTTATGAAGTTATCTAAATTTGACCTAAGTTTAACTTTGTTTACTAACTATCACACAATTTATGTATCAACTTGCTGCAAAGAAAACACTAGCAATACGATTGAACGCTCAAGCGAAAAAGAAAAGTCGAGCTAAGTTTTTATTTGACAAACTAGCTTTTACTAATTATTATGATTTGCTATAGCACCTTTACTAAGCATATTATATTTTGCAGTAGGAACAACAAAGCACTTTCAATACATATATATTACACAGTCCACAATTTGACCGATTGATATTTTAGAAGGTTATCAATAGGAGATTAATTGAAGTCGTATTTTTTTCATACAATATCATTGTTTCCAATTTTTTAAATTTCGAACAGAAGTTACAGAACAAACGAATTACGCATGAATCAAAATATAAAAAAAATCGCCACTGTTACCGCACTGTCAACTTGACTGTGGACCGGGGTAAACGTCACTGTCACTGGTCTACTGTCACTTCGTTTTGATAACTGATAACAAGCTGTGGTATGTACTCTCGTGAAAAAGTATTAAATATGGGAATAATAATTTTGCTATTACTTCTTCTGCACACTGAATTACTGACATGGTTATAATATGCTATCCATTCTCACACGCGTGGCAGAAAAATTCACGTGTATTGAACACATCGCATTTCTATGTAAAAGGGTTATTTTACAAAAAGTTACCTTTAAGGTGTTAAA
Organism: Himalopsyche anomala; assembly: GCA_031772345.1. Classification (NCBI taxonomy): domain Eukaryota; kingdom Metazoa; phylum Arthropoda; class Insecta; order Trichoptera; family Rhyacophilidae; genus Himalopsyche; species Himalopsyche anomala. Next base: position 6,371,473 of record CM062833.1, read on the forward strand.
TGTAACTTATTGGTAAGAAGGCATATTTCAAAATAAAATAAATCTGTGTGGGATTAGAGTAAATCCCACACATTTTAATAACGATCGGTTTCGTATATCTTTCTACTAGTACATAGTACTTATTTAACCAATAAATGCAATTAACGGGGTAATTTTCGAATATATTTCGCATACCAATACTGTATGTGCAAACGGATCACAACTTCCTGGGTGAACGGGGATGAGAATTCTTCATATAAATATTTTGTCTCATTATTTCGATAAAGAATTGAACAATTTTCCTCTGATTTTTGTAATGTGGCAAAAATACTATTTATTTTTTATTGAATTGTTTTTTATTGGTTCGGACTTCACACATTTTTGACTCTGGCGATTTGTACACCCAAAAAATTAAAAAAAGAAGTCGGAGTCGTCAGTTTTTTTCCAACATCGGTAAAAACAGTTTGACTCCAATTCCACAGCTCTGATAAAAAAAAATATACGCTGATTATTTAAGGATTTAACAACAATTAAAATGATATTCTATATTTGACGTGTGACGTTTGATTTGTGTATCGGTGAGATTGTAACGTTAATCTCAAACAATAAGAGGTATTATACATATATATTATATATATATATATATATAATATAGGGTAAAATATCAAGGTATTTCAGTTCTACAGTTTTTTAAAAAAACTGTAGAACTGAAATACCTTGATATTTTACCCTATTAAAATGGAGTTCTACCAAGTAAATGCCAAATCAATAAATATATATTAATATTTAAAAAGGGATTATTACGAGTCGGTTAAACTTATGAGACAGGCATAGTTAATTTTTCATTTTAGTTCACACGATCTGAAGTTTGATGCAATATTATCACTACTGCCATGAGTAAGCGAACTGATTTTAATATATCACTGGTCTCTGAGAAATAATGTTCAAAACAAACAACTGACGTCTGCATTTGAGAAACATGTTTTGTTTACGGCAGACGCGATAAAAACCGATTTCGTCCGAATTGTTACGAAGAAACTAATTTGTAATTCGTAATTACTTCTGTTACTTACTTATTTATTGTTTGTATTGCAAATCATAGGTGTGATAACAGACGTACGTATCTGGAAATCAACAAATTTAATTGGCCATTAGTTTTCTTATACTATAATTGTATTAGCGAGTTCTTAGAAGATGTTCTGTTCTTTTATAACATGGGAAAGTAATTTGCCTGATCTCCGTAAATTTCGGATAACAATATATCGCACCCTAGTTTTAAACCATGAACAGCCAAAAAATGGCATTCTGAGATAATTAGATTTAAAGATTCATACCGTTCTTACTAAACGAGATTCATTTGATTGCTTGAAATGTTTCCCTAGTACCTTCGGTAAAGCGAAATATGTATTCTTATTTTGTTCGGTACAGTTATCTAACCAACAATTTACATTCCTTTTACAAGAAATGGTATTGAAAACTATAGATTTCATAGAACCTCTTTTTGCGGCCATTAATTTATTTAGGCGTCTGAAAGTCTTGGACAAGGTAAGTAATGATATTTTAAACCTTTCTGCAGTATGAGTTCATAAATCATTTTTTTGGACTTGTAATAGTCTGAAACAAAGGTTTTCATGCAGTGAAAAATATATCTAATATCTTTTGTTTGATGTACACTCCTTTTTACATGTTTTTGAAATAAATCAGACGACAAAAAAGTAAATTAATTCTTGTAAAAAGTGGAAATTTTGCAGCAAAAAAATCAATTGAGTGTTTGCTCTGAAAGTGAGACTATTACACGCGATTGGAGAAGGTTTTGACAAAATGAAAAATGCGGACATCGATGGACTTTTGATAAGATTGCAAGAATCTTATTGAAATCTTAACAGATTGCGGCAGCAATGAAAACTCTAATAACGAAAACAAAGATGAAGATGAAATTCATCAAATAAAAGTTACATTCATTCACGAAACCTTTTGTTTTACGAATACGGAGGAACATTTTCTTACTCATGATCTCGACGTAGAACAATCTCGAAAATTTACACAGGAGCTGCAATTTTTTTTTATCAATAAAAGTATACACAACTTGCAAAACATATGTAGAACACAAAAGTCAATAACAGATTTGCTAATATTAAAAAAAATGAACAACACAAAATGGCAACAACAAACAAAGTCTTCATTGGATTCAAAAAGGTGTGAGGCATTTCTAGTCTCACACGTTTAATGTTTATATTCATCTCAGTGTTTTCATCCAATGTATTTCAAAATACCAGTTCAAATAAATACATATGTGAAATTCGCAGAATAATTACTACATCGTGTTGCCTTTTCAGCAATGCTATCTTATTTCAAACGAAGAAGAAAATAATTCATGACAAATTTTATCTACATGATTTATTGTACTGTGAGCAGAACAGTTAATTAATTTTCCTGTACTATTTTTTGTACAACTTTATAAGGGAAAACTGCTGTCAGGCTTGATTGAACAAAACTACGTGTTGTCACAAAGAAAGTTATAAATCAGGCGATCATAAGTATAGCGTCGAATATTATCGTGTAATCAATGCAAAACACATAGATTTCGTGAATTCTTATTCACGAAATCTATGTGTTTTGCATTGATTACACGATAACTCTTGTTAATCATTAGGCCCGTTTTTGGCATTGAGTGGGTGAAAATAATTTAAAATAAAACATAATATTTACATGTATTTGGATAAAAATTCACAGATGGATTAAGTGCAAGTACGGGTATTCTAACTGAAAAGAACTTTTAGTTGTCTAATCACTGTTTATTTATACCATACTCTCGATGGATTCGGGGGTAACTTTGTGGAAGTTCATTTTAATATAAAATAACTTAGATTATTCCACGTATTGTGCTAAAAACTGTGACACGTGTTTTGCCTCTTTCAGAGGCATCCTCAGACAATCGTACTTTCACGAATGCTTGTTTAAGTACGAATGATTTTAATTTTACTATTCTGATATATTATAAAAATAAAAATAAAAACGGGAGGCAAGAGGGGATGATAGAAAAACAAACTAACAATAATGATACTACAAATGACATTTACGTTACTAAATGATTAACTAATGAGCTGTATCAATTAGGAAGGGTTAACACATTGGAAATAAATTTAGCATTGGCGAACACCTGTCCTATTTAAGATATTAATTAAAAATAATTCTTTATTGTTGATATTTTTATTTATTTCTAAAAAATAATTACATGTTTTTAGCTCCATTAGTTTTTTACTGGTTTTAACAGATTTTTCACATGTCCTCCTCAATCCCGAAATTGAACGGGATTGGATATCCTAGTATGGAGTGTCTAAAGAGGGATTTAAAATATTCACGAGTAATAATATTTTCAAAAATAATGAAAAAAAAAATACAAGGCGGAGGGCCCTGAAAATATCACTTACATAGGTAGGTCTGTATATCCGTTCAAAAGTGCGGAGTTTGCACTCGGGTAATATTAATCATGTTAAGTATTGGTATTGTGCAGAGAAAAACGTGTCACTAATAAATGCATAATGTAAAGAGAAGAAAACATCAATTATGATAAAACTGACATTGCAATCTATAGTCTGGGGGCGTGATGCAATCAGGGTTGGCAAAATTTATTATGATTGCATTTTTTAGTATTATAACTAGTAACTGTTAAAAATATACTAATTAAAACGAGATAGCAAAGATATGGTATTGAATGAAAAGGAGTGGTAACAAATAAAATATCGTAAAAAAAGTGGAACAGGTAAAATGGGGTTGTTGAAATAATCTATAGTTTATTGGGGTACGCTAAATTATAACTTATAATCATGAAAAAGAAAGAGATATTGTAAATAATTAATTTAACTGTCAATGTCTATTTTATTTTGTCCAGTTACCCAACAGTATACTACTGAATTTACATCGATTTTCACAGATACGCATAATCGTTATAAAGGCCAGATCCTTTTTAAGATCCGGAGACCTTGTTCCACTTAAAGGCAACGGAAAATTTTACGCGCGAATAGTCCTATTATAAAAAAAACAAGAATTAACATTTAAACGCCCGTGGACTTTTTGCGAAATATTTGCATAACCCGTAGCATTTATAAAAATAATTATATCTCTAAAACTAGTCAGCCTATGTGGGTAAAATAAAAAACATTAGCAAAATAAAAGATTGTTTATCATTAATGAATGCTTTATTTTAAAAAAAAATCACATTTTTATATTATTACACATTAAAGTTAAAAAATTAAAACGATAAAAATTAGACAAAACTTAAAAAAATTAAACCATAAAATTACAAATAGATAATTTTCTAGGTATGGAAAAAAACTGTATTCCCATTAAAATATGTTGTATGGTGTGGATAAAGCTGATTTATTACGGTCCGCCTAACACAACGCCAATTCCAATAGTCGACCTTGTAACGCACATGTTTATATTACTCAATATGACAAAAATATTGAAAATAAACATCGAAACTGAAAATATAATTCTGGATCGGTATCTCAAAGTCATCATTTATGTAAGCTAATATTCATATTTTGAATACTATTATCAAAAATCAGTGTAATCCGATAGCGAAATGTACCACAATCACTGGTCCCGTATGGGACTGCTGGGCGTTTAAAGATTAATATTCTAGGAATATTACCTATGTGGCATCCTTGCTGGTGTTCAATATGAAATCGCAACACGTGTAAAGCTATTTTTTCTGTATTTTTGCTATCCGATAAAACATTGCATGTATATATGTATATCGTATAGACGTAAATCAAATTATCGAATGCCCTCATTCCATTCGCGTAAAGGTCGTTAAGGTTTTAGTAATATATCCATAACTGCGTGTCAGAAAACAGACGAACTTGATTTTAAAAAATAGTGGGATGAAAAAAAAGTTATATTATGTATATTGCTGTTACTTTAAAATGCTTAGGAAGGAAAGGGAAAACCAGCAAATTAATAAAAATAATAAATATTAAGCAGACCCTCTATATCAGTGCTTCCCAACCTTTTTCATTCCACGGCCCCCTAAATCTGAAAAAAAATTATCCGCGACCCTCAATACAAAAAAAATGTTCTGCGGCGCCCTTCAATCTGGGAAACACTGGTCTATATCAGTGCTTCCCAACCTTTTTCGTTCCACGGCCCCCTAAATCTAAAAAAATAATCCGCGGCCCTCCTCAATTGTCGACGAATTCGAAATCCTCGATTTGCTATACTTTTCCCCCGAATTGTCTCCGTAAATCATTTATTTTTTAGCTCACCGACGAATTCGAAATCCTTGATTTTTTTGCGGACCCCAGGTTGGGAAGCACTGCTCTATATAACAAAAAGAATATCTGGTAAAATGTGAAAATTGTTAAAAAATCCTGTTTATTTAGTATAATGTTTACATTCAACATACACCGCTTGTGAAAAATGTTCTGCGCACGGTGATGACACCAAATCTCTCGCACTCGATTTCGAGTCATACTGCCGTTCTACTCGTAGTATTAACGTAGCACTAACGTTTGCAACGCTGGCCGGTGATTCACACAACTTAACACAAGTTCAATTTATTTCATCGAAATGAATTTATTATTTGATAAATTAAGGTTAAATTGTAGATCACAATTAACTCTCGCGGCTCGGAGACTAGAAAAATACTTCTCTGCCGATGGGGGTCGTTTAGGGACCCCAGTGGTTTCCTCATTATTGGCCTTATTCTTATGAATTTCAAAAAAAAAAAAATAGTCTAAGGACTTTTAAATATCTCTCTGCATCATTCCTCATACATTTTTTTAATTTTTTTTTAAATAGATAATCATATTTTAAGTTGCGCGTAAAAAAGACGTCATCCCAGCACAATTATGAATTTGCAACTGATGCGTTTAGCTCAGCTATCTTACGAACGATCGCTGATAAGCGGGCGCTTATCTCGTTATCGCGTGTTTATATAAACTACAAAAGGTCCAAAAAACATATAAGATTACATTAATTATAAACATTGTATCACCCATATTAAAAAAGATATTTAAGAAAATGTGGGTATTGGGGTCGCATTTCTTGAGCTTAGAACCGGAAAAGTTAAAAACATCGTTTTCTTATTTAAATCAAAAACTTTCATGTAAATTTTCGGTTTTAACCGATACTCCATCACCCGCATTTGTTCGATACATCGAGGTTCTACTGTATTACAATTATTCAAAAAATTTTGTTTTATTATTGAAAACCTTTCAAAACCAACAATGAAATAAAGAACCTAATGTACCCATATAATTTTTAGTACGAATTTCGAAGACAAAACTATTTTCTTTACAAACATCGAATGAATACGGTTTATATTAATAAAATGAATTACTTAAGGAAGACGCCCTGTTATGTTGAAAGGAAAATAATCACACGTTTTGAAATAATTTCAAGTTTCACTCTTATATAATAAATACATACTTAAAATACGAAACTTAGCACCTGCCCCACGTTCTTAGTAATATACCCAATCTCGAATTTATTACTTATTTCTACAGTTGATTATTCATACTTATAGCACCGTCAAAATGGTCTAGGACAGGGCTTTTCAACTGGTCCAAGGAGGCCACAGAGAAAATATTATTTTAGGGGAGCCACAGCACAGTTTTGGGGGCAAACGGGCACCCTAGGTAAATGAGCTACAAAAATGGTCTCATTCTTTTAGGGAAAACAATAAATTCTTAAGGTTTAAAAATCGGCCAGAACGAAAATTTTTGAAATCCGCCAGCCAATTTTTAATAATTGTACAATCTGTCAATTCCCAAAGGTTTCTGGTTGAAAATTATGTTGGAATCTTTCAATTTCTCACTTTTTCCTAGTCATCAATCCCGAGATCTCGAAATAATAAATTGTGTCCAGAGTCTCGAAAAAATAATAATTACGGGTACGGGGAGCACGGAAAAATGTGACTCAAAAGGGGTTACGGTCTCAAAAAGGTTGAGAAATTATCGTCTAGGGCAGGGTTTCTCAACGGGGGGCCACAGATATTTTTTTAGGGGAGCCACAGTATGAAATCAGTTGTTTTAGAAATTGGAATGGCTGAGGAGAATTAAAAAAAAGTCTCGCGGTGTTCATTTTGGGAAATCCGCTAATTCCTGGGATTATAGATTCAAAATTCCCGGAAGGGCTAAAAAAAGCGTCTCGCAGTGCTCATTTTTGGAAATTCGCTTTGAGTTCCGAAATTCTTTATAACACTTATAATTCAATAGAACAGGTATGGGGGCCACAGAAAAATAAGACACTCAAAAGGGTCCACAGGTCTAAAAGGTTGAGAAACATAGGTCTAAGGAATGCAATACTGTTTTTTTCAATATCGAAATACCGGCTGTAAAATGCAAAAATACCGGTATTTTGGTACTGACAATTAATCAAAGTAAATCTGAATATACAGAAACCATAATAAAATTTAATAAAATTCTTCGCTATGAATTTAAATATTTGAGTTGTGTCAATATTGACACGTTCCAGAATTGATAAGCTTTCGATGATGTATTATAATTTTATGAAAGAGTATATTATTTAGATTATGAGTATTTTCAGCAGTTTTTAAAATACCTGTTTAATTTTTGCTCAATTGAAAGTTAAATCGATTATGTTTTATTTTCAAAAAAATTCTAAAATGTGTGATACATATTGTTTTCTACCAAAAACAAATAAATACATCAAATCAATTTAAAAAAAATAGCTAATGATATGGAAATTTAAATACGGTTATTGTTTATTATCTATATATTAATACTCGATAATGTCCGTCCGTCTGAATGATTGTCCGCGATTTTCCCTCCCCCTCCTCCGCCCCAGCCCCGCTGTCACCATTTTTTTATTCATACCAAATACATACTTTTTTCGTTTGTATATGGTCGCGATTTCGCCTTTTCGATGACGTCAAGAAAGACGGTCCTCCTCCCCCCCCCCATCCTGCCCCGCTGTCGCCATTAATTATTTTTTTTATTCATACTAAAGACATATTTTCCCAATACACTGTTTATTATTTGACGAAACAAATCAAATCGCTGAAAAAAATTCATACAAAAAAACGCCGCGACCGTGGATCGAACACAGAACTCTGGATTACCAGTCGAGCTCTCTATCAACTGAGCTAACGTCATAAATATCAAGGCGATAAAAATAGTGTAAATAAAATAAAAATTTGAAAATGGAACGATATTTGCGATTCCTACTGACTTCGATTGTTTGTATTAAAGATTCAAAAATGGAACACCTGTCAAATAATGAATGTGGAATATTTTACATAATATAGTTTCGACAGTTAAATGCAAATATTCCATGTGTGTCATATGTATGCTGACGGCTATTAAATATTTTACGTTTTAACAGAGGGTATTTAGAATTTATCCCGATAATTTAATAATTTTGTATCTTTTGTTTTAAATAACGAGTAAACGAGAATATGCTTTGGAAAAGGTAAAAAAAACTAAAAACCTGAAGGTAGATGGTTCGAATCCTAGCCTTGAACGTTTTTTTTTGGTTTATAACATTTTTTTGAAAACTTTCTTTTTAAATCACATTACATCTTGATCGTATGAAAATAAATGCTATCAAAATAACAAAATCCGATTGACTAAGTTTTTCAAAAAATAAATATAAGACGCAATTATTTCAAGATTTGTTTTTAATCTAGATACATACGTGGTATAGTTAGTTGTTGGCGAAAGCATAGTTTCAGTATGTTTAGTAAAATAACGTCAGTAAAAATCATTATATATATTCTAAAAAACAAGTTCTATTTGGAGAATAATGTTTTTGTTTTGATAAAATGTCCAATTAATTTATAATATTTTGCATGTGAAAATTGCATTTTTTATATAAATATAATTTAATTCTTTGCCCATTTATTTTCTGACTTTTTTCTCACATTCCATTGAAGTGAAAAAAAAGTAGATATTAAATTATTCTAAAAATTAGAATATTAGATTATTCTAAAAATTCCAAAATCTATATATTAATAGTCGATAAAATAATCACTTTTCACAAATCACAATTCACAAATGATGTCCTCGGATGTGTACTGATGTGTACTGATGTCCTCGGGTCTTTTTCTTTTTCTACGAAATATTTTTGTTAGCGTACTTGAAAATTAGTTGAATAAAATATATATACTACGAAAAATGATTGTTAGCAACCTTGAACATTATTCCAAAAATTTAATAATTTACAATTTAAAAACTGCAGGGCTGTCGATATATGCGCCGAGATCGATTTATGCTACTATGAAAAATGATTGTTAGCAAACTTGAACATTATTCCAAAGATTTAATAATTTACAATTTAAATACTACAGGGCAGGGCTGTCGATATATGCCCCGATATATTTATTTTATTTTTAGAATCTCTGGCTTATTCAATAAATAGGTTTGTAATTTTCTGACTACTTAATTATGCAACAAAAATCCTCCCGTTGAGGTCAACGGGCTTACAGCTAGTTTATTTAAAAAGAGCAAGAGATTCAACCCTGTTGCAAGACACATTATGACACACTTAACTACATCAAATCAGCCGAAAAAAAAACAAACAATATTGTGAAAACTGAAAATAAGTCCCTTTGTTTATCAACCGGGTTTCTAATAACTGGTTTTGAGGCATTGACGGGTCAAACGGTTGTCGCTTATCGGTCGTCTGTCGCTGTACACACATAAATGTATTTATTTACTATTGATAAGCAAAGAAACGTAAGTCGAAGGTCGAATTATGGCAGACATTTTCGATCTGAAGTACGTCGTGTACCACATGTTGCTTGTTAATCTATAAGAGCTGGTGAAATAAGTGGAATTATTGATATGTGTCAAATCAAAATACTTTCACTATATTTTATATATTTATATATAAATTAAGGTTGGCAGATTTATTGACACGCAAAACGGGACACTAAAAGTTTACTCTATACACCAAGGATGGTAAAAATGGCTATCTATACCAATTAAAATGCAAACGAATGATTTTTTTGGCGACTTATATAGAAAATTGTCATGAAGTTATTTTATTTCGAAATCAGTTAAGTGTTTTATGCAGGAAATAACATATGAAACATTTTTTAGATGCGTTCAGCAATATCCGAAAAAGTATTTGATGATTTGCATTTTTTTTTAAATGAATTGTAATTTTTTATTGAATATAACACGCAATCAAATCGCTTAGTTGAAAACAATGTTATATTCTATGTAAAACAAAGACAAATATTCGTATTACGACAGTGCGATGCGTTTCTGTTTCACTGGCTAACACTCAGTAGAATATTCGTCAATGATTTTCTATTCGAAGACAATGATAGCACTGTCAACCAAACAAGGCAACCCTATAAAATGTACATATTATCATACATAATATTTGCGTCTATATTATGCAAAAATCACAAAATAGCGATATGTATATTCACGTAAAACTTTATTATGATTTTCAGCGTTTTTTACTTTACCTACTACTAGGGATTCTGTTTCGAGACGTCCCGGGACTTGTCGGGTTTTTTGCTGTCTTAAGTCCCGGGACATTTTCCATAAAGGTCCCGGGAATTGTGACTGTGATTTATAATGTGCTAATAACATGTAAATTTTAATTTTGAAAAAAAATTCTTGTGGTTAAAAAACCCTCAAAAGGATTGATGTGTATTGAATGAAAGCAGATATAAGAGGGGAGCCCAAGAAAAACGGACACGACATGGTCGGGACGTGAAAATTACCCGGGGTTTTAACAAAATTAAGTATACATATATAAAAGGAATCTGATAGAAAAACAGATGTTTGGTATTTATGATTTCGTAGAAGTTTTAAATACCATGTGTTTATATATTGTAATATAACTGTAGCAAAAACCAATTACAAAATATTAAAATTAAATGTTCACACCTTATGTTATTTACAAATGTTTTTTCACTATTTCACAAAGGTACCAATGTCTTAATAGGACAAAAAAGGTCTAAAAGCTGTATTGTGAAGTTAGGGTCATGAATTTACTCCTGACGGTGGCTTCATTGATATGTTTTCATTACATGTACCGTAATCATCCCTTAGTAAAAATTAACCGTAAGCATTGCACACATCCATTACATAAGAAAAATAATAATTATTAAACATTGTATTAATATAAACGCGATTTTTACAAGTGCGTACTTTCAAAAGGCGCCGAGTGTATGTAATACATAAATACATACATACATGCAAATATTTAATTTTTTTTTAAATTAGAATTTTATTGAAGAGATTTCAGCGACAAGAAATATGCGGGAACACAATTCGTTGTAATTGTCATAATTTGTGGATATCGTTATCGTCTCATTACACTTAAAAGTGTCTTGATTTACTCAATATATTAACACGCGAAGCAGCGGAAAAAATTAGCAAGAAAAGGAATGCCTATAAAATAAACATTTATTAGTCGTGCAACGTGAGTGACTTCAGAGACAAGTCAAGATTCGCGAACACCTACATAATCAAATTGATATGCAAATAAGAAAATGGCAATACAGTGGAACCTCTCATAACGAGTCTAATTCGTTCCAGAATATTACTCGTTATGTGAAACAAACAATTTTCTCCATATAAAACAATTTAAAATACAATAATGCGTTCCATGCCGAACAACAAAAGAAAATATGCATTAAAAAGTTAAGATTTGATTACAGAAGAAATAAGACAAAAACATTCAATTGTTCAGAAGTATTTACTTTTTCGCTGTTCGATTGGTTTATGAAATATGCATGAGAAGTTTAGGGCATAATTTAAAAAAAAAACAAAAGTTTTTCTAATACTGTAAGCGAGAATTGCTAGGCTTATCGGTGCGCATTTGGCGTAGACAGTTGTAGAGCGAAAAATACCTCTACGCCGGGCCCGGTAGATAAAATTGAAAACATTGAAAACTACAGCAATGTACGGTAATTATTGCCGACCAAAATCACATTCATAACGAATTTGGCGCCAAATTTTCCCGCCGAAATATTAAAGAATTTAGTTTCAACTCAATTAGACAAACGAGCAAAAAAGAAAAGCAGACATGGCACGCCATCTGTGAAAGATTTTCACTACTGTGAATAAAAATGTTTGCAATTTTTTCCCAGAGGTGTCTTGAGAAATTAGTATCTTTCGGCACTATCCAAGTCAGATGGCGACAGATAATGTTGTTTTAAAGTTTAAACACCTCATAAAGATGAAATGTAATGATAGTTGATATATGAGTAAAATATTGAAAGATGCTAACAGAACTATGGATACCAATAAAATGAAACAAAATGTGTAAAGAAGTATAGTGAGTTACAAATATGACTTATTTTTAAGCAATTTAATGAATTTATAATGGAATGTATGTTTACGAAGACGCATGACAGTGACTGACGCCTGAAAGCAAAGTTAACAAAACTAAAAGAAAAAAAACTTACGTTGATTGACGTCTCCTAGAAGAGATCGCTTGTCTGCCTGCCATGCAGCAGAGACATCAGCTTTCCTCTTGCGAGCACCGACAACACCAGACTGGACTGCATTTCCGCTGACTGATTGATTTCTTTCCCCGGATCCTTCTAAATACATATCCATGTCTATTTCACCAGAAGTACCGGGACCGTTTTCACTTACTTCATTGGCCACCTTTCTGAATCGGTTTGGTTCAATATTGTTGGTTCGATCTCTTTCGCTGCAAAATCTTCCAATATCTTCTACGGGGACAACAGTCTCGCCAAAATCTTGGTTTTTAGTCATGGCGCTGCCACGTTCAAATTGCTGAGGTCTTAATCGCTTGTTAAACCTCGAGAACTGATTTTGCGTGACGTCTTTGTCGTTTTGGTTATTCTCCAATTGTTGCGGGAATATTTGCTGATCCTTGTCAAAAGTATCTGATCGATCGCAGAATTGGTTTCGTCTCGGATCTGAAATTATGTGATCCGTCGAGAACACCTTTTCTTCGTCTAAATTCACCGTGATCTCACCCGCCCACTCGAAGAGCGCTTCCTCTTGGGTGCGTTTAATTTTCAAGGTTTCGGCTGCGCGGGCTACTTCTGCCTCCATGCTGTTGTCACTTTCTGAGTGATCGGGAGGACTGTCGCGTCCTGGAATCCCAAAATATTGACTGACGTTGCTGTAGGCTGAACCGAGCGGGGAGAAATGAGCGGTGTAAATTGGGAGTTCCATAATAGTCCAGGATGGACTGGGAAAGAATAATCTATTGAACAGTTGACAAAACTGCCGGTGAGATCAATTCTCTTACAGAACTGTTGATCAATCTCTTTTTTAAACAGTAAAATTCTCTCTATAAAGATTGTCAAATATTGCCAGTCTTCAGAATAAGATTTTATTTTTAAAGATTATACACATAAAATAGTATCAGAAAATTGATAGTATTTTCTAACAAACACTGCTTCTGCTTATTATCACATTTGTATAGAAACGAGTATAATTAAAAACAGTACGAGATAGCATTTTAAGTCAATTATGTTATGAGATAATTGACCCACAATATTATGATTAAACACTATGTACCAAAGTACAGCCCAAATAGGTCGTGACGCGATATGGTGCACCTGTCAAAAATTGCAGTTTCTTTAGACAAGACTTTTCACGTAACAGCGTGCCAACTGAATGAGGCAAGCCTAGTTATCATATTGTGGAATATCGAATCTCGGTTGGAAGTGTAGGGGTCACTGATCAATCTAAGGTTTATCTTAATTGCTCATTTACACTTACTAATAGATTTTGTCTGTGTATGCAAAATAATTCAAACACTTCTGATTGATTTATCGTCAAGATGTCTTCAATATACTCCAATGGACGATAGATGTATTTCTTCTTGTAAAGTACGTTCAACAATTGTGGATTCTTTTAAATGCAGTCGATGAATTCAGGAAATAATTTTAAGGCTAATCTACGTTCAATTGCTAAGCTTAAGTTTTATCAATGAATAAGAGCACCAATTTTAATTTAGATATAATTTGTAAAGAGTAAATATATTCCAAAGTTGAAAAGTTCCGGTAATAAACTTAGTCTGTTAGAGATTTGTTACTCCTTCGATTTCATTCACGACCTTTAACTATTTACGTGATGTCCTTGATGACAGTTTTTTTTATTAAGGCAGAAACTTTCGAATTATTTAAGTCAATTGTCACTTTGTAAAATATAACTGTAAATTAGCGGGATTCAAAATACACAAATACCCACAGTGCAAAAGTTTACAGCGCACGAAAATCTCGAACCACCATCAGTTAAAATAGCACGAAGAACGAGTTATACAGCTTCTTGATTCCGGTAGTTTCACGCTGTCTGTGTCCGTGAAGGAGCTTGTTCCCGCAGTTGGGGGTCCTCGATGGGAAGGAATCGCGGGGGCCGCGCCACGAACGCGGCTCCGCCACAAGGGGACGCGTCACCAACTCCATCGGAGGGCGCAGCCGCTGCGGAAGAGCCAGGCGCCGCACGAGCTGCTTGGCGGTCGGCTCTCGGGAACAATGAGAAAGATGATGAGGAGCACCGGCGAAAGACGGAGTCAAAATTCGCTCACCGCGAAAAGTAGCTGTCTTCTTCTTCAAATGACCCTGAAAATAAAGCATAATTAGATCGATCGCAAAACCTTGACATGTTTGTAGTTTTAAATGGATCATTTGGCTGCCACATACAAATAAAAACCTTGTACAAAATATTGTGTCGATATAATGATGAACTTTCAACAAAAAAATATTTAAAATATTATATGCAACATTTCTTAATCTTTCTATTTTCCACCTGACTCGTTATACAATTCAAGCAACGTTAACGATAATGTTGTGAAAGCCCAGTGATATCGGATTGTTAATAAAATAAGCTTGTGGCATCCAACGCGTCAATGAAATTTGTTTTGCTATGGTCAATTGGGTTACGCTGAAAATTTTGAATCGATAAAATGCAAAACTCTTGGGTAGCTAAAAGGAGAACGGAAACATTTTTTAAAATAATGAAAAATGTATTTTTTACTTAACATTACATTACAGAACGTATTTCGTGCCTGCGCGCTTGTGGCATCCAACAAATAATGAAAATGAAAAACTCTTGAGTTCTAAATTTTGTTCACTAAACATGATTCGGTAATACAAAAAAGTAAGCTGTGGCTACCGAAACCCAACATAATTTTAATTGAATAGGGACAATTAAAAGTGTGCCGGTCGACTATTTGACGTCTTCTTAGTCACGGTGAGTCATTTGCATTTAATATATTTGAAATACGGACAAACGGAAAATAATTTATTGAATATTAAATAAAAAAAAATGGAAGCCATGCAAAAGTTGTATTTGGGCATTTCTATGTTTCTTGTATCTGAAAAAAAAAACTTGACGAATTGTCTGCTTCAATGGATATTGGATACTCTTGAAGTCCGTTATGTCGAGATTTTACTGAACTGTGAAAATTGCTCAATAAATTATATTCAACAATAGTAATTAGTAAGACAGTTGCACGGTGCACCCATGAAGGAAGATTACTTTCGTTTATCAAATACTGTATCTTCAAAGTTAATCAACGTATGAATTTAATTATCTATATATATAAAACAAAGTGGGGTTATTTACACCACGTATATCTCGACATTTAGAGTACGGATTTCAATGATCTTTGCTTTATTAAATTTGTGTTTGACTAGAATAGCAGAATAAGCAATAAAACATCGGAAAAATATCACGGAAAAGAAATTATAAAGAAAATTAATATCTTCATACAGAACAAGATTTTTAAATTAGGAACAAGCTTCAAATAATGACATGTTGTTTTATGCTGGGTTCAGTTAGATGACACTAGATGGCACTGTTTTCTATATTTGTTTGTTTTTGCTTCTTTTGCATACGATTGGCTTATAAATAATTTTAAATTTAGAATATGGATTAGAATAAAAGAAATCGATGATATGAAATGAAAACGAAAGAAAATCGGATAATATTGAAATAAGGTTATGTTTATAATTAGGTATGATAAATTTTTGACAACAATATTTTGCACGAACGTTGCTTTGCTCTGAGATGACACTTTATTACACTTGGAACGCTATATCGAAGAAAATTTAACGTCAAAAGCAAAGCGATGCGGTTCCTGATCACCCGAATGACAATTGATGCTCTTGGTCGCATTTACACAGTTCATCCAAAAAATGACGAATGCTTCTTTCTACTTGCATGTCAACAGCTCAATTTGCTTGAAAATGATACTTATTGGGACATGACAATCGCTGAAGAAATTGTTTCTGAATCTCCAAGTCAGATACGCACATTATTTTCTATCATTATTTTGACATGCTTCACATCGAATCAGTGGCGGATCCAGAAATTGTCCCAGGAGGGGGCCATTCAATTTGAAAATAAGCATGATACATAAATAATACATTAAAAAATAGATGAAAGCCTTTTTTTATGCGATTTTTTTTTGCGCGATTTTGAAATTACGCGATTTTTTTGGACGGCACCGTAAAAAAATATTTTTTGCGTTTATTAGAGGAACAATTTTTTTTTCATACATTTTTGATACTTTTTTACGCGATATTTTTATTTTTGGAACCGATTTATCAAATCATATGAAAGTGAGGTTTTTTTACGCGCCACCTTCCTCCAATGTATCGCGTAAAAAAAGATTGGGTGTATATAAAAATAGTCAATATATAATTAAGTAAGTATGTATTCTATAAAACATAGTAAACTAAACAATTAAAGAGCCCATTTCAAAATAAAGTTTTAATAAATTATAAAAATGGAAAATAAATTCTCCCAAGGAGGGGGCCATGGCCCCCATGCCCCCCCCCCTTGGATCCGCCAATGCATCGAATCCATGTGAACTGTACAAGGATGACATGTCGGAAGACATTTTACATCGAATTCGTGTCAGTTCGGGGAATCCCGATCTCGAAGTGAATGAAGAGATAAATAACCAGGCTTTGATTTAGATCGAAGACATGTGTTACCTCATGTGAGGCATTTTGTTAGTCAAGTTAGGAATGCCAACGCCACATCGTGGGACTGGGAAGATATTCCTCATGTCATTGATTATGGCGACTGTTCGTGCGAGATCCGAAATTGCTGTAGCAGTTTCGTCTTCTGGAATAGCGGCCACGTTGATAGAAGGATGGCGAACGGCTCATTCAGTGCTGAAATATCCGTTAAACCTTTAAACGACTGAAAAACTGACATGCAAGATTGCGAAACACTCAGCAATGACCAAAGTTTTGGTAGCAAGTAAAATCATCACCTGGGATGTATGCACAATGACGCACAGACGCGCATTGGAAGCACTCAATCGAATATCTGTGCAATGACTTAAGATGTTTTGAAGGCGCAATGATTTAAATATCTGGCGATTTCCGCCAAACACTACCAGTCATTCCAAGATTGACCGCTGCCGATGAAATAAACGCTTGCCTCAAAACATCGACTCTGTGGCGCTATGTGAAGAAACTTCAGCTAACGACAAACATGCGAGTTGCATTTTTAAACGATCCATCTGCCGAAGATTTCTCCAAGCAATTGCTGACTATCGTCGGTAACGGCCGTGTTCCTGTTGACGAATCGAACGGATTGATTTCGATTCCGCCGAATTTTTGCAATTTCGTCTCAACGAAGGACGGCTTCATCAACAAAATGTTCCCAAACATCTAATCACAAAAATCACAATTGGTCGAGTGAACGAGCAATTCTTGGGGCTAAGAAAAAAGATGTGGATCATTTAAACTTCACAATTCAAAATCAAATCGTTGATCTACTGCATTCCTTTAAATCTATCGACTGTGCCACGTGAATTACATCATTTCAATGTAATTTAAATACTTTTCATTTTGAATTTTGAACATTTATTAAACTTAATTCATTTTGAGTATTCATTCAAACTGAATTTAATTCATGCAATAAATTAACACAACATTTATAGATTCTGAGGCGGTACGAAGTTCGTCGGGCCAGCTAGTTACGATATAAAAGAAGAAATGAAAGGACGCGACTTTCTTTGTGACATATTGTTAAAAAAACAAATTTGAAATTGACCGGTTATATAAAAAGAATTTATTTTAGATAATGATAAGAAGTGACATTGCAAGATTAAACAAAATAACGTTAAGATTAGATATTCAAGATCAAGGATTATAAATCAGATAGTGTATAGTTATCAGTTTGATCATTGTATAAAATCGTTTTAAATTCTTACCAATTGCGTCGATGTACTGAATTGTCTTCTCGACAACTGGACCAATTGTCAAACAGAATTTGCCATATTGGCGATTTTGATCATCCAAGGACGAGCTTACGAGTAATCGTCTTGTAAATTAGAAGAAAATACATCAGGCCAACATTCTGCACATCTTACGAACACGTACAAACTCAATATCTTTCAGAATATTGATTAAAACAGCTTCTTTTGCGTATTGTTTTTGAGACAGTAAAAAAAATATCTGTGGTCTCAGAATATCACAAGCACGAGTAGTTAAACAAAAATCAGCTGCGTTCTTTGACCCTCTCGACACTGGTCTCAAGTTCTATTTCAAAGACACTTGATTTGAGATTTTTTTATTGACTTATTTCACTTCACACTTAAAATCATATCTAACGATTTCCATGGCTGATAGCCTGGTGAGAAATTTGCGAAACATTTTTGTGATTTCATTCGGTTTACACAGGTACGAAGTTTATATTGTTTCGATTGGTGTGTTTACACCTACAACAATTGTTGTCACTACCATCAGTCGTATCCACGTTCTACTGACAATAAATAAACACATGAAAACATCTTGAAAGTCTACAACAAGGAAATTATTGATATTGTTCTAATTTCAAAGCACTGGTCGAAATATTGTGGTTCTTTCGGTCGGATAGTGAGATGTGTTAACTGTCGGTATGGTCACAGAAGTTAGGTAAAAAATCAGCTGTTCTGAATTGTGGGGTTCTTTTCCAAAACTGACTAAATTGGTGAATGCAGGATTTTATTTTTTTTGTGTCAGGCATCGATTGGTTTATACACTGTTTACTAAATCGATGAAATCGCATGTGATTTTGCAGTTAGTTTTTATATAGAACTAAATGACCGCTGGTATTTTAGGCAAATCGGCAAATTGGAAATGAAATGCTTTGAAAAATTCCACGAGACCAAAAGTTTTGTCATTTTCAAATAATCTCAATTTATACATGATTTCATGTCGAGTGTTCAATCCCGGGATTGAAAATTAGTCAATCCCTAAATCCCGGATCACAAAAAGGCTCCGGGATTGGATACCCTAGTTAACATAATAAATAATAATGGTAAAATAGAGAAACTGTTTACTAATCGAAAATATCGATTAGGTACATCCAGCGGTGGGCTTCTAATATATTAACAAGGGGCTCAGTAAATCTCAGCCATAATGCCTTTACACTATGTATGATACATCTTC
This sequence comes from Himalopsyche anomala, assembly GCA_031772345.1. NCBI lineage: Eukaryota > Metazoa > Arthropoda > Insecta > Trichoptera > Rhyacophilidae > Himalopsyche > Himalopsyche anomala. The sequence goes on from CM062833.1 coordinate 6,390,824, forward strand.
GTATTACAATTTAACTGCAATTGCAGTTAGGTGCTGATTTGATCTGAGACGAATGATTTTCTTGACTTAACAAGGGGCTCGGGCGAGCCCCTCCGAGCCCCCTCCAGCCCACCCCTGGGTACATCGAAACATTTTTTTTTGACTTAGCAGCATTGCCAATATAGAATAAAGCGGCGAAAAAATATATGTCGAGTGACAAAAAGACGTAAACCACACAGAAAAAAAATTACAAGAGGCAAAAAAAAACGTTTTTTTATGATTTAGTCAACACATTAAATATACACAACATTTAAGTGCAATAAAACCGATACACGAGTTTTATATACTTGATCTAATATTAATTTGAGTTGTTTTAAAAAAGTGCTTTTTCTTGGTCGTAATTTTAAGGGCTCTTCTTTTTTCAAACCTAAAAACTAAATTTTGATACTAATTCGGTATTTGCAGTTTACATCCTTTTGATGAAATGTGTATCCAATTGTATGCATTGTGATAAAAACATTGGATGTCGTCCTTTTGTCTTTCTAATACCGATGTGTATTTATCTTATTCTATGTGTTTTCTAAAATAATATACCGCATTTCCTCGATTATTAGACTATGTTTTTATTTTATTTTGATGCCTTTGAATTCAAGGTGCGTCTTACAATCGACGGTGGAGTAGAATGCCGCTGTGTTACTGAAATAAACAAAGAATCAGGCGATCTGTTAAATTTTACCTAGATTGACAAAGAGAAAAACGACTCGGTTTTCATCTTTTTATCGATGCTATTCTTGTCATGATGAGTCAGATTATCAGTTTTTATCTTATCGACTTCGATATAAAACAAATGGTCTACGATTAATATTGTTACACGAATTAACATAATGACTACTGAACGAATTACAAACAATCATAAACAATTCAAGTGCAGCATTTTCTGGAAACGAAACTAGATCTGGATGTTCGACAGGACCGTCACAGTTATTTCTACATGATTATAATAAAATATCTCTTTCTATGGACATAATCGGATAATCCTAGAGAATATGCTCTGAATCTTGATTACTGTCACCACAATGACAGTGTGAAATTAGTTTGATTTTGAATTTATGCAACTTGGCATTTAACGCACCGCGTCGGGTGATAAATTCGAAGGTCTAGTGATCTGGTATAGAGAACCAGGTTGCATTTAAACGAAAAAAAATACATTTGAAGAAAAAATACGTAATTCTAGCTCGAGGGAACATTGACCATCGTCTTTGTCAAATATATATATCTAATAAAAAAAATACTTCACTACAAATGAAAAATATATTTATTAACCGTTACATAGGTTAAGATGCGGATGACCTGTCTAACTTAACTCTAACTAACTCTATAACTTTTATAACTTTGTTGAAAATATTTTTTGTTTAATTCTTAAGATGCTCAGAGTGCCACTGAGAAATGCTTCGAGTACCACAAATAACATTCAAAAGACCCCGTGCGCATCACTGAATTCGATTGTGCGAGTTAGTTTCTTTTTAAATTCGAAATTCTATTTTGGTTAATTTTACTATTTTTGTACGTTCAGAACCGGTATTGAAAAACAACAGGATGACTACTGAGATCCCGGTTACAGTAATACCGGTATTGGAATCCCTAGTTACAACTTAATGCGTTACAAAAAACTTAAGCAGTTAACATTTTAATAATGATCAGCTGTGAGATTTACGCGAGTCATTTAATATCATTTGAGTAAAAATATAGTACAATGTATTTAGGTGAAAGCTGTAAGGTGATTTGAAAAACAAAAATGTCAACATTTTAAGCCGGCGTTCAAGCAGAGGATAGCAGAACAATGCGATTGGGATAAATGGTTTAGAAATCAAATTCACATTTCCCAAATGAAAAGCGTTTGTTAAATGGAATTTTCCATATTATTATTAGCAATAGCTACTTGAATATAGACAACGTTAGCACAAAAGTGCAAATCACACGCGCAAACAAATGATAAGTATACTTTTATTTGCCTATGTACTTGACAAACTTATGGCAGGTCGAAAATTGGCAGAAAATACATTTTTATTCAAAAACAAAAAAAACATCCACCCCAAGTGAAATGTGAAACACTCGTGTATTGACCAAATCAAAGTGTTCTTCTATGCGTATTAAAAACAAGTGATGTATTTTTAAAACATTGTGCCTTCTATACCAACTGATTAAATATTGAAATCCATTGTATATGCAATTAAAACGCATAGAAATAAATATTTTTAAAAAAGTGTGTAGGATTATCAAAAAATATTTCGAATAAATGTAGTAAGTACTTGATTAAGTATTATATACCATTTCCATTTACATTTACATTTACATTTACATTTACATAACGATTTCAAAAAATAAATACATGGATATAATATCTGATTAATATAAAAGAAATGTGCACGATGTTGGAAATCAAACAAATATATATATTTTATATTGATAATATAATCGTAAAATGATATTTATCCGTTGATAAAATAGTATTATTCAATTTAGATTTGAGTAATTAAGATTATTTTTCGATTGGATTCTTGGGATATTTGGGTATTCAGATTGGGTTTTCATTTTATTAATCGTTAATATAAACTGATATCTGTATATAGCTGATTAATAAAGTTATGAAATGGTACCGAAATATGATGACTCGATTTAAAAATAAATAGCTCATCTATGAATATATGACAGATGAGATTGTAATGAAGACAAATAAGATAATAGTCAATTAAATAAAAGCATGAAACCGCGAAGCTCTTATTTTTAGAGCAAAAACGACTTGCTTTACAGGGGTTGAAAAATCCACGACGCTTCTGTAAAATAGATCCATATAAAACCATTATAAAATGTTTTATTTTTAAATTTCGAAAGAACCACAAAAAAACAACACAACACTGTGAAACACAATAATACAAACTTTAAATTTCGAACAAATCTAAACAAACAAAATGATGTTCGAAATATGAAATATAAGGGCCGGCAGAAAAGACAATACAAAATTACAGTCGTAGAGCGATTATGAATTGAATTTTCGATTACAACTACACGGAAATAAACTTGACCCCAATGACTGGGAAATATTACAAAATCATCAATAAAAATGATTGAACCGTTACGGGTATTGTTAGTATAGTTAAGTGCGGGTGTTCGCTAACGTAAGCGGACAGGTTATGGCGTCGTCGGGCGGTTAGCGGTGCGTCAATTTCGCACGATTCCGAACAAATATGACAATATTAGGAGTGAGTCGCCTTTGCATCTTCACATGATTGAATGTAAGCGATATATTTTATTGAGGGCGTCTGAATTCAAAGCAGGGTTGCCATTTTTTTTATATCACTATAAACATAGATAATAAAAATTTCTGTTGGGGCCTACATATCTATCGTATTAAAAGTTGATGAAGTATTGTGTAAACATACCAAATATTTCAGTAAATTAAATCGTAGGAAAAATTCTCTTATCATAATAGTTTCGCAGAATTTTCTCACAGTACAGTCAATTCCATCATAACATGTCTCACTTGAGTGTGGAGACATCAATAATAATATTTTAATGAATTAATGGCCGTTGGATGAAATATCTTCAATGCGATATCGATGAACTTTTTTTAAATAATCGTATTTGAACTAATTATATTTAATTTAATAGAAAGAATATATATGGTCCAGTCCTGGGAAAACAACGGCCCGTTGTGTATTTCTGTGCAGTCTAATTGTATTTTCAATTTTGATCAATTATTTATTAATGTTGAAAAAAATAATGAATATCTAAAAAAATATGGTACTTGCGACCCACTGTTCATTTTGAATTATAAATGTGGCCCTTATATAACACACAGTAGATTTTATATAATAATATAATATTCAATTGCTTGACTAACTAGCCGAATCAAAGAAACAAACAACTTCCAAAATAAAATAGATTACGATGCAATTTATTTTATTGTTTGTGCAAGCCCTTACTCTGAAGTGCGAGCCTTTTATTTGAGACGACGTTGTTGAATTAATTGGCTGAACAATTTGATTGGTCACATCGCGGTCCGCATACGACACACCATTTCAAATATGGAACAAATACCACAACAAACCAATAATAATTATTGTAAAAATTGCCAACTTGAGAATAATAATATTGACAATAGAGAAGGGAACATTAAAAAAAATCACTTAATAGCCATAAAAATTCAAAACGGGATGTTCTTATAGTAAAATTATTTCAAAATCTAATACAATTATACATACTTGCACCATACATTTTAAAATTGACACATTTTAATAGCTAATTAAGTGTATTATTGATTTAAATGGCAATTATTTGGTTGAACTCCATTGTAAAAAGGTCAAAAGTATTTTAGTTCTACAAATATGAGTTAGTTTTGATGAAGGATTAAGCCGAAATAGCTATCAACCGTATATAAAATAATATTCACCTTATAATAATTTCATGTAGTTTATAATTATTATATATCTATTCTTCTTTTATTTTCTTTGGTGATCTATTTAGAAGCCATATAGATAACGCAAGACCATTAAAGTGTTGCATAATGATCTATTTTTTATCATTAACAATTATTAAATTGTCAAATTTCATTCTTATTGTATCTTAAACGTTCTGTGGCAAACCAAATTTTGAAATAAATGAAATCCATATTTTCGTTACAATATTTTCATTTTTTACATCGTGATTTTTTAAAATATATTTTTAAAAACAGTTTAATTAAAATAAAATCAAAATTTTATTCGATTATTATGAAAGAATTCGTAATAACAACCGTGTGGAAAAATCTCGTATTATGCCATATGTATTTGTGATGTTGAAGCCTCTTCCCATTCTTTCCGATCCTGAAAACGGGGCGCAGAGGGAGCAATTAAACAACTAGTACTTTCCTAGCTCGATCCATATATATTTACAGTTAACGAAAAACTGAGGTTTAGCGACTAAATAACAAACCGTTCTCGTAAACACACGAAATAAATGACGACTTCGTACATTGATTGAATTTCAAATTTTATTAGTTATTTCAACATCACGCCATAGACTGGACAAAAATTTGTGTTTAATTGCTTCGTGCAATCATCAAAAAGACACGCACACATAATTTAAATTTTAAAAGTCCCCCTTTAAAATTAATTCGGCGCCGGTTAAAAATCGCACTCTGAATAGATTCGGCCAATTAATTGAAAGATCGTAAAAGTAATTTTGCCAAATTTATTTGCTGACTTGATGACGTTGGCAGAGAAGCAGTCGATTTTCTTTGTACTAATCCAAGGGTGTCCAACCTTTTTTGCCCTGGAAACGACTTTTCAATCATAAGTATTCTCGTGATCGACTTCTAACATGATTCTTATAAGAAATTTTATTTAGGGTTTTTTACCTTCTTCAAATTTAGAAATGTTTATTTTAAATGCGAAATACATATCATTAGATAGGTATGTGCTTATAAAATAATTTAATTCTACTATTTTTATCAGGGCTGTGGAGTCGTTAAAAAAAAACACGACTCCGACTCCGAATTTGAATCCGACTCCGACTATGACTTGACTAAAAAAAAGTTCTATTTTATCAGGTTTTTTTTCTACCTTTCCTATGTATGTGTATTAAATTACAGATCAACCAGTTAATCCAACAAATAGCCAATTTTTTCATTTTATACATGTTATAGGGATAAATAAAACATAATAAATATAAGTTTAAACATTATTGATTTGAATTTATTCTTAAAAATAACATTGCTTCTATCAAATCTGCATTTGTAGAATTTTTTTATATATTACGCAATGACACGCAGACGTGATTGATACAGAACAATGACTGAAGACAAAAAATGCGTGCATATAAATGTATGCACTTCGAGTAACAAAAAAAAATATATCGAATCTACTTTTTCGACATGAGAAAGAAAGAAACAACAACTTTTGCGCGGACTCATATGCAGTGGATCTTGGTGACTCACTGGCTCGGCGTGACTCATGACACCTACACGTTTAATATTATTAAGCTATATCACAATAATTATTACGTAATTCAATTTTCATAAATTTCGTGAGTATTTTTTTTTTTTTAATTTGCATTTTTTTTTTAAAAGTAGTCGGAGTCGCCCGTATTTCACGACTCCGACTCCGACTCCGACTCCGGCCAAAACACCGCGACTCCGCGACTCCGACTCCGACTCCGACTCCGACTCCACAGCCCTGATTTTTATACATTTTATGTTTAAATTATATATTTTTTAGAAATTCACGGAAGCTTTCAGAATCGACCAAATTTTGCTTTGGGATCGACCGGTTGGACACCCATGTACTAATCTGAACATTTCTTGAATAGTACAGAAATTCATGTGTTTATATTTTGCCTTTCACCCTGACCCTGTTATTTTTCCGTGATTCGATTAACGATAGTAATAAATATATTATCTATGTTTGAATGATTTTGTAGAAAGAAAGAGATTATTTATTAAAAGTGATTTTAACTTATATATTATATATGTATCCCATCAGATCATCTTTAAACAGCCAAGCATGCAATGTCAACACTATGGACTGTAGTGGTTTGAATACACATCATTAAATATATATATTTTTTTAATGTTTCGAGCCGCACGGTATTCACGACTCCACAGCCCTGGTTTTTAGATTACATTAAAAAATGAAATACTCCTTTGTACTAATTCGACTTTTATTTAATAATATCAGGACCGATTTCTCATGACAAGCATTATCTTGTCTCGAGTATTATCATGAGTAGGGTTTCCAATCCCGGCATCGCGACTGTACCAATCCTGGGAATTCAGGATTGAGAAAATGAAACACGGAAAATATTGGTTTTTAGCAAATCCGTAAATTCTTATGATTTTGGAATTAAAAATTCTCGGAAGAGCTAAAAAAAAAATGCCACGATTTCATTATCGCTGATTAAAAGTTTTGTCAATACCAAATCTTAATTTACATACGATTTTGTGTGGAGTATTCAATCCCGGGATTGAAAAATAATCAATCCTGAAATCCCGGAATCACAAAAAAGGGTCCGAGATTGTTAACCCTAATCATGAGCTCGTCATGAGCAAAACTGGTACTGATTTTATTAAATAGAAATGGAATTAGTACAAATGAGTATATATTTTTTTGAATATAATGCCTTCCATCAAGCATTGACAGTGAACCTTTAAGTATTTTTTTGATTACGTTGTTCAAATTTGTTTTTTATACTTAAATGGTTTAAAAAATAAATATTACGCATTACATCTAACGCCAATTCACCAAATATTTTTAAGTTAAAAGATCATACGAGAAAAACTCGATGAGAATTTACTGTAAGTCACTCGAGATCAACTCGATGTAAATTGACATCATGAACACCCATCTCTTAGGTCTCAAATTTAAAATTAAAAAATTTAAATTTGTCATTGATCTTATCGAACACAGACCCGCCTGGTCGGTAGAGCAACCTCTAAGCAACTAGACCACAGCGGGCGACAAATTTTAATTCACTAAAGCCTTACGAAGACGAATGACAATTTTTATCTCATATCACGTGTCATAAGTATGCATTAAAAAGAGAGGTGGACATGCTTTTTACCGGTAATGAATTTTGATAATTTATTAAACAGAATCGATATTTATATATGTGCCACACCATGTAACTTTCTGCGGATTTCGCGAACAGGCGGAACGGATCGTTCCAAATTCGAATCCTGATAATAAGTGTGGCCATAATGCGGAGAAGTGGCGAACTTTTGTGAAATTATTGGTTGCTAAAACCACGGTGACGTCATATGAGTTAATTGAAAGGATCGTGCCCTTGGCCTTAAGAAGCAATCATTCCGACGATCATTAAGCATCCTCAACTAAAAGATGTTAAAGTTGAGATAAGAAAGAGCGCGATTAATCAATTCGGATAAATTAAAATCTATATATAAGTGCCAAAGGCAACAAGTGGCAAAATGGCAATTTTATCAATTAAAAACCGACAGCCATAACGAGTAGGAACAAATGGCATCTTGGCAGTAGCGAAATGCCCGAAAAGAATACTGCAAAAATGGATACCTATCTCTCTTAAATCTTTGCGTATTTTTCGCGTAACTTTGAAGATGTAAAAACATAAAAGGTTTCCCAATGTTCTTAAATACACGTGAACTGTTGGATGCATATATTCTCTTTGAAAAACCTTTAATAATGCTCATCTTGAATCTGCTTTAATATCTCAAACATCGTCACTTTTAGTCACTTTAGGAGTACTACATAAATAATTAAATTAGACACTCTTTTAATTTTAATAATATGTTTAATATAATTAAAGATTTCGACTGAAGGTGCTTGGCGGAATATCAAGGCGAAACCCGGGTCGTTAGTGACAAAACTTGTGTGAATGTACATAGTTTGAACGATTCAAATTTAATATGTTTAATATGTTTTAAAACGCCACACTCCCAGTATGTCTAAGTTTGTATTTGTGAAATATAATATTGTACCGAAACTGGATTTATTCATCTTATTTTCCATTGTTTGTACAGGGTTAAAAAACCAAAACTATATAATACAATGAAAGCATATAAGTGCGTGTATTAAAAATATGCAAAGACTTAGGAGACAACCTATTACAGTAGAACCTCTCATAACGAGTTTAATTCGTTCCAGAATCTTACTCGTTATGTGAAACGATTTTTCCCATATAAAACAGTGTAAAATACAATGATGCGTTCCATGCCGGAAAAAAATCAATTTTTATATTTTTAACGTGTATTTAAGTAAAATTACATACTTATAAATTGTTAATTAGCGTAACAACCTGGAATGCGAAAAAAAATGCAACTCCATAAGCCTTTCGGTGGTCAGCTCTTGGCTGAACTCTTTCACAAGTTCATCAATTTTGTTGTTATCCACCTCCAGTCCCATGGTATTGGCCAAAGATACAATCTCGTTGACTGTAGACTTCACAGGTACTGTTTTAAGCCCCTTAGAATCACATTCGACAACGCTCCTTGGCAAAGCTTCTTCCGAGCTGTAGTGAGAGTTCTCTTGGTAACCCCTTCCCACGCCTTGTCAATCATCTTGAGGCAAGCTGAAAGTGATCTTTCCAAAACTCTACGTCACTCGCTGTGCGAAAAGTCGCTCGTTAAGGGAGAATTTTTTTCACAACCTGTTTTTCTCGTTATGCGAATTACTCGTTATACGAGGTGCTCGTTATGAGAGGTTCCACTGTACTTGGAATTGTAAATATTGTACACCGCTATAATCGAAATTAAACTCTATATCAGCTGTTTATTTAAAGAATCGTTTAAAAAGCGTTTGTTGAGGATAAAAAGTTATATTTTTGTTGAAAAAGAATTAGAAGATCAATCAAAAAAACAACTTTCCCGTTTAGGAAACTAAATTGCTAGTTTGGACAATTAATATTAATATTAATTGTCCAAACAATTAATAAATACAAGATAAGTAGATAATGATCACAGTAACAAAATTTTCCTCAAAAAATTTGATGGAGCAAATTTTGCACAAGGGGGCAATCATATTAAAAACACGTGACAGGAACATTTTCATCTTTTGACAACGGTGCTATCTTATCTCAAAACCTATTGTCTAACACACGGTAAAAAAAACAAGAAGTGTTATAAATTATCGCAAGTGTTATAAATTGTCTGTAAGACTTTCAGCAGACAGATGAAATGCGGAAAACTGCGAAAATTAATTGTCACTTGGTACGGTGAAAATCGACAAACTAATTTTCAGTCGACAGAGAGAACATTTTTTATTAAGTTATATTGTTACATTGGCGGATTTTTTTAAAAGATACATTAAAACCTCGATTATCCGGATTGCTTAAAATATGTAAACAAAAAAAATACGAATTTGCACGGGAGAAAGCTTTCTGTAAGTATACCTTCAGCGAACACTTTCATTGACACATTGAAGGTGTTTGTGGAGAAAGAAGGATTCGACAAAGACTTTATTTACAATGCTGACGAGACCGGTTCGAATTAGAAGAAACTATCCAACAAATCTTTAGTATCAAGTCGTGAAAATACTGCACCAAGTTACGTGATAGTGTCACCATAATGGTGTGTCAATGCAGCAAAGAGGCACAGACTCGCACTGTTTGTCATTGGGTAATCAACTATCTCCAGATGCTTTAAAAACATTAGAAGATTGAATATGATCATCATAAAAAAGCCCGGAAGAATGGTGAAATTTTTAAGCGATGGTATGAAAAATAATTCATTCCAGAAGTGAAAAAAATATCAAAATTCCATAAATAAAAGAGGAAAAACATTATTATTACTAGACAATGAACCGTCCCACATATCTCGGGAATGTTTTAATCAGATCGAAAAAAAGTTTACGGTAAAAATTCACCAAATGCCACGTCACTAATACAACTGATGGATCAGGGTGTTACAGAAACATTTAAACGTTTATATAGAAAACAGGTGCTACGACGATTATTGCTAGCAGACGAAAATAACGAAGAAACAGTTATCGGCTTCCACAAGAAAAAGAATTTTAAAAAAACTGTTACTATTGAGATATTGGTCCTACACATTCAGAAGTTTTAAGTGTTTAGATGTCGCCATTGAGTGGGCCAATATTCGGTCCGTTATTGAAACGTTGTTGTACGTATGATAATGTGCGGAAAGTAAAAAGTAAATATGGATGATCGAACAGCTTATATGAAATATCAGATGACAGCAATTCGTTATCCATAAGATGACGTAAATATATAAAAAAATACAAATAACAATCATTATCATTATCTCGGCGACTGTACCCGTCTGTTTCGCATATCTATTTACACTCCATTTAATTACTTTTCTACCAGTTAAAAATGCTTATAATCTGAGCGAAACTGCAGCAAAAAATATATAAAAACTGCTGTTTAAGCTATATCTAACATTTACTGTTTTTAATTGGAATTTGACTATTATAGAAATTTACCTTTCTTTACGGGAAATAATGACAGATATATAGGATTCAAGGGAATGTTTGGTAGGCAATCATTTTCAAACCGTTTTCGATGTTGGATTGATAAGGTAAGGATGGGCTGAAACATTGGTTGGTGCTTGTTGCTAAGGCATCGAGAGATTTTGATTAAATTTTCAAATATTGATTTTTGATCCCGAAAGTGGATATTTGTGTAATTATTCTTTTGCAATTAATAAATATATGTGCATGTCACAAATGTCGTTTTAAAATATATACGACGAAAGTAAATTAAAATAATTTCAAATGATTCGTACCTTGCATCTTAAAGAATATTATAAAATGTTAATTTCATATAATAAAGTTAAAATTAAATACTGAGAACTATCATCAAAAAATTGCGTTTATTTAGAAGAGCTGCATATTGATGAAAAAATCAAATGTCAATATATTTAGTAGATCTACAAAAAATGTTTGATATTGTCGACAACTATTTCGGCATAACACCATGGTTCGATGCTTATGGATAAAGTATTCATTTAAACAAAAGTCTGATTAATAATATATTTGACAGTGGCATGATGCTGAAACAGCAATCAAAAGTAAGAAAGAGTAAGTATATTTTTCGAATTGATCATATTAATATCATGTTCTGCACACTACAACTATAAACCGATTCTTCGGAGAAGTTAAAATTGTCATGTATGACGACCACTATCAACGTAATTTTGAAGCAAATATTAAAAAAAGGGTGTTATCTTTAATATAAATTACCTGGAGAGCAATAATAAGGCAGCCCAACTCTTTGGAAGCTTATCTCAAAATCCGATGAGAATTCCGCAACGAAGCACCTTTCTTTTTTCAGTCTTCTTGAAGACCTGCCTCTTGACTTGGGCCATAGAACCTCCTTAAACGACGCTCTGACGATACCGGAGACACCCTTCAAACACCGTGGACACAGATGAAATTCTGCACCAAAAAGAGGCAGAACTTTTCACTTCACTGATTTTTGGTTTACCACGGATAAATATTTCAAAAATATTTTTTTGATTTCAATTATTATGTGTGAAAAAAAATCTACAGCACTGTAACTACAATTTAAATATTTTTAATATCAATGGCACGATATTTTCGAAACGCTGTGGTGAATAAAATGATAAAATTTGCACTTTTCTTGATATTTAAAGCACTTGTTGATTCGACGATATCATTTTTAAGACACGGAATCAAAAACTGTACACACTTTTCTTTACTTCACACACATCATGAAATTTTAATTTCACTGTATATATTTTTATCTGGTTGTTTTATTTGTATTTGGAGGCGACTATTTTATGTTTATACAAAAAGAATAATTATTATGATAAAATACGACACAGAATTTTATTTTGCACTACTACTCAACACGTAACATGTCACTGATAAGCCGATGTCTGGAAAAAAAGAAATTAATATTATTAGATAAAAACTCGTAATTTAAAAAAAGAATACATGCAATAACTATTCTAAATCTTTAAAATTGTGTATACGTACGTTTACCTCTTTCCTACACGGCTTTTGAAATAACATGGTCCATTTAAAATAACATATATAATACTATATTTGTTTTAACACGATCCTAGAATATTTTTTTTTTGATATTTTCAATGTGGGGCTTTTTGTTCGATGATTTAATTTAAGAGGTCGTATTATAAGATTTCAAGGCAATGTAAAATAATCGGAATAGACAAGCTATTTCTTTGGAAGATATTTTTTTAAGACCGTTTTCAGAGAGGCGAATGTTCCACATCTGTTAGTAAAAGTTTTAGTCTGAACGAAGCGGCTATTAGAACGATTAAAAATAATGAAGATTCCATGAAAATATCAGACGTATTTTTTATTATGTTTTTATTATTACCATTTCACGATTTTTTAAGCAAAGAGAATACATTTTCTATGCATTGTATTATTTATTTTACTGAGTGATTAGTGGAACGTCTCTACCGCATAAAAAAGAGTTGTGTGGACTTCTTAAGGTTTTTTACTAAAACCCTTTTTATATTTTTCGGCACCACCCAGGGCACTCAAGTGAAAGAATGAACCTAAACTGACGAGAGGAACTGGACAAAAGTTAATAGTTGAATTTGTTTAATTCTATCAAAAACACTCAGTCTCAAAATCTTAAATTCTATAAGAATAAATTTTATAACAAATTTATAAAAGAAAAGAGTCAAAACAATTAAAGCACATTTTCATATGCTTCGATTGCAGTCTTCAATATTCTATTTCTAATCTAATAAATTCTTGAAAACGATGGCCTGGTAATCAGTGAGGTTGAAAATGTTATAACTCTGATAAGTTTTTCTTCACTTTAAAAAAAGAAACTGTAAATAATCTATTTTCACAAGTAAGAATGACATACACAAATTGCCAAGGAGGAAGATATTTTGTATCAATGTCTAAAACATTAGTGGTCCATGCGTCTATGAAATATGATATATCTTATTCCTCGCGTGACGCAACTAAGAAACAGTATTTATCTATATTTATTGTAACAAAAATCAATGCAATCACATTTATTTGAAAAGGGTCGATAGCGTCCCTTTTTTATAGTCTGGCTAGATCATTTTTTATTGCAGTTGCTTTAGCAATAATGTTTAAAAAAAGTGACAAAACTTGCGTCGATTAAAACATTTTGATGGGTTGGTTATACTGTTACTTATTTAGCTATTTTATATTGAGAACAGTGACGTAGGTACGAAGTATGATGAGTATGTTGCAGACGTCTCTTGGGATTGATGGGTGCCTAGTTGCGATTGGTGTGTCAATTGATCCCAGGTTCAATCGATCGGCGAACATTTTACCAACATAACATGTAAGATGTACGCAGTGAATCACAAAACCGTATTTACGGGACACTGTTTAAATTAATACCGAGAAATTAATGGAGTTGAGATCACATCATGCCATTATTGATGCCAACTAATTTTTAGTAACGTCTGGTCTCCATCGCTAATGACTTGGATATTATTGCTTTCGAGAAGATTCTATTTAATGAAAAAATATACAGCCGTGACTTGCAAGATATCTATGTATTTTAGAATTTTTCTAAAAAGCCAACGAACAGAACAGTTGACTAAAAATATATTGTAATTAAGACGTTTAAATTTCATTTACGTTATACCTTAGACTTAAATCAGCGGTTTCCAAACTGGGAGGAGCGCCTCTATGGGAAGACGTAGACTATTGCAATGGGAAGCGCTAACAATTAAAACTACTTCAAATCTTTGGGAATTCCCATGAGCTTATCCTTTTGCCAGCGATGGCTTTAGACTCAGTGATACATTTATTTAATATATAAACACGAAACATCCATTTACTAAGCGTCAGTTCAAGTTCATCCGTGCGCTTGAACGCCTGAAGATGCCGAAAGGCGAAACCCGGGTCGTTAGTGACAAAATCTGTGGGAGTGTACATAATTTGAACGATTCAAATTTACTTCATTACCCTTTAAAACGTGTCTTTATTATTGTATGAAATAAAGGATGGGAGACGCGTAGATATTTTTTTTCAAAAAGAGGCGAAGTAACATAAAGTTTGGAAGCCACTGCCTTAGATACATCATCGATATTGTTGTTTTCATGTCAACCTAAATATTTTTTCAAGCTAACGTAATGCTATCTTTGTGATTTCTAGAAACAAATCGAAGAATTCATTGTATATTCGAATGACATGGCGGCTACTGTCTGATAAATCGAATACAAGGCAATCACTTCAAAAAAATGGTTGTTTCCATAAAGAATTTTTGATTGCAATATGAAATGTTTTATGTCCAGTAAAAGTATATAAGTCGAATATACTAATTTTTCAGTGTATTGTAAGTCATATCGTTTAATATTCAATAGCAATGCAATATAAAAATATTTCGTATAAAATATTCTAAAATATTACAAACAACAACACGATAATCTAAAGCCCTGAATAGTCGAAAGACCAGACAGGTCACTATTGATGTTTATATAAATAATAATTATTTTAATGTATAAAATAAAAATATGTATTTCGGCAATATCGCTTCAATAATTGTTTGTTTATATATATTTTTTTTTTTGATAAACGATGGAATCAGCAATGAATTATGGATAGAGGATATGTTTTCACTAAACGTCAAAATAAATCAGGGAAATAAGATGTTATTAATTATACAATTGTAATAAAATTGGTTTATTTTACAAAATAAATGTCACGATTTAGATTATAGAGGAATATGTGGACTCTCTTCGTGTTTGAGTATATTTTGTAGAAATAACCAAAATTTAAAAATATATCTTTTCTATCTATAACCGTGGTTGCCAACCTAATTGCTCCATTCCCATATTACACCATTTTTTAGAATGTAATTCCTCCTCTACCCAAGATAATGTAACTCAAACGGTAGAATAATAAACGTAGTTGTGTACACTTTTTTAATAGTATATGCAGGTATTTATGTACATAATATTATAACTAACTAATTACTGAAGCATGTTTAACTAAAAAAAATCAATAGAATTACAAGGTGTTCAAAAATGTCGTCCATTTGCATGTGAAATGATTTTATGAAAATTAATTGATGAGCGTGGCATGTTAGAATTTTTAAATAATAATCCGATTGCAATAAAACTTTCACAAAATTTTTGCTTGCACTTGCGCGAAGTTTATATGCATATTAAAATTAACTTGCAGTAAGTCATATATATAAAAATCAATGTTTGCATGTCTGCCATATCGTTCATGCAACTTGTGCGAAGGTTATAGGCGTAGTACAATTAAATTACAATAGGTGGCGCGTGTGTCGTACCATAGACAATCGACAGCAAACAGACCGAAAAAGAAAATATGCACTTCAATAAACACAATTAAAACACTAACACTTTCTTTCTTTCTAGTATATAATAAAAATACTTCTTTATTAGTTGTGGAACCTGGAGACAATATTACCATACATATGCACAGAATAAAACAAATGCTAATTAATACCAGCATTGCAATCAATAATAACATCCAAAGTGAAAGATATAATAATTAATAGTCATATTGCATATTAGATAATAAAACTTTGTTTATGTTGTCGAAAAAAAGAATTTGTTGCGTTGTTTTTACTTGTTCAATAAAAAAGTAAAAATAATTAAAAGAGCTCGTGTATTTACTTGATAAAATTGACTAAACATCAAACAGATATAACATATTTTAATATGCAGATAGTAACAAAGCAATACCAATGTTTTGAATATTTTTCTCCATTTAAAATTTACCGGTTATTGAAGGCGTGTCTTCAAGATAAGGTGGTCTCGAGAGCACCAAAAGCACTGGTGACTAGTTTTATCTGGTGAATTCCGCTGTTTTCCGCGTGAAATCAAAACCTGATGCATGGAATTCTGGTCGTCAAAGGGTTAACACCCTTGTGATGCGATTTTGAACAGTAATGGATATTATATTACGTTTTCCGTAAGTATCAATATAATAAATACTGAATGTTAAAAGGCGTTATAAGTTCTGTAATTCTGATACCCCCTTTTCATGGTCATACATATTCTGTTCGGATTCATATGGATTCAGGCATTCAGATGTAACTTTGTGAAAATTGATTTTTAATATAATATACTTTATTGATCAATTGGTTTTATCGAAAACATTACAACTAGTTTAATAACAAAGTTATCAATTATATAAGTTGGTTGAACGGCCGGATTGCACTTGTGAGTACAATAAGGGCCTCCAATCCCGATGTCCCATCAAATTTTGTGATCCCGAAGTCCCGGGAAAATTTTGCGAGAGCTTTATAATTTCCCATTTTTTTTCATTTAGGGAATTCCGCAAATTCCTGGGTTTTTGAAATCGGAACTCTTGGAAGAGTTAAGAAAAAAAGTCTCAACTCTCAAGTCGTTTCATTTTTGAAATTCCGTAAATTCCCAGGATTTTAAAATTGCCGAACCTTTACACGATTTTGTGGTGAATGTTCAATCCCGGGATTGGTAAAATTGTAAATTTTGGGAATCTAAAAGGGGTCCGAGATTGGATGCCATAAGCACAACCATCAGGATGACAATCACGTACTGTGGGAAGTTTATAGAGTTTTAGAGTGTGAAAGTAATGATTTTAAGTGATACAGCTACGAATGATGACAGACAAAGATGGCAATTGTCAAATGATTTAACCTTGTCAAAGCAAATTCGTATAAACTCATAGTAATTCGTATTAACGACGTATAAATTAATATTAAAATAGGATATCTGATAAAATACTGTATGAAGTGAAACTGTCAACAGTCGTTTTCACTTCATTTCGTGTTGTCATTCTTTGTGAGATTGAGAAACACATAGATAATACGATTTAAAAACATACATGAATGGAAATATAAGAACTTAAAACTGAGTTTGAATGTCATTTAAAAAAAATATCTTTCAAAATCATCGTTTAAGTCTCAGGTAAGTGTGTTCTATGGCGTGACGCAAGGATATCTTGAAGGATACAAAAATGAAGCCTGTGTCCGGTTTTATCTGGTGTTACCCAGCAGATACTAGCAGAATCCTTATATACGGCAAAGCAATACGATGAAATCTGATGTACGTAATTCTACTCGCATTTGAATTACGTTCTGCTATGATTGCGGATCATTTGCATATTAATTCGACATCAACCAGGTGCATTTTATTAATATCAGATAATTGTCTTAAATTTGGAATAAATTAACATGGGGTTAAAATGCCACACTTTGATTTAACAAAGCGATTTTTATCGTGTTCTTTTCAAATTTAATTGTAATGAAAACAGTAGTTTTTTTAAGATCACTTCTTTTTTCAAGGACTGGGAGCAGGCTATGTCACAGTAAATAAAGATTAACAAAATATGTTCTACGCCCATTTCCCACTTATATTAGGTAAAACGGAAAGAAATGACATTTTTTGTTATTGTGACAAAAAAAATATTTAAAAAAAAATGATACAATATTATTCTGTTATATAATTCCCCTCGTTGTCTATTATCTTCCTCCATAAAAGAGGCAACTTTTTGATACCCTTTTCGTAAAACTCTGGTGACTTACTGGCAAAATACGAATCCAGGTGATTTTTCACCTGGTCAGCGTTTGTAAATTTTTTGTCACGAAGTGAATGCTCCATCGACTTGAAGAGATAATAATCCGAAGGTGCTATGTCTGGTGAATATGGAGGATGTGGCAGAAGTTCTAAATCAAGTTCTCTTATTTTTTGCTGAGTAATTTTTGCCGCATGAGGTCTTGCATTATCATGTTGTAAAATCCGCCTATTGTTATTGACCAAAACAGATCGTTTTTTTAATAACTCTGCTTTTAATCGTTCTAGTTGGGCACAGTATAGCTCTGCCGTAACTGTTTGACCAGATTTTAACAATTCAAAATGTACTATCCCCGAAACATCCCACCAAATACACAACAAAACTTTTTTTAACGTCAATGTTGGCCGAGGAGTAGGCACATGTACTTGATTTGGTGATAGCCATTGTTTTTTTTCTCCTGGTATTACTGTAAAGGACCCATTTTTCGTCCCCGGTAATTATCCTTCTGAGAAATGGATCCGTTTCGTGCCTGGACAATAGAGAAGCACAGATGGTCACGCTTGCTCCAAGGCCGTTTAAGAGAGATCATGTGGTACCCAAATTCCTTGCCTGTGTCTTTTCCCAATTTTTTCAGATGAACTTTTACAGTTGTTATTGGACAGCCAATGTCGTGTGACAATTCCTTTACTGTTTTACGAGGATCAGCTTCCACCAATGATTTTAGGACGTCATCATCGATTTTGAGGGGTCTTCCTGTTTTTGGTTTGTCCTTTAACTCCCTATCACCACTTTTGAACGTTTGAAACCATCTAAAGCACTTTCGAAGTTTCAAGACGTCACCGTAAATCTCACAAATGGTCTGCGTAGCTTCTTTTGGTTTTAAACCTTTATCGAATAAAAACAGCATAAAATAGCGCAAATGTGTTTCTTCAATCTCGGGCTTCTCCATTTTTCTACAACGGCAAAAAAAATAAAAAAAATTTTGAAATGGAAAGAGTACACACAGAGCTTTAAAATGATACCAACCACGACGTGTTAGCTCAACGGCAACCGTTGACAAACAGATTTTAAAGTGACGCACCAGAAAAAATGTCATTTCTTTCCGTTTTACCTAATATTTAACAGTTATATATTTCATGAATTGAATAATGCGAGTTAAATACAATATCTTAATGTCGGATCCTATGACTTCAAGTCCCAATACGAACAGCAGTTTTTCGATCAATTTCTGTTCGAAGGCATGGGTGTTTGTGACGTCCCTCTTATCATTTTCGATCCTTTAACAACTGGGCGTACCGAGAGTGATTAGTTTACCACTAGTCATGTCCCACCCTTAACCCTTCTATTCCTACTACTCACTTTGAAAAAAAGAGAGGTTGAGCGACTGAGTAACAAACAGTTCTCGTAGAAAAACTTCATTTGAGATACCTTCATTAGAAGGCCATATGCTTCACATTGGGAGCGGACGTGGATAAAAAAAATTATCTTAACTTTAATAACATGACACATATTTTTTAAATGCTAGTGTATTTAAAAATATGAAATAAAATAAACTTCTACAAAGTTACCGCCGAATCTATCGAATTTATAAATATGATGATTGCATAAAACCGATTATTATGATAATTCATCTATCGAAATTGATAGACAAATTAATGCAGAAATTGTGTGAAAATCTTGATTTTAATAGTGAATTTTTATCATTCTAATTTGCGAGAACACAAATAATGAATGATTTAAAAAAGTGGAAAAGAATAAAAATCCTCCATGGCCTATTTCTCAACACCTCTGAAATTTACGATTGTAATAAAGTTGCGACGTCAGAGATTATATTATGAGATCATTTTTATATTATTATTGATATAAATTTATTGTACAGAACCTGTTTTGATAGTCAGCTATTATCTGTTTGAATTATCAAATTCCCAGATAGGACAAACGTAAGAAAGTTTGATTTGTCAATTCTGATAAGAGAATTTCAGGAAATTATTCCGCTGGGAAATTTAAAGACACGCACTATTTTTTTAAATTGCCTTCAGTTTATTTTCCAGAAATGACTATTTCAAATAAACAAATGCAAATTATGAAATCAAAGCATTTCTACTCGAGTTATTATTTTAATCAATTGAATTATAAGAACTTAGATTGAATGTATTTGTATTAATTTAAAAAAAAAACATTATAAATAATGCAATCAATTTATGGAATTCATTATTTACAAATAATAATCTGAACTCGATTACGATAACATTTACCGAACTACTTTTATAAAAAAATAAATATTGTTTTTAGTTCACATATGTATTATCCTCTGTTTTCTGAGAAGGATCTTCCTATTTATAATCTCTATTTTACGAAATTATAGCTTCTTTTTTATTCAGCAATTCATAGAATTTATAAGCATTTATTTCAGTTGATTTTTTTATTTGCTGAATGAAACAGTTTCTTATTTATTATAAAAAGGTTATTGCTTCAAATTAATTGTATTTTCGTAAATATTAAATATTGTCTTTCTACCAAAAATTAACATTTGACATTTAAGTCATGATAAATTGATTTAATATTGAAAATAAATTAACATGGCCGAGTGGTAACGTTTAAATGATTCTATTACAATGGCGGTCAACAGAAAAGTATTTGACTGACGTAATGGAAAATTGCATTAATTAAATATTCATTCATTTAATGGGGCGTAGCGAGAGCGATTAGCTAACCACTAGTCCTATTCTTCAATTACTCTCTTTGGAAACAAGGAGTTTCGAGCAAATGAGCAACAGCAGTTCTTACATCAACACTTCTGTTGAGATAAACTCCATTAGTAGTCCATATGCTTCACATTGGGAGCGGATATCGTAAAACAAATATATAATCAATTAATGAATTTGCAAATATAGGCATTTTCATCAAATTCTTTACTATCCTGAAAACGGGACGAAAAGAAAGACGGACACAAGGCTTTGAACGAGGACTGTGTGGAAGTCAGTCACTTTTCGCAGAAGACCTTTAAGATAAAGAAGGTTGATGGGTGTTGATAATCTAATTCAACTGACAACTGGTTTTCTTTTTAACGCATTTTCTATCATTATTAAATCTTATAAGAGAGGTAATTACTTTCAAACATTTTAATCTTGGAATGAATACGTTAATTAACATAGCATCAATGAAAATTTTTCAATAGTCGACTATTCTATAAAAAGTCTTGGTGGGTGAAACGCTTTTTATGACACAATTTATTGAATTTAACAATTTCACAATTTGACAATTTAATAACAAAAGTTATTAGTTATTTACAAACTGTAAGAGATGTCATATAGATATCATTAATTATAATTTGATTCAATAACTTTTTCATAGGCATATATATACATATTTGTATATATTATATGAAGACTCGAGAATAAATTATTGTTTTGCGAAATATGTACGTACCAAATGTCATAGTGGTAAATTCAACATCACCTGATAATTATTTCGACACTCTAAAAATCACTTCACTGGACCGTTTTGAATACGCGAGATGGAAACTTAATGAAATACATTTTTAAGAAAAGTTCAATTGAGAAGAACTTACAATGACGTTTACTGTATTTACACGTATTGCATAAGTAGGATTTTCAGCTGTGGCGTATTTAAATGGTATTTCAGAAAGCATGAAAACACAAGACTCGATAAACTTTAAGGCTCACGAATCAGGTATATGTGAAAACATTTTGCTGTCATATAAAATTGCAAATAATGATGAGACGGTCACAAACGAACGAGTCTGCTCAGTGATTCAAACGAATCGATCATCAACAAAGCAACAAGTCACTATAAAATTTTCGATCATCCGTAGAAATGAATCGGTCATAAATCACTGATGAATTAAAAAAATCAGGAAACACTAAGTAAAGTAAAAGATTTCAAAGGTATTGATGATTGCATTAAAACTGACGAATCATAATAAATAACAAATCAGTGAACTTATATCATAAAGTATGCCAGGAATGGGCAACCTTTCCTAGGTCTGGGGCCAAATTATCATTCTTTCTCCGAGTCAAGGGCCGGACCAAATTATTAAACATAATAAAGTAATATTAAATTAAATAAAACACCTTGCTATTTCTTATATGGTGGTGATCATGAACTAGTAGAGTGGATCTACTGCAAGCGCCTGCGTCATCTCCATTGTTTAATCCCTCCCTAAAATTATTAATTTCTTTCTCTAATACTTCGTCGAGATGAATCAGGGCCGGACAAAATAACTCGGCGGGCCGGTGGTTGCCCATATATGCACTATGCATACAAAATGATTAAATTATTTTTAAATAATGTGTAGCTGGAGATGAAAAATAAAAATTAAAAGTATGGCTTCTGAACATTTACAATTTCCTCGTAGAAAAAACTTCAAAAACGATATAACGAGTAAAAAATAAAGTAACAATGTTTTTCATTTTATTTAAGCTATTTAAAAAAGAATTGTTGTAAAGAATCGACTCGTATCGACGCCAATGATTCACTTTACTGATTCATTTCTAACATACGATTCAAAAACACGTTGCTGACTTCAGAGTAAAACATTTTAAAACAGGTTTCGACATCGGGAAATCCCTAAATGCTGCAGGTATCACTCTTGTTGACAAGAATACTCCAAAGGTAGTCGCAGGTAAACATTTTGAACTGGACATCACTTGTAATAAAATTTTAAAAAACATAGAACAGAGGTGTAGTTAGGAATGGAAAACTATGTATGTATTGTCATATTTTGGTTTAGCTATAGTATTAGGTATTATCTATATAACTGAGGGAAAGTATTTGTATCAAAAAATCTCTTTGAATACTTAAATCATTTTGTCAGTAGAAAAGTGACGAAATATAGTAAATATTCGATTCGAGTTGCGTGAATACATATTTGCCCGATTAAAAAAAGCGTAATTGCGATTTATTTTGAATTCTGTTTTCGTCGCCATTTTATGTAAGGTGTAGAGAAATATTGCAAAGAAAATAGTCTACCACATCAAAAAATATTGTTAGTCTATTATGCACCAAGTAATTTGCCTTGCGAGTTTATAGTTTATTAAAAACATAAAAAAGAATTCTCTTTCTACCGAATGTAATCGCCAATGAATCAATATGTAATTACATACATTTAAAAAATGTTAAATACGAAACAAGAGGGCAGACGTATTGAGGTTTTAATTGACAAAATGGCTAATCAGTAATTGTTAAGGATACAATGTTTACAGAATTAATGGTCCTTTAAATACTGTAAAGTTTAATATTGTATATGTATACACATCACTTATTTATAATAATTATGGATACATTTTTTAATGACGGTATTTTATATGAACTATCGAAATACCGATATTGATTTACTCGGCCGGTATTGCAATCACAATTGGCCGTATAAGTTTATTTTATTTAAACTTTTTTCCTCACACTACCATTGATATATGCAATACTGGCATTTAATACGACCCGAACGAGCAGAACTGCTTGCTCTGGTCCGTCTTCACACGGGCCCGTAAAATCCTAAATGCGCCTCTGTATCATACCTCATTACACGTCAGTTGTGACGCACAGCAAGATATTACATCAATTTATATAGGTAATGTGGACGGTTAAGTCAATCAGACAAATTTGTCATAATAATGTAAAAATTGATAACACGAGTCGTAGCGGAATGAATGAACGGTCTTTTTTCTTTTCACAAATATGAATTAAACACTCGTAAGCATTATGCTTTTTACCAATGTTGAAATTCTAAGCTGATGGTCGTAAAATTTTAAAGTATTTATTAGAGGAGAGGTTTTTTAAAACAAATATTAAATTTTAATTAATCTCTACATCTGATTTTCACGATACAGCTACTGCTTTATTTAAATCTAAATTGACCTCGTAATTTTATTATATGTTCAATGTCAAAAGATAGCTTTCAAAGTAACCTACAAAAGAATATTTTAAAAAGACAAACGCAGCATTTTTTTTGACAATTCTTACGATAAACGGAGGAAGAGAAAATTTTTCGACATCTCATAAAAACTCCAACCGCTTACAATGAATGGAAGGGACCAAGTTGACAGCCATGTTCAGTTTATTATTATGGTATTAGGGTATTTGATTTGAGATTGCAAAATAATGGCAACATTTTACATGACTGCCTACAACTTTAATTTTACGAACATTTTTATGCGTAAGTTGTTTTCGAAGTCCCGTGCATAATTATCCGAATGTGGAATCAATAATTGGGATATTGGTTAAGCTACTAGTACATAATATAATATTATATTGAGTATATAGATTTATTCTAAAAATATCTTGAGATTCAAAATACAAAGTGCCATTCAGCTCACAAGATTTTTTCATTCCGCATATCTATATAATAATATATTGTTCCATTTTCAAAATACTTTTTTGGTTATTACAATAAACGTTCTACAACTATTATTCATTTGTTTTAAGAAGAGTAAAATTGACAGAACAGTTCATGACGGATTGAAAAATTATGTGCATAATATAATAAAAGACTGAATTCAAAGAATACGAGGGAAATATTGAAGAAAAAGTTTAATATTTGAAATTACAGGACGGTTGAAATCTCCCTGGACTAATAATTGAATAGAATAATCTATTGCGAAAATAGAGGCACTGGGTAAGGTGGAGTATGAATATGATGTCGAAAATGTAAGTGAATTTAAAAGTATTGGAAACATTAAATAAGCCCATCGAATCATTAAGACGGAATCTGTAACTTAGTGGTATGACCTCCACGTAGCGATCGAAATGTGCATGGTGAAAATTCTGACAAAGTAAATCTCATTCATATTTTAATTGAACATTTAAGAGCTTAGCTATCGGTGTAAATTATACGTAATATAAAATATTTTTATCGATTGTGTGTCACGATGGAAACGTAAGAAAATATATAAATCATATTAACTAAGCTGCTGGTATTTTACGAAGTATGGTTGCTGGAAGAATCAACGTTAGGTTTACGGAAATTTTCATCCCGGGATTCCAACTCCAGACGGTAGAATGAATGATCGAAGGGTTACCGCTCGGACACAACAATCGGCTAGACCGGTGTTTCCCAACGTGAGGCAAATTCTATTTTTTGGGGAGTAAAACTCAAATCATTAATATTTGTTACATTTCTTACTAACAGAATAACCAATTATAACAAATTTAACTCGCAAATTACTTTCGTCATTTTCATATATATTTGAATGCGCTTTAGCGAATTGAATTGAAAAAAGGAATCGTCTGGATATCACAAATCGTAGAGATTTACGATTGAATTTACCAAATTAGTACCTCAACTAAAAAAATTTTGGAACTCACATCAAGCTCAAAGTTCGTACTTATTTTAATGTTATTTTTCCGAGCTTTACGTGTCTCGTAATAAACGTATGTATACATATTTAGTTACGAAAGTTAAATTAACAATAGCATTGATTATGTGCATTTTTTATTTGAAGCAATTATTTTTTACGAATTTTTTTGGTACCCAACTATAAGATTTTGATTGGGGAGGGGGGCATGGAGATTTTTGAAGGGCCGAAGTGGGGCGTGGCACAAATAAGGTTGGGAAACACTTGACTAGACGTTAAATGCATTATGCGTATAAATGCGATGAAATGCGTCCCCCTTAACTGTTGTAGATACGTAACATGGTACTTGGTATGTATGTATATTCTTAAATCGTTGACGGCTAAAAAAATACGGATTTTTTATGGGATTATTATTTAAAATATGTGAAAGAGTCACGAGTGATTCTTTTTACGAAAACCGGTTGATAAGAGTGCATGCGGTTGGCGCGTGTTTGAAAGGATGTATACATTTTTACTTTATTATATAATAAAGTGTAGAATCAAACACCTCTTTGAAAAATTTCGACGTCAACGAAAAGTTAACTAAGTTATAAATTATTTTTTATCGAAGCGTCGTACTCAACCCAAAACGTTCGATTTTTAAAAAAAGTTATATTTACATTTTTCATCAGTGTTGCCCACTCTTATTTCGGCAATAATTATTTTTAAAAAAATGAATAATAAAAAACTCTTTTATACATACTTAACATTTTTTATTAGGATCAGTACCGTTTAACAATAAAAATTAACTAATACTATTGTCGTGTGTCTAAACCTACCCACCTCTCTGCCTCTAGTAGGAAGAAAAAAAAACCCAATATTAGTTTTGTAATATATAAGTTAGGATTTAGAAACAATATTTACTTTATAGATAAAAAAAATGTTACAAAAGTTGGTCTGACGATGTTTCTCAGAGGCAAAACATGTGTCACGTTTTGTAACACAATCAGTGGAATAACAATGATATCAAATTTGATTTACTATGATTATAAAAAATGGTCTAATAATTTGTCTACAAAAAAAATGGTGATGTTATATAAACTGTTTTGGTTGTCTTGTAAAAATGTGGAGCATATGCACTCCTAATGGTGGCATCTCAAAAGAAGTTGTCATATGAGGACTGCATTTTAGTCAGTTAGCCTCTTTTTTTTAAATTGAGTAAGGTGAATTTGGTGAATATATAGTAGGAAGAAAACAAGAATAATATTGCATTTTTTTGAAGTTGAAAATGTTGTTGTTATTAATTATTTGATAAATCATTGATGAGGTATCATAATATTTTATAAATATTATAATGGATCTTTAATTTTTTTTAACAGATGTTTTTTAATCACTTAATTGGCCAATTGACCACTTTTGACTAAATCTTAGTGTGGTTTCAATTTCAAAAGTAAGCTTCATATAAAAAGGTAGTAGATAGCAATTCAAATTGTAAAATAAAATACAAAATGGCGATTGAAGTTGTTTATTTTGTTGTCACAGTTAGTAATTTAAACAAATTCTAGAATTCTGATTTTCTTATTGATATGACTTACGCTTGCTGTATAAGGATTCATTATGTCAAATTACAAATCAATAATTTTAATTCAGTAAAAAGTTATCATTTTAACTTTAATATCTCTAGCGGCTCGGAGCTAGAAATATACTTCTCTGCCGATGGGGTTCGTTTAGTGATCCCAGTGGTTTCCTCATTATTGGCCTTATTCTTTTGAATTTCAAAAAAAATAAATAGTCTAAGGGCTTTTTAATTTCTCTCTGCATCATTCCTCATACATTTTTTTTTATAAAAGTCCGTGGTTTTTAATAAATAATCATATTTTAAGTTGCGCGTAAAATACGTCATTGCAGTGCAAATATTAATTTGCTACTGAAGCGTTCAGCGGCGTTCAGCCTAGCTATCTTCCGAACGATCGCTGATAAGCGGGCGCTTATCTCTTATCTTAACGTATTTATATAAACTACAAAAGGTCCAAAAAACTATGATATAAGAGAACCTTAATTATAAACATTGTATCGCCCATATTAAAATATATATTTAAGAAAATGTGGGTATTGGGGTCGCATTTCTTGAACTTAGAACCGGAAAAGATGCGTTTTTACAAACCACCTTGGAGAGTCTATAATATATAAATATAAAGTTTTCTTTGCATTATCAATCTTTTTATTTTCCGAATTTTTTGTTTTTACAATGTTAATATTGAAGGAAACTTATTATATAAAATAAAAAAATAATAACAATCAAATTTAAAAGTCCTTCAGTTTTATTAAGAGTAAATTTACAAGACGACTATTGAATAGGAGCCATCATCGACAGATATAAAATATATTCAGCTAACATTCAATGTTCAATGTGTTATTTCAATGATTGGATTATTTATGACAAACTGGCGACACTTCAAATAAATTTAATTGAGCCAAATAACATCAATACGTGAGCCATTTGCATGCAAAAATGTTGCCATTGAGAATAAATTAGACAATTGATGCAGAGGAGGCACATTTCTAAAAGTATTTATTTATTTTTAGCAGACAAAATAATTGAAACTGGTAGACCTCCAAAACATTAGGCTAAACAACGGCAATTTAGTATAGCCATCATTTGAACTATGCATAGAAGACGACAATCTTATATATCTGAGGATGCTCCTCAAAGAGGAGAAATATGTGTTAAATCTCATTAAACAAATGAAATAAAGTTATCAATTCAACCTTGATGTAGACAATTTCTACAGAGTAACAAAGAATTACACCAAAAAGATTTACTGATGTACTGATTTAGAGGAGATAGATAAACCATCACCATTCTGTATCTTATGTGGTTTAATTTTAATGTAATTTGTGTAATAAAATTGTTATGAAGTCTATGTTTGATATTGGAAAAAATGTTTTAAAACTTGCAATGGGTCTAATCTTGACTATGTAGATGCAGTAAATTATTTGTTTTAATCAGATGTAATTGTGATTAGTTTGATAAATATATTTGTTATTTTCTATGTATTTATTCATTTTCTGATCAGTATGACTTAAAATGAACTGAATTATTTCGAGCATTAATCGTAAATGCATATTAAAAATCAACTATTAAAAAATCCAGTGAACACTTCATATCGATGATTAAGCCCTGGCAATTCCTGAATTCTGTACCTCGATTTAAGAGCGCCATTCAGAAAATCAATAGTACCAAAGAAGACTCTTTTAGCCCTAGCGTGAACCAGAGCCATCGCACACATACTACATGGCTCATTGGTAACATAAACATCATAACCGGTGCATAAATAAGGACCTGAAGCTTCAGTTTCAGAATAATCGTTTGGAACAGTGTTTAATGATTGTCTAGTTGTCTTTTTAATCTTTTTCATATTGTCAGTTGTTAATGGCAGCGTTGCTTCAGATGTTTCTTGGGATACTGCATGTTTTGTTAGTCCAATTGCTTTTGTTGTACATTCTAATGGAGAATCAACAGTAAAATCGGAATGATTACTCGATACAGGTGTATCGCCTTTCCTTACAGAAGGTTTTGCTCCAAATTTAAATTGAGGAAATTTCTTCATTAGGGGTGACTTAAACATTTCTGCTATGCCGTTCAGGACTCTCCCGCCAACAATCTGTAATATTTCTGTTTCTGATGGACTTTTCCAAGCTCCGCCTCCTTGGCTTTTAGCAACATTGTCTATTGCGTTCATAACAGCATGCCGACAAGGATTTTTAGACCTCATATCACAACCGACGGCAACTATAGAGCGTATAGTTGGGTCGACTACAATAGCACCTTTGAAATGCTTCAAATATTTAGAAAAATTTTCAAAATCAAACGGAACATCAAAAACCTTTTCATCGAGGCCGACATGAAAACATTTATTTTTTATTTTTCTATCTTCGAGATGTTCAATTGAGTTCTGATAAACACAGCTGACTTCTAATGCTGCAGCTAAATATTGTCTATGCATTTTGACATCTGCTGCGCTGAAAAAATTTCCACTGACAAGCTTTTCTACGTATTTATCTGTGTGAAAATTGCACGGCCACATTTTATTGGCATTTTCGTATTGTATCTTTGTCTTTGGCGGCACAGCACTAACAGTGACAGTCTTAAAATTTGGATCAAACACAGAACGATAATCAAAATCTTTAGACGAGAAAAGAGCGTGCACATCTTCGATGCCTGTGTCAATTATTGGGCATAAAATAATTTCAGAAGCACGAACTCTTTTCAAATGCTGCAACTCTGGTAATGGTAGAATAGAGTTCAACTGTGGAATTACTGAAGATATAAACTTTTTTTCCAATATCACCCCAACGTAAACATCTACTTCGTCTACCAAATCAGTTAGGTCACTGCTTAAAACAGGTTCTAAATTGCAAGTTGATTCTGACAAATGTTTTGTTAAATAATTAAAGTATTCCATCTTCGATGATAATTTACCGTCAACAGTTTCTTTATCAGAGGAAACATTTGATCTTTGTATTCTTCGTCTTTTCTCTAACGGCTCACTCATTTTTATGAGTAACGTTTTTTCGTATACTGATGGTTCTTCTAGGACTCGATTTCTCAATATGCTCGAGTAAAGGATGTCTTCATTATTCAAGATATTTATTTCTATTTGCTTCCGTTTGAGTGATCCACGTCAGTCGTCTGAAAGAAGACGGGACGATTGCATGATTAATCCAGAATAATCCTCTTTCATTCTTGGTTTCAAGAATATTTCACGCAATATTTAATTCACATTCACAATATACAATTCATTAGTTAAAAATTGGGTTTTCAAAAGCAACAAATCTATGTTTGAGAAGATATTTAAAGTGTAATTTGACGTTGAAGATTTCAACAATGATAGTTTCATTTCTCTAAATAAATATTTTACACAATAATTTATGATGAAAAGCTTAGAAAAAAAAAATACAATGCGTCAGTATATCGATTTTATAAGAACACATATTCGATGTTAATCAATCCAGCTTTGATTTCAAAACTAAATGTCGGTAACCCGATTGACTATCTAGGTTCAGCAATAGACAGAGGTAAAACTGTTGCTGAACCAAGATAGGACATCTATGGCAAAGACTATCTTCAACCTCAGAAAAATCTCTTGGTTCTGCATCAGAGTAGAGAAGAACAGAAGAAGGCCAATCAAATTGGTGTCAAGGGTTCGGATACACAGCTAACTGCTGGTTTGCAATACCCATGTGCACAATGCACAGGCGAACACAGGAATTACAACTGCAAAAAGGACCTGACAGCGCCGGCAAAATGTGCAAATTGTGGAGATGCACACATGGTTAACTATGAGGTTTGTAGATGACACCAAAAATACGCTAAACTCACCTACAAGGTTGAAGATAAGGCCCTAGCAGCCCAAAACTACTCCTGGCCCCAATCCCACGAGTTCAGAAAAATAGGGAATAAAATCTGAGACCTCACCGACTGACCTTCACAAACAAAGACATCATCGCCCACACAAACAACATTGTTCGACCCACAACCAATCCACACCACTCATCCGCCCGACCAGAGTCTGAACGAAGTAGTGGCTCTATTACACTAAGCCATAGTACAAGCTGACCTACTCATCGCCACTAACTCTCATCAACACCAGCATTACTAACACAGCATCGTCCAAAAACAACCTCACTCCGATCAGCAAACATCAAGCCAAAAGTCCATAAGTCACATCGACCCGATGTAACAATAAGACTTGCTGACTAGCCTGACTGACATAAAGGGCCCAAGTCAAACTTAAAAAATTATGTGGTGCAAATCTAGTACGAAAAAATTCAGAAATAATGCTTTTCGAGTTACAAAAAAGTGCAAGCGCAGAGAAAACTGTAAGAGAAAAATATGTTTTGATAGTAATATCGTCCAGCATAGTGCAGCAGAGTGGTCAGAAAGTTGGGATGTCTATGACGCTTTAATACTTACCTAGTCACTTGCATTTCAATCCTAACAAAGGGCTAGTTAACATTTTCCTACCTTAACCGTTCTGGGGAGGGGTTGAACCACTGGCATACAAATAATTTTCCTAAGGCCAGCTCTATTCTGATGCACTGATAAAAAGTCCATATGCTCTAGATCATTTTCAAAAAAAACTCCTGAAATTGATATTTTCGAAATTAATAATTTTAGCAACATTTGCTTTGGAAAATTTATTAATTAGAAATATTGTTACTGGGCAAAAATCATTTTTCCCCTGTCATTGTTTCTGCATCTGTCGTGATTGATTCTAGATTTATAATAAGTATTTTTGGATCAATTGAATATTCATTAAATTGATTTTGACAAAATGTGGTTATATCGCGTTTTTTAACTAAACGACTCCATTATCCTTCGAGGGTGGAGAAAAATGTGTCTACGATTTCTGACGCAACAAAAAAAAATCAAATCATAAACCATTTGAGCTGCTCAAATTACTCTCAAAATGACCAATTGGGCATGTGTAGTAAACAAAACAATTAATTTTATTTCTGAGAAGAATGAACAATCAAATCTAAAAATTACTGTAGATAATTTTAGCTGACTGATCTTGGTGTAATTATATTATTTCATTGGAGATAAAACATGATTATAATAGTAGGAATATCAAAAATGGACACGGAAACATGTAACCGTTTCACTGCCAATGTGAAGGTATTGAAGACCTTTTAGTTTAGCAAATTAAGATCGTGTAAGCCAGTGGGACCAAACCAGTCACTTTGAAGACGTTTTAAAAATCAGATTGGGCAATTGGATTATTGCATATTGCGCTGTTACAGTCTGTAATCTCTGTCAATACTTGTGAGACAGGGAAATTCATTTCAAATTTGATTCGTTCAAATTATCTAAATTCATTTACTTATATTGTTTTTTGGTTATTTAATTCAGTGAACTAAACCAGGGCCACGTGTGTTCTAAGGGGGCCACAGAGATTTATTTTTGTTTTGGGGAGCCACAACACAGATTAGGGGGGGCACGGGTATTGATAAAACGATACAGGGAAGAGCACAATGGCGGACGTCGCTCAGCTATTCCGTAAATAAAATAAATTACTGGCATTCTAGATTCGAAAATCTCGGAAGAGCTATAAAAAAAGGTGGGTTTTTGAAATTATAATTTTCATGGGAAGACAAAACAATAGTATGGGGGTCACAGAAAAATAAAGACACTCAAAAAGGGCCACACTCCCAAAAAGATTGAGAAACACTGATCTAAACCAATGGTGGGCAATGATGGCACTTTTGGCAAATTCTATTAAAATTTTATATCAATACACTGTGTGACGGCAACTACAAATGTTTAATTTATTTTTTAGATACCATGTCCACCTGTGATGCGACGTTATGACGATCAATATCAAGAAATTCCATGCTTCTTCCTTATCACATCCAATATAATTTTTAATCATTCTTATGGAGGGGGGCTTATTTAGGCAGCCAACTTAATTTCTAGACTAGGAAGTCGGTGACTGGTTGTAATATTGTCATTACCGGCTTGAGTGACGCATAAATGATTTTGGCTGGGATAAGACTGAATAAATAGCAGGTGGAATCAGATCAACAGAAAGAAATCAAAAGAAATGATAGAACACAATTACGACTGTTTTTAAAATGTTCTCTTGTAAAACCAAAAAACAATTAAACAGAGAAACTAACCAGGTTTCTCCGAAAGTATGATATCCTCCCTATAAACCCACCCCCAAAAATAAGCACTAGTTTTTTTTTATACATAAAAATCTTTCTTACCGAGAAGATGATTGATCAAATAATGATTCCCGAAGGAATGACTGCTTATCTCCAGACAGTTAATATTGCAATAAACAAGCCATTCAAAAATCATCTGCGCATGGAAATCAATTACTACATTGAAAACTGAATGAACAAAAATAGATGCGGAAATTTTGTGAGGCCTGGCCTACAAGAAGTCGTTAAGTGGGGAAAGAATTGATGGGATAAAATAACTGACAGTTGTGTGTCCAATGCACTATAAGCAGGAATGCTCATACAAATAATATTCATTTAAAGATAGCTTAATTGCAAAACATGAGAGATTCGAACCAATGATTCAACAGATGAATACAGAATTTGGTTAGATATGATGATGTTCCAGAAGAAGATGACACAACTGTTTTCGAATAAATTTATATGACAATATTATTATTAGCTGTCATGTCATGTACTGTACTTTTAATTTTTAAACAACAATAATAATATTAATATGTATTCATAAATGGATAATTCTTTTATAAAAAAATTTGTACGTTAAAAGTAAAACATCCCAGGAAATAGCCCTAGTACATATTTTGGTCCAAAAAAAAAATTTAAAACAGTGTCTTATTTTCGGAAAAAGACGAAAGTCGCCAAGGTGAAAAGAATGATGTATTGACTCCATGTTTCACTTAAACATGCAAATCTTTTACATATGTCCACTCAAAGTTGATTTATTTCTCACATGTAGGACATTTTAAATTCTCATTTTCTTTTCACATAAGAATGATAATAAATGTATTTAAAGTTATTTTTAATTTAATTGAATTAAGTTTTGACTGAACAATCAACTGATAATAGTTGAATACCGTGATAGTAGTGACTTCATAAAAAATATTGAATTACATATTTTTTGCCTGCTATCTATATTAGTAAGTAAAAAAAAACAATTGCATATGATTTATTAACAATCAGTCAAATGATCAATAATATAGGATTTATGTAATCTATAATTGATTAAAACTATCTCTTCAATCTAGAACTGGTAAAAACGAAAATTATCAGGATCCGTGTTCAAGAAAAGAAGCATGACATTAAAATCTAAAAATAAAAAAAGATAAGATAAAGAAATAATAATTGCTTCAGTAGTTACTATCTATCTACTTAAATACCCTGACAAACATTATGACATAGCTGACTCTAAACAAATTAAAGCTATGACGAATTTTTATTTGAAGAAACAATGAAAATGTGCAAGTATAGGATATGGTAAGTGATAATAGTAACTTTTATACCTAAAAATTATAATTTTAGATTTCGACTGAAGGTGCTTGGTGGAATTTCAATGAAAAATTTATGTTTAATAATATTATGTAAGCATAGTTAACATGACTAATCTATGCAATAATATTCAAACATGTGAAAAGGCATAATATTTATAAAATTAAAACACAACTTTTTGTACTAATTCTACAATTAATTTATATGATTTTGCTCATTAGTTGATAGTGCTCGCGACGAGTGAAATAAGTCCTGATCATAATAACAAAAACATGTTTTATTATAATAATTAAAAGTAAAATGTAGCATAATTTATTTATTACTTTTGATACAAAAATAAATAAAGCTGGTAATCTATATATTAATGTTTTAGAGTAGTATACAGAGACTACTTTAAAACATTTGTATCAATAGTTGTTTAAATATGTCGAATATCATTGAATGAGTAATTTCTCCTGATTTACATGATAAAATATGTATTATCTTTCTCTAATTGATTTTCAAAAGAATTGATATCTATTGAATGGTTCATGCTTAATGTGACCAGACATTCCGTTTTCACTGAGACAGTCCCGTTTTCAAGATTACACGCTAACTTATTGAAAAACCACCAGACTTCACGTTTCAATGAAGTAGTACTTCATCGATCACTTTTAAGGTGTTCACTGTCAATACTTGGTGGAATGGCATTATAATAAAAATAATAAAAGATTTTTAGTACCTTTTCTACATAAAATTTATTTGATCAGAAACGGTTTCGCTCATCGCGAGCATTATCAAATGATGATCAGTTGATAATGCTCGCGATGAGCGAAAACGGTCCTGATCAAAAAAAAATATGTGGAAAAAGTACTAAAAATCTTTTATTATTTTTATTAGTACTGCATCGGTCATCAGATGTGAAAAGTGTCAAATAGAATTTAGCATTGATGATCAGTTGATAATGCTCGCGATGAGCGAAACCGGTCCTGATCAAAAAAAATTATGTGGAAAAAGTACTAAAAATCTTTTATTATTTTTATTAGTACTTCATCGGTCATCAGATGTGAAAAGTGTCAAATAGAATTTAGCATAGAACATAAAGGTGCCAGCGGTATTGAGCACCATTTAAAGTCGAGAAAACATAATGATTACGATGTTGCTGCTGCTATAAGTTTTTTGTTGGTTAATTTTTTTATGAATATGGATTCACCAACTTTGAAAGGTGCTTGGGCTTACCATACAGTGCGAGAAGAATATAATAAGAAACCTAATATGACATTAAAAAAAAATACTATCTAGTCAATTGTACTGAATGAAAGTGTAAGGCCCCTGAAATTACCAATTTTTTTTAGGTGTCCCGGTTAGGAGGAAAAAATAATGTTCACGTTAGTTATGCTTAGTAATATTGGAAAACAGTTTTCATG
The DNA here is from genome assembly GCA_031772345.1 of Himalopsyche anomala. Taxonomy (NCBI): domain Eukaryota; kingdom Metazoa; phylum Arthropoda; class Insecta; order Trichoptera; family Rhyacophilidae; genus Himalopsyche; species Himalopsyche anomala. The sequence continues at coordinate 6,426,503 of CM062833.1, forward strand.
CTACAACTGTGATTTCTTCTACACAAACAAACAAGTTAGGTATGTAGAATATACTGATTTTCAATGTCAAACTAGTTTTTCGGTGATTATCTATTATACTAAAAAAATGAAAGGAATTATGTTGGTCAGCCAAAAAGTTTCAATTCATATTTTTTGTTGTGAGCATGTTCAATTCACAAAAATGTTCAGATAATAATGTGAAGAATGATTTTCTTCTACAGTACTATTCAGTACATATTTGAAAACTTTTATGATAGAATACAAATGAAGAACTCAAAATACCTAGTATTTGTAGATCATACCTAAATAAGGGTTGTTAAAATTAATTAAGTAAAATGTATACAACTTTCAAATTGAAATTGAAATAAATTATTTTTAATACCTATGATGTAGAGGTCTGCACGGGCCAAAATTTTACAAAACTACCCGGTCCGAGCCCGAAAAACTCACGCCCGACCCGGCCCGGGCCCGAGTCTAATACCGCACTTGTTACCCGAACCCGACCCGAAACACCGAGAAATTTGAAATCCTCGATTTGCTATACTTTTTGCCCAGATTATCTCCGAATGTCCTTTTTTTTTTTTTAGCTCACCGAGGAATTTGAGATCCTCGATTTGCTATACTTTTCCTCAGATTATCTCAAAAAGTCCTTTTTTTTTTTTAGCTCACCGAGGAATTTGAAATCCTCAATTTGCTATACTTTTTCCCAGATTATATCCCAAATTCCAAGGCCCGGCCCACGGGCCTGGTCGGGTAAGAGCCCGTGGGCCAGGCCCGGGCCCGTGCAGACCTCTACTATGATGCGATGCTTATGTTTCAGGAATCACCAATAGTATATTTGAATAGTACAAAAATTAAATGCTTCCATATATTTTGCTATAAGCCTGAGCTAGCTGTTAACTTTCAATACTGGACTATATAAACCCTTTGAACAGTGTTGGTGTACAGGTATGGTAAAGTATTAAATCATTGGTATTTGCATATATATATTGATTACTATTATTTCTTCAGATGTGGGTACTACACGTATCTATCAGAGATTTTTGGTATTTTCATTATTTTTACGACTAAATTTAAATGAACAATAGAATTTGTAAAAAGCAAATATTTGCTATATAATATGGAGTGTAAAAATACATTTATGGAATAAAGTCAGTAGAGAATCACATACCCACGAATAATGCAATAAAGATCTAGGCCTGTATTGGAAGTAATAGTTTCTAGAAAATGATTGAAAAGTAATATTGGATTGATTCATTATCATTTCAATTAGACATCAGCGGTAGGCCATCCATGGATGCGGCGCATATTTTTAACTTCAGCAAATTAAAATACGTGATATAAAGTTTATTTTATAGATTTCCTATATACATCAATCACTTTAGCTATATTATGGAAAATGCTTTGATTTTATTTTGTTAAAAAGAAAATTAATTTTTATTTACTCAAAGCCCAACTTTCATTTGAAATCTATAAATTTCATTAAAAAAATAATTAATTATGTAAGATGATTTAAACGATGTTATGACAAAATACAATTAATTTTCTATTAAAACATTTTCTGTCAGCTCTCTCTTTAATAAAGTTTCAAAAATATCTATGATGCGGTTATCTATGACTTTTTAAAAACTCTGAAAAAATGAATTTGTTGTTTTTTTGTACCAACGTGGTTGAAAAGACACAGACCGCAACTGCTAGGTATGCATTTTAAAATTTGATTACATTATTTACTACTTGAAACGATGAGTTATATACTTCCCATATTAAATTGGCCTATACTGTTCAATTACCTTCATTAATTTTAGAGTGTAATAATCAAAAATATTTAAAATATAGGATAAAACCTGACAGAATAAAAAATAGCTCACTAGTGTTACAGTGGTTAAAAGTGGAATAATAGATAACTACTTATTTGGTTATAAAGAAGGTGAATATTTTTATATATTTCTCTAGTAAAAATCCACAACTTTATACCCTTTCCTAAGAAATTTCTGTAAATATTGGAAAATTTGAGTTTACTCAGAAACCTTTGGTATGGTATTTCGTTTTAATTACATTATTTTATTGTAATTGGGCCATATATAATCAAAGTACATTAGTGGTAAAACAAATATTATATATTACACAGCTGACTTGTTAATTATCGATTTAGAAACATTTCACCAGTCCTTCCAAAAGTCAGTGATCATGAAGAATCTATATATATGCATTATTATTAGGTAACTATTACAGATATACAACATTAGTTGATAATATGATTTTAAAAATTAAATTACTGTTTTTGAATAACTATGACGATGGTCAATCGGGTACCACAATATAAAAAAATAAAAGTACTGTTTTTCAAAGTTGCACAAAAATAGTTGATTTAGCAAAAATTTGCAAGACTTCGGTTTTGATGGAATAATATAGTACAATAAGGCGGTTTTGTGTTAACTTAGAATGTTTTGAATATATTTACATCAAATTATTCATAGCTTAAAGTTAGCTTTGACAGTTATAAAAATACCACAATTTAGTAAACAAAAAGTGAGTAGTGGGTAAATATTCTTTATCAAAATGTTGACATACATATTATTCTGAAAGATACGATTACGTAGGTACATGCCGCCGGTAAAATCATCACAATATTTGAAAAATAAATATCTACCGAAAAATGACAAATGTCATTTTCACGATTGACTGGGCGCTGTTGCCAAGCAAGTTTTAACTCACTTAAATACGCCATATACTTCGAATACAGGCGAGCTAAATAAAGCATTGACTGGAAGACGTCATCTTAAGACTGTTTAAACTGAATTTGCACAAAAAAACATTAAAAAGAAGAATTATTAATGTAGTGGTACGGATAAAATATTGAATTACCTTATTTTTTTTGCTCTGAACTGTAGTTTATATACAATGATCTTTACTTTAATCAAAGCTCTCTGGTGGGGATATAATGGCACAATCTTTAAACTGTTAAATGATTTTTAAAAAGTAATGATTTATTATAACACGCATATAACGAGAAAGTCAGAGCGAGTTGAACGACTACTTTATCACGAAACAAAAACATATGTTCACGTTATCACCACATGACGGCTAGAATATTTTGGAGTTGCTATAAATAATTTAAATGACTTTAAATTTAGTTCGATCATTAAAACGGTAAAAGAATAAAATCCATACATGATTTTTGTTGATTTTATTGACCAAATCGTATATTTTTCACAATACTTACAATTAAAATTTGCTGTGGAAAATCTTTTCTTCTCAGTCTTGGAAAAGATTTTGTATCATAGCAATACTCTAGATATGTTTTGTTTTATAAATTTTGAAAATATCGAGCTTTTGAGGAGATCTTTATCTCTTTATAATTATTGAAATATTGACATATAATTATTATTATGCAAAGCTGGTGAAGCTAAATTCTATACAAGAATAGGGTATTCATTTTCGTACTCTTACAACATTAAGCTTTAAAAGTATTGTCTCTGTCTTTAATCCGTCACGTTTATCCAGACCATAAACTAATCCAGACGTCAGGCACCAAAAATATATAATTCTATGTTTCTTAATGTATAATTTATGTTTTGTTTAAAAAAACGTACCAAAACTATTTTGTTAATATTCAGAAGATACTATCATGGGTGGAGGTAAAGCAGAAAAGGGTACGCCAAAGTACATTGCCAATAAGATAAAAGCTAAAGGTCTGCAAAAGCTACGATGGTACTGTCAAATGTGTCAAAAACAGTGTCGTGATGAGAATGGATTTAAATGCCACACGATGTCAGAATCCCATCAGCGCCAACTCTTGCTTTTTGCGGACAATTCCAGCGTATACATTGACGAGTTTTCTAAGGAGTTTGCTGACGGCTATTGCGAATTGCTTAGACGGCAATTCGGAACCAAACGAGTCAATGCTAATAAAGTATACCAGGATTACATCGCCGACAGGTTAGTTATCGTTTTGTGTATGTTGCATTTTTTTAAAATTTTAAATATGTTTTACAACATGCTACTCTATATTCTGTGGTAGATTATTCGAAATGATGTTGTGTTTTCAGTGTAACTGACTTTATGTGCTTAAATTGATTACAGGGAGCATCTTCACATGAATGCCACGCAATGGGAAACCTTGACGGAGTTTGTGAAGTGGTTGGGACGTGAGGGTCGGTGCACTGTCGATGAGACCGAAAAGGGCTGGTTTGTTACTCACATTGACAGAGATCCCATCACCATTGCGAATCAAGAAGCTGCTGCCAAAAAAGGAAAAATGGATAAAGATGATCAGGTTATAACATCACGCCTTATTATTTAACTAACTAAATTACCTTTCTATATAATACAGAATTTTGTTATGTAGTGCTGATGCATATTTTTATTTGGAATTCATGGAGCGATTGAACTATAGATGACACATAACACATAGATTATTCTGGTATTTTAAGGTTAGTCATGTTTGATCATTTACTAAGATGCATAAAGCTTCGAACAATGGTCTATACCAGGGATGTGCATACATGAGGTCAACCGGAGCCACATTCTGGGTTTTCATATTTATAAAGAGCCACACCATAGTCTCGTTCTCATGAAGTGTTAAATACACTCATTAAAATTTAATTACATTTCTACACAAATCTTTATTGCTATATAAAGTATAAAAAATATTTGAATCAAGAGATATTGGGACCCGTACATATGTAAAATATGAACACCTACAGGAATATGTCAGCTTAGACGGTAGGCTAATCAATCAATAGTCATATATATCCAGTCATAAGTAGAAGTAAGTTTAGTGTAGTTGGTGGTAATAAAACAAAGTAGAAAAGAAATAAAGTCAGAAACATAATCTGCTTTATTTCAACACCATGTATTGGGTATGCATATTACAAAGGCTTTGCATGTACCCAGTTTGAGAATACATTTTCAGCAAAGAGATATAATAAATAAATAAACGATGATGGCCTAAGTTCTCAAATGAATGATTTCTTTACGAGGACAATTTAATATTTTCAGGAGCGAATGATGGACTTCATTGAAAAACAAGTAGAACGAGGGAAGTCATCTGCAGGTGGCTCATCAGAACCTGGCTTTACAGAGCTACATAGAAATGGAGAAGATGAAAAAATCACTGTCAGTCTTAAGCAAAAAATGCTCCGTAAGTAATAACTTTCATAAGCTTTCTAAGTATACTAAGATGTGTATATAGCGTGAGATGTGATATTTTTTATAGTTCCGAAATCTTGTGATTTTAAACAAAAAGTGCATCATTTACTACATTACTTTCTTTTATTTTGCAATCATGTTCCCACCCATCATGGAGTAGATAGTCTCGCGATGGATTACCCCATAATCGCACAAAGCGAAAGCCAATAATTTCAACCACAATGCTACATATCCAACATTTTTTTTTTAAATTCTCTAGGGTACTCAACGTTGTACCCACCACCACCCGCTACGGCTTCACTCTCTTCATATAGGGTGTATTCCGTAGCGTAACAACGTTAGTATATAACATATCCAACATTGTTTATATTATTTTTTTCAGCTCCGAAGCCTTTATTACTCGAATCATCTCGTCAAATACTAGATAAAAGAAAATTTGATGATACTGCCAGTGTAGCATCCACCACTATTTCTAAGAAATCAAAAGATGGAAGTAATAGAAAAATGTCCGCTCTTGAAGAAATCAAATTGCAGGGAGAAATGAGGAAACAGAATTGGAATAGGAATGCGTAAGTAGGCAGTCTCATCTACATTATTTTTTTTAGTCCATGTCCATTCCCAATGTGCTGCTCATATGCCTCCTAGTAGAGGTATCTCAACAGAGGTTTTTTTTATATGAGAACTGATTGTTACTCAGTTGATTATCCTCTCCTTTTTTACAAAGAGAGTAGGAATTGAAACATAATGCTAGGAAAAAACCAGTGGTTAACTAATCGCTCCGTTAATTTTAGGACTGGAAGGGTGGGAATTTTTAGGCATCACAAACACTTGTGCCTTTGAACAGAAATCGATTGAAAGAATTCTGTTCATACTGGGACTCAAACTCGTGAGGTCCGGCACGGAAGCCCACAACGCTAACTGCTGCGTCATACGACCCATATTGAAACATACCTAACTATAACCCATGTTACCGAAAGCATAGACATTTATTTATAGTGATAAGTTTAATGTGTGTTTCTTTCAATTGACAGACCCACCACTCAAATGCCGGTTAAAGAAAAGCAGAATTTTGATGACGATGATGGTTGGCTGTGTGATGGGATTGTCGTGAAAGTGTTGACAGAGTCATTGGGCAGCAAGTATCACAAGAAGAAAGGCTTTGTCAGAAAAGTTATTGACACATTCGGCGCTGAAGTTCAAATGCTTGATACTGGAGATCGACTTAAACTTGACCAGGTACGTCCCGAAGGGTTGAAATTTATAATCAATATTTCATTGAATAAGTTGTACGTGGATATATCGCTGTAATAAAACATTACTTATATATTCCACACAAAGCAAATTCTATAGGAGTTTCAAAAAACTTGGTGATACTTATTGCATAAATTCTTTATTTTATCATTAAAGAAATTGTTTATCATTCATTGACCATGCATATTTTTTCAACAATAATAATTACATTTCTTCTGTGGAAAAAGAAATATTGCATCTATAAAAGTAGCAATATAGGCAGTTAATCATATTTTTTCAAGTTGGAAAATAAGTACCTGGCCAAAATCATTTTTATTTTTATGTGTTTCATGAATATTCAGTCTTAACCCTTTGAACTCATATGTCGAGGTAACATCGACATTGGTTTTTTACCGGCAACTCCCGCGTCGAGGCTACATCGACATTTTTTACGCTCGCCGTTATTCCGGCGAATTGTTGGCGGTGGGTCGCCGCAGGAACCGGTTTGAGAGAGGAAACATACATTTCTCATTTTATGACTAATGCAATTTATTTGCAACTCAGAATTACGTAATAAAACACTTGCCAAGGGTCACATGTTTGGTGGGTGCAGGTATAAAACACCGCTGAATACAATAGTTTGCGTTTCGCATTGTTCCGGTCAACATTGCGTGTGTTTTATCAATTTTTAAGAAACTTATATGGTACTGGCCATTTTATATATAATAATCCCAACAAGCATAAAGACTGCACGGTATGTTCTAACCGTAAAATTCCCGGAGGAAGGCATGAAACCACTTACTTTTGTGATACGTGCGAAAGAAAACCTGGCCTTCACCCGGGAGATTGTTTCAAAAAATACCATACTTTATCAAAATTTAAAGATTAATTTGTAGCCTAAATATATAATAAACATAAACAAATTCTTAAAACCATTTTTTATTTAATTATTATATGTATATTTTTAGCTATAACACATTTAATAAAAAAAATCGCTAAAAAGGCTTGGAGTTGCTGGAACACTTTTGAAAAAAATTAATGAGTTCAAAGGGTTAATCAATCATCTTTTAGAAAATTAAACTAATTAGTGGTCAAAAATTTTAATTATTAAAACGAATTTAGCTTATTGACTGAAATTCACAGAGTTTTTTGTTTCATTAATTTTGCATATACACATTTATATTTTCTATGCTACGTCTGTTATTACCCAACCTCTCTTCAGAGAGGTTAAAGACAGTTTTAGTGAAGCACTACTAGTAAGCTGGTTGCGACGGTTGACTTTTCAGAATGGGACATGGGGTGAAGAATTAATGTGTAAAACTTTTCTTTTTACAATTCAAGACTATGTCCGCTATATCTGTGAGGACGACTGCCAAACAGTATTGACTGATTTTAAATAAAATCATTAAGTTTTTTCATCTAATTAAAAAAAATATATAAATACAAATCAATTTATTTTTAATTTTAATTGTCTAGTACCGTCTTAAAAAGTTGTTACTAATCTTATTTATTGATTTTAGGAGCATTTAGAAACAGTGATTCCTGGCATTGGCCGTCAAGTAATTGTTGTGGCAGGTCGACGAAGAGGACAGCGTGGATCTCTGGTCTCCCTCGAAGGAACCGGGTGCAAAATTTCTTTTCAAGACGGTCAAGAGAAAGTTTTAGAGTTCAATCAAGTGTGCAAAATTCATTCATGATGTTTTAAAATATCCAAATTGTTAGAATTTGGTTTATTAATAAATATGTTAACTTACGGTCATATATCTCAATTGGGGTTGTCCAATCTTAAGTGGTCCAAAGGCCGCATTGAAAATTAATATTTATTCGAGGGCCGCATCCAGAATAATAAATGCATAACATCAATTAAATTACACAGAGAGTCTTATTGTGAGTTAATTGAAATTTCTTGAGAAAGAAAAGTCAACGAGCTTTAAATACTCCTGAAATTGACAAGAATAAGTGCCTAATCATTCTCAATGTTAATTGGTTTCGCTGTGTTATAATCAGGGTCGGCTTGGGGATGCGCCTGTGCTCGAGGCACCTGTGGCGCCTCAAAATAACTAGATTTAAATGAGACACTCTTTGCACACGCCATGAGCCGGCCCTGGTTATAATCAATTTATAAAACCACCCTGAAGTTGTACTTTGTGTAAAACATCAAATAAAATCACCGATATCATAATTATCAGAATCAAAATACCCATTTCCAGAGTAGCAATAAAAACTTATTGGTTAAAAGTCGTAACGCAGGTCTCGTTTTGAACATCTCTGATGTAAGTGTTACAGAAGTAAATTATTACTAGAATTATATTATTTTGAAAATTTGTGGTTATGTTACCAGGTGGTATCAGTAATTGTCGCATAGGTTTTAATTGTTTCTTTCTGCCTGATAACATAGATTGTTGTTATTCATCATTTGTTAATTTTGCTGACAACCATCAACATAAAATTAATGTTTCTCTTAAAGTAACATTGCTATATGACAGGATATTCTTCTTCAGTAATGTTTGCTCTCTATTAAAAGCATATGTTCATGTTCGATCCCTATTCAAAGCGTATGGTCACTGCACACATTGTCTGTTCCCTACATATCTTTGCTATTGGGATTCACTTATCAAATGACCTCAATGATAATATATTGCAAGATAGAGTTGCTATGGTTAAAATGCAGTGTAAACACAGATATTCCATATAGTAATAAATACGCACGATTTTTTATTAGAAGTTGTACGATAATAAAGTCAAACCTCCTATAGTACCGAGATAGGGACTGTGCTATAGAAACACGCCCCACAAAAGACTAGACACCAATGTTTCCGCTAAGGTGTGCGCGTGTGCGCGCGCACACCTCCCAAAATGCGCCCGCACACATTTTTCCTTCTCTGTACAAGGCTGCACACAGAAATATTGTAAAAATAAGTTTGTTTCGCCAAATTTTTATATTTGCGCACACTTTTTATTCTGCTGAAAATTTACTGCTCACAGAAGTTGGCGGTCCGCACACACAATAAAAAAATTAGAGGGAACGTTGCTAGACACCCATACAAAATTTGGAGGGTTTTTTGAATTTTATTTTGTAAATTTGACAAAATCAGCACATCAATTTTATCATATTTTCGTTTGCATATTTTAAATGACCCTGTTCTATTTTTAGTTTGTTCACGAGTGCGCATGCTAAATTGTGTTTCTTCCAATGCACTTAATATTTATGTATAGTGTTTATGAAATATGTAATTGAAAATTTAACTTGTAAAGAACGGTGCTCTAGAACAGTGTTCAGCAAACTTTTTGTGTTCAAGGTACACCTATCGAATCAAAAAATTTTAGAGGTACACCAAAGAAAAAGCAATGTTTATTTAATATTTATTTATTACTAAAATCAATATACCTAATATGAAAAGATGTTTAGTGAGAAATGTGAGCCTGTTTAACTGAGCACAGGCGATCAAAATTTGGAGCAATCGTTGATAAGGCTGCTCTCATCTCTTCATTGATCGTCCTCAGGCGTTCTCTTTTTTTTTCGATTTAATAGTAGTGAGAGTTGAAAATCTCAATTCGCATAAGTAGGTTGTGGCAAATAGTAATAGAACTGCAACAGCACGCTTTGAAAGCAGTGGATACTCATTTTTTATATGCAGCCAAAAATGTGCTACCTCTACTTCGGAAAATTTTAGTTTTAATGTCCGATCAGTTTTTAACTCCATGAATTTTTCCTGCTCGTTTATCGGTAAGTGTCCAAGGGAAATGTTATCCGAGAATGGATTCCGTACCCAGCCCATAGGTAGCAGGTCACACTTAGGAAAATAACAGTTCATTTTTTCTGCGGCACACCAACTGATGACCACGGTACACCAGTGTGCCGCGGCACACGCTTTGCGGAACACTGTTCTAGAAGGGAGCGCTATAGAACAGTGCTTCCCAAACATTTTCATTCCATGGCCTTCTAAATCTGAAAAAAAAAAAACCGCGGCCCTCAATACAAAACATGTTCTGCGTCGTCCCCCAATCTGGGAAGCACTGCTATAGAAAACCACTCATATCACAGGATGCACTATAGTAGGATTGACTGTATATAAAATTATAGAGATTCACGTCTATAAAATTGGAAAAAAGAGTTGGGTCACAATTTTTATTATTCAAATATAAAAGTCATGTGATAATAAACACTGTTTTTATCATTTTTAATATTTTTCAGTATTTTCGTGAGTTTGCTTTGGGTGAAGACATTCTCTAACTTCGTTTCTGCATATATTTTGCCGTTCCAAATTATTTTTATTCAAAAATTACTACCAATGTCGTACAAATTACCTATGTATCGTGTTATATATTCATAATTGTTTATAATTTTTTGTAATAAATGATTCAGTATAAGGTTATAAACTGAAAGTTTTATTTTAATCATACTAGGCATGCATGAATTATTTTAGCTTTCTCTAAAGACATTTTTTTCAGCAGGAACAATTACATTCAGAGATTCATTGTTAGAGTCCATTTTATTATTTACATTCTCCTAAAATAATGCCACAATAAAATAATACAATCCTGTAATGATATTAAAAAAACAAAATGAGCTGTGTTTTGGAATTTCATCTGTGATTGTGTATTTTATAATCCAACATTAATGACCTACACACGGTAGGTAAAAATCAAAGAATTAATAACTAAAATTGTATAATTTGAATAAAATAAATGACACATTTCACCTTTTTTTGAATTATTTATCTAATATTGTCGACATAAATTGACAATTGGTGAAGTGTTAATGACAATTAGTAATGCTTTAATAACAAACACTTATATCTTGTTTATCCTATTGCGAGTTTACTGATTATAATATATTACTGAGTTTAAGGGGTAAAACATAAAACATTTAATAAGTTCAAACCATTCAATTGAAAATTGATTTTAATAAAATTATGGTGCAAATAATAATGTAACTCAAATTGTTCAATAAATAAATTGAAGTGCATAATTTGAATGCTGTTTTATTTAAAAAAATAATGGTGTATTAATTTCATTTGTGACAGACTATTGAAATATATTGCTGCCCTTTTCTAAAAAAAAAAAATATTACTAATAAATCAAATTATATTTAATGTGTTAATAAGAGAAGTATTTCAAGTTCCTAGTCAATTATCCATTTAAGGTAAGTTACAGTAAATATGTTTGTAATTTAGGTTTATGAAAGATATATTAAGAAATTTGAAAATTCCGCGCAGCAAACCTCTTGGCTTAGAGGGAACATTGCTTATAAGTACAGTCGAACTCGGTTATTACGATCATGGAAATAGCGAGATCTTGGATGTAGTGAGGAAACATTCGTTGACATTTAAGTTTATGATTTTCTCCATACATTTATTCACTTTTATAACGAGCTACTTCTCGGGCATACTGAGCAAAAATATTGTCAAAAATTAATGATGCACGGAATAATGTTACTCTAACTACAATATCCAATTGTTTCATAAAATTGAAATCGAATTTTGTGGAAAATAAAATGACTAATTTACGGGTGGAAAACAAAAACAATTTTCCATTGTCTGACTGGCTAAAACGTAACGAAATTGTTTTTTGACGAGGACTAGTTAACTTCTGGGACAGAAAGTGATATTGTGGAAGCTGTGCTCAACAAAGACGACGACAGTGATGATGATGTGGCCAGTGAATGTCTAATTGTGAAATCCAAACCAGTAATGACGATCTCCAGAGTTCATGATGTATTGGACAAGATAGTCGAATTTTTTGCACAGAGCACTGAGACCACCCAAGAGTTTTTTAATGGGTGCTTTGAGGGGAAATTTAAGAACAATAAAACAAGCATCAATTTAAAATTTTACAAGAAAAGTAGATTGACAGGAAAATGTTATGTGTTACGGCTGTGTAAACAAATTCTAATTGTGTATTTTTGTTTGAATTGCGACTGTTCATGTTATATGACCGCTCCAGATACTTCATGACTTTATGTGATGGGTATGTTTGTACGCATTTAAAAATATCTTTTCTCTGATATAACAAGTAATGCTTATAACAAGCAAATTCAGTTGGTGCCATCTTCCTTGTAATAACAAAACTCTACTGTATTAAATCATACATTATAAAATGAAAATTATAAGAATTTTAAAGTTAATATTTTTAAAAATGGGTAATGCTTTCCCTCCTCGTGAACTGAAAAGATCAGTAAAGTAAGAAAACTGCACGATGTTCTTTTTTTTTTACATGGTAGAAGTTTTTTTTATTTCTTAGTACAGATATGTGGATAAAATGATATAACAATAAATTGTCTGCCTTAGATGCTTATAGCTCCATAATATACTACATGAGATAACGTAAAAATGTTGTTACTTTCAAATGACACACTTCCAGTGTTCACACTGGAAAACCCCTCGAACTGGAATTCAAACATTTTTTTTCTACATTTTATTATCACACCTAACACGATTCAACTGTAGAAACAGATCTAAAATTACGTAAAATAAATATTATTTTTCCCATCCGCTACAAAAAATCAGGGCTGTGAAGTTGGGTAAAAAAACAACTCTGACTTCCGCCTTTCAATTAAAAACCAACTCCGAATTGATTTTTTCAATCATTTACGTTATTAACATACATATATTATGTATGTATACCATCAGAGCATTTTAGTTACAATATAATATTTTTTAGTTCATTTCACTACATATCAATGTGATGAATAGTTTTTCAATAACTTCGACATATTGTTTTCCGTTTTTTCCGACTCCGACTCTTCAGCTTTGAAAAGAGCTCGTTTTAAATAAGAAATATCTTATTGATAATAATAATAGAAGTACTAAACCTAATTTTAATTTCGTAACGTAGAGCTGTCATCGCGTATTTCATAAACAAACACACTCCAGTCGTTCCGGTTCACGTTAATCCCTGGATATTGTGGAAAATCTACATGACGGCTTATACCGTTTATACGTGTGTGATATTAACAACAATATTTTAAACATATTTAAATATCTATAAATGTATTAGTTAAATAATACTGTTTGTCTAAAAAAACAATATAAAAATATTAGTTTCAATTTTTTTTCTCACGAGTATTTAAACGTTGTTACAAAATATAATTAAAGCAACAAACTTCAGAGAAATTCTTATTTAACCCTTTTAGCCTCAGAGCTGTTTTTTCAAAAAAGTCCCTTTTAATTTGGTTCAAATTATCATCTATTATTTCCAAAAAACAAACAAAACAAAAAATACAGTCATTATAATAACATATAAGAGTAAACTTAAAAAAATAAAGATACAATAATTTATTTTATTGTCCTACATAAAAAAAATAAAGCAAAAAAGTTTAACAAAGAGAACATAAAATGCAAGCCCAAAATTTACACCGGATTTGTTGAAGGTTTTTTGAAGGCCTGCATGATATTCTTATCGGAAAACAACAAAAAATTACATCATAACCCATTTATATAATAAAATATTCACATATATATATATATAATAACAATCAATACTATATTTACGGTTAGGAAAGCATGGACCATGTTATTCATTCTTCACCTGTAGATTATGCGGAATATTGTTCGCTTTCTAGGTGTGGTATATACGCAACACTGTTTTTAGTTATTGTCAGGTTTTTCTAAGCCAACTTCAGTGACCTTGATGTAAAATGTAGGATAATCTTTGTATCGAAAATACTTTTCCGAACCATGGGGTACTTCGAATGATATAGTAACTCTAGTATAATTTTGTTAGCCCTTTTACTATCCCCATATCTACTATACAAGCTAAAAAGCATATCATCTCTTCGATTGTCGTCAGTTTTCATGAGGTGAGTTGGAGAGAAATTCAGACTCAAAATACTGATAGGAAAAAAACATATATATCAGCAAAAGAATGTTTTGAAATAAGTTTTTTTTATTGACAATTTGTTCTTTTAGCGACCCTTTTTTGTTTTACAATGATTCCTTTGCTATTACCTCCTACATGATACACCAAAGTGTGCGCTGATAGATCGGCGCTCTGAGGCCCAAAGGGTTAAGGTGTTCTTACAGTTTATAAAACGGCGAACTTTTCTTACTTAATGACTAATATTACGTTGTATTGTACATGGTAGAATTTTTGACAATGTTGATTGAATTGTTTAAAAGAAACTACTGTCTCGGAATACTTTTATTGAGTCTATCAAATAAAAATGGCACGCAAGATTTGTTGATTGACGTGAAGGAAAAGAAATGTTTCTCGTTAGTTGAAAATCCTTTTATCCGCTTGTTTGTTTAGGACACTAGGAAATGAGGAGCAGAATACTAATACGGACCTTACAATTTCGGGTCCACAAACAATTTTTGGCATTATGAAGAGCTATGAATTCTTAAAATATCCTTATATACCAGGAAGCAAAATACTTGTGACTCGTATGCAAACAGTCATCATATCCAAAATTCTGGAGAATCGGTTGTCAGTTTTAGTTACGCCATTGCCAGTGCTTAGAATGGAAAAGATCACGAATTGAAGGACTCAATAATTGAAAAATATGTATAGATTTTTTTATTGAATGCCTTAATTTTATTGTTCGTATTATTATTTAATTTTATACTGAAACCGATGTTAGTTAGAATAGTAAAAGGCGGAAATAGTGTGTAAAATATTGCCTCCAATATGCTTAGAGAAGCTATGTAAGAGCTTTATCTCTTGCCAAGTCTTTTAGCTAGAATAAATAATGATAGATCAATTTGAGACTTTGGAAGAAAATCTAAAAAGAATTTCAAGTAAGTAAATATGCATTTTTTATACATCTCTTTACTTTCAGGATTTTGTACAAAACGATATCGAGTGACTAAACAAGATCAAATTATGTGATTGGTTAATAAATTATATTTCAGAATTTCAATTGGTGCAAAATGTGATATATAGAGTTAATTAAATTAACGTTAATTTTATAATATTCTAAGAGTAAACGTAAATAAAATATATATCGTAACTTTCTGAATGAAGGTTTGTGTTCAATAAAATGATAAGCTAATAATAACTAATTAATAAATTGAAAACTATGCACCAAAATGAAATAGATTCGTAGATTCTTTGAATTCATTTATACAATTTTCACTATTGGTGTATTTTTGAATAAACTTGTTAGATGAGTACGAAAATTGTGTCATTTTTCGTAGTTGAATACGGAAATACGAAAAATTTCTTTTCTGTGTGGGCTTGGTACTTGGTTAAATAAATATTTCCACAACTACTTAAATGTATTTCATCGCCTCAACTGTGAGACATGTTTGTTCGGGTAAGTTATAATAACATAGCGTTCTTTTATAATAACATTAGCTTCTTAAATAAGTTAATACCTTCACAATGCGTTACTTATCATGTTCCAACTAGAAAATAAACGTGCTTATACCATTAATGTGTATACAATTGTATAATAATGATTTTTCTAAGAATTAAAGTAATAAATCACGATTGGCTATTGTCCTAAAGTAAATATTAACCAAATAATAGTTTTGTGCAGGGGTGGGCTGAAGGGCGCTCACAAACGTCACGCGTGAGCCCCTTATTTAATTAAGTAAACTACTATTCGTTATAGAATGTATTAATATGAATAGTCGGTGGCGTATAGCCCTATAAGCAAACGAAGCGAGCGCCTGGGACCTCCAAATCTTGGGGCCCTCAAAATAACTCATATGATAAATATCCCATATATTTTAAATACAGTTTTCTATGTTAATTTATACTTAACATGTAATTTTGCAGTGCTATTAAGTTATCCGAAAAACAAGGCCTCCACATTGTATTGCGTCTGATTCCTCCCAAGGTCTTAATCCGCCACTGTGAATAGTACTTAATTAAATTTAAGAACGCAGCGATGTGTGTACATTTGACGTTTCTGATATATATTATTATCTACGACGGCTTAAGTATAACGTTTGAAACATAGAATTGCAATCTAGTGCAGCTACTAATATTAATTTAATTACAGTACGTTGTGTATTGTAAAATAATATACGTATATATAGTAATATTCCATTGCATAAGAGTGATAAAAAAATCATCCCTTCCCCGAACACCACGTATAGATTTGAGATTAAGCGAGCCCCTCGTAAACGTATTGGCAGCCCACCGCTGGCTTTGCGTTTATAAAGCATCACTATGCTGCAAAATATTCGACGAAATATTGAAATATTTAGTCGTAAATGATAGCTCTAAGAAAACATACAAATCTGCGTGGTCCTTTGAAACGTTGTGGTTTTTGAGACAAAAACTGGCGAAAACAAAGCATTGTTTTTTAGACATAGGTATAATATAAATGATGTTTATGTTATGCATAATGATGTGGTGTGTATCAGCATGATTTTGTTCCTAATATTAGCGCGCTAAGTTTTGTTTCAAGTTTTTGTTATTTATATTATTATACCAAGCAACTGATCCGTTTTGCAAATATATTATGTAGTTGAAAAACACAAAATTGTAATGTTTTAAATGATGTCGTATTCCAAAAGATTTAAATATGAATTTTACAATGGTATTCACAAGCATTCGTTGCTCGATAAAAATATATTTTTATATGTGAATTGTTTAACTTTATTGTATGTGATTAATACATACATATTCAACATAGGTTTTATCTAATAAACATTTCCAACAAAGTAATAGTTCTTTTACCTGAAAAACAGTGGGTTATTTATTGGTAAACAAGCTATTGCATAAGTTAATTGTCCTCATCACACAAATTTTATTTGAAGAAACAAACGACTTAATAATAAAAAAGTAGCGCGTAAAAAGATTTGGGAACAGTTTATTCTGCTAGACCAGTGTCTGCCAAACTGTGTGCCGCAAGAAGTCTCAGGTGTACCGCGGTGGAAGAATCCTTAAAAATGTTAATTACAATGCCTATTCATTTAAATATTCTTTAATGTGAAATAAATTTAACATCTACACGTTCAATCAGATATTTGTTACGTTCATACATAGTGGTCAACGCGACACATTTTCTTTTTTAAAGGTACATTACCTTTTTAAAACCATTTTTTTAGGTGTGCCGTGGTACAAGTTCCATTCACCAGTGTGCCGTGAAGTAAAAAAAGTTTGGCAGACAATGTGGTAGACAAAATAAATATAGATTATTTTTTTATTTTTTTTTTTAAAACCATGTCCGCTCCCAATGTGGAGCATATGGACTCCTAATGGAGTTTATCTCAACATATGTGTTTCTACGAGAACTGCTTGTTACTCAGTTGCTCAACCTCTCTTTTACTAAAGAGAGTAGGAATAGAAGGATAGGGCTAGGACAGGACTAGTGGTTAGCTAATCGCTCTCGATACGCCCCGTTCATAGGATAGGATGGGTGGAAGGGGGGAATTCAAGACATCACATACATCCATGCCTTCGAACAGAAATTCATAAATCGATTGAAAAATCAATTTATAAAACTGTCCGTACCGGGATTCGAACCCGGGACCTCCGTAACCGAAGCCAACGACGTTGACCACTCGACCACACAGGGTGCATTATTTTATTATGTTAATTAATTGAAACCAATTATAATATGTAGAATGATACTTATTAGTATTTTTGATTTAAAAAAATATTAAAATGAACTAAAAGTTAATTAAAATGGGTAAAAGAGGACTTAAGTGTATAAGGTGTATGTGATAGTTGTTATGTTTGTTAAATGATCTTTCTTTTGTTTCATGTTCGGTGTAAAAAAAAAACTTTGATTCGTCCACATTAAACGAGAGAAAATTTTTAGGCGCTGAAAACTTTGTCGCCTAATGATTGCTGTTAAAGAGTAACGCAACTGTGTGAATATTAGTGTTGACGAGGGGCTGCGAGCGCATTTGCGAGAGGCGCTTTTGTTGCGGGGTGATTAATTGCTATCGCCGCAGAAATAAGATTCGCAAGGTAGAGGTTTTGGCAGAAGAGTGAGACTTTTCGCAGCGAGCTTGTCAGCCATTTTTGTTTTGAGGTTGCCATTGCGGCGAAGTTGACGCTGATGAGCGAATACCATTGATGACGTCTCCTTTACAGAGTTCATAATATTGCAATTTTGATGTCGCCATTTTATTAATTACAATCTTCTCGTAGCGTCTCACCAGAAAGTTTGTCTTTGTGTCTTATTAATTCATTGAAATATGTGTGGATATAAAATAATAAATGCACAATCAAGGTTTGAATAAAATTACATTAAAAAACGAAATAAATATTCAACAATGACTCACTACTTACTGATGGTGCTTTAGTTATGGTAGGGTGTTATCGCAGAAATATTTCTTTATTGAGAAAGTCGGTGCCAAATATACTCTCAGCGCAGTACCTGCTGAAATCTTTCATCTTGTTTAAATCATAAGCAAGACATTTACAGGTAAAATACTGATGTTTTTCGGGTTCTAGTTCCAGTACATACATCATTTTCGTCAAAAGATATCTGTTTGAAGGCATATGTGTCTGTGAAATCGAAAATATCCTCTCACCCTTCCAACCCTAAAAAAATGGGGTAAAGCGAAAGCGATTAATTGTCCACTCGTTAGTTATGTCCTAATCCTGTCCTTATATCCTTAGTCTCTTTGGAAAAAGAAAGAAGTTGAGCAACTGAGTAACAAGCAGTTTTCGTAAAAAAAACTTCTGTTGAAATACCTTCATTAGGAAGCCATATTCTCCACATTGAGAACGAATATGGATGAGAAAAAAGCTTGACAAGATGTGAGTTCCTCCACCTTTAGAAAAAAAAACAACACTGACTGAATATATAATTCAACTGGGGAAAAGAAAAAGGACGTAACCCACACATAGCAAATTTTACAGGAGGTACTAAAAACGTGTTTTATGTATTTTGGGCCATATGCAAATTATGAAATATACAAAACCTTGAAGTGCACTTAAGACTTCTCAACTGGTATTCAATTGACATAATATAATATTAATTGAAGAAATTGTCTAGGATAACACTTTTTTCAGTCTTTTTTCTTGGTTTAAATTTTCACAGGCTCATCTTTTTTTTAACCTTAAAAGCTAACTTTAGAAACTAATTCGGCATTGACAGCTTATATCCTTTTGATAGAACGTGTATCAAGTTGTATACATCGTGATTATCGAAAAAAGCTGTTTTGAAAAAACTGTGGGTTACGTCCTTTTTCTTTTCCACAGTCGATATATATATTTGCTGTGGCTATGACGTTTTCAAATTGAAAGTCACGTTCATTCAATATTCTGACATTCAAACTAGTACGAATCATGACAAAAATAAAAACGGCACCCACAGGGAAATCTAATATAGAGACTTATTCTTTCATCGTCTCATAAAACCGGATGTTATTTTTAATGAATCTTTAGTATTAAATGCGGACCCTACTAAAAAGGCAGTAAATATAACTTACCAGACATATTATAACGCCATTTAATGAAAACTGTTTCTTATCTTTATAAACAGACTTTTTGAAATGGGCATGTGTACGTTTTTGCTCATTTTAGCGAAAATAATTTGCTGCAAACTTTAACCTACGTGGTATGAAGTCACAATGCATGTTGAGGTAAAAGTAGATTGTTTATTTATGCATTGACAAGAAAGGCAATCAGTAAATTGCTTTGTGGCTGAAGATATATAATACACCCAACTCTTTTGTTACACTGTAGATATGTTCCACAAAAAATCGTGTAAAAAATATGATCAAATTCATAGAAAACTTCAAAACTATTTCCCAGAATTTAAAAACTCGTTTAATTTTAAACTAGAACAGCATTTTGGTGTATGAAATCGTGTTAAAAAAGTTTATAATGAAAACCCAATAAGTAAATTATACAAAATATTATTCATTATGTGAATTTGAATTTAGAAAATAATTATAAATAAGTATTAACTTTTAATCGCAGCTTGATTAAATATTGAGACTTTTATGAGAGACTGGACATAACTCGCTCTCAACGATGGAAATGTTCAATAAATTTAATGTGTAAGGGTCTTATGAAGCCTTTTGTTTGTATTTTTTAATCTGTGAATCGTGTTTGAACAAATAATTCGTTTAAAAATATAGTTCACTTTCAGGGTGTCAATGCGTGGTGGAAAGGCATTATATTAAGAAAAGACAATATTCCTTTGTACTTTATTTACACCTTGTTTATAAATTTCAGGGCAGGGCTGGTATCACTCATGGCGAGCATTATCAACTGATAAGAAATATAATTTAACAGTGCTATTTATACAAAATCAAATTGAAATGAAAAGGTGTAAACAACAATATTTGAAAAAAAAAATTAAAAAAAATGTACTCGCTGCCAGATTTCAAAAACTCAGGAATTTGCGGAATTCCCAAAATGAAAAAAATAGGGCTATTTATGTGTCGGCTTTTGCTCAATATTTTGTTGCACTATAAAGAGCAGTACTTTTTGTGATGGAAAAGTTTTCGAGCTACTGCTTACTTCTCCATTTATGCGCCCTAGGCGGTTTCCTATTTCATCAGTATGGTGGCGCCGGCCCTAGGAGCAATTACCCGAAACTTGGTGGCGTACGATTAAGCTTGGCTGCGAAGCCAGCGTATCCACAAATGAATTCACTCCTTCAATGGTTTGGAGTCATGACTTTGATTACCTCCATTTGTCATTTTATTTTCTGAAAGAAAAAGTAGGTCTGGCGCCCCTTAGCAGAGGTGTTCCACCGTTTCTGTCAGACTCTATCGATAGGCCCCTGACTGTAGACCAGCGAAACATTAGCTCATTAGTAATATAAACTGTATTTTTAGAAAATATTGATTAACTGTTTGATTCAACGAAAGAAAAGTATCCATGATTTAGTTTTTGCTAGTTTCTGCAATACTCGCAATGTTATCAAAACGATTATAAGTAGTCACGTAGATAAAGTCAAAAGTAGTACCCCACCCTTTGTTCATAATTCTCATTTCTCATTTGATAATTGCAGCAGGTGACGATCTACATCACGTAGCCAATCGGGGCGTGCTTAGAGAAGTGAGGTTTTGGGAAAATTTGTTCATACTAATTGCCGTTTAGTGAATAATTTAAATAATTGTAGCGAACAGATTTTAAGAAAAGAAAATACCCTTAATATCACCCTGCCAATAGTTTAAACTAGATTATAAATAAATGGAAACATCCATTTACAAAAGCTTGCGTTTTAGTCATATCGACCGAATAGAATTTTTATTAAGTTATTGTAAAATATTGTTATTAATAAAATGTATCTAAAATACTAGCTACAGTTTTAGTTAATGAAGATTACAAAAAGTACTTTTCCATTACCCATCCTCTGTGAACGGTGTAAATGATTCAATTCATTATTTTTTTTAAAATAAATTAAAATCCACTTAATTTTTTACACGATTTTATCTACCCGAATAAGTTACATACTAATGGAGGGTTGTATCTCCTAAGTGAACTTATTCTACTTTAAAAAAACATTGCCAAAAAACTGTTTACGGTGTTGATGTTAAATATTTTTTTAAATATTATTTCTGTTGTACTTGAAGCCAATAAATCATTTCAAACTGGAATTAACTATTTCAATGACAGTATGTCATTGTAAATAAATGCATTTTTCCTATTGGTCGGCTTGGAATATATTTTTCTTATTACCAACACCGATTTTAAAATACATGTTAAATTTTTCTTTTTAGATTTGGCATTCATAACATTTTTTTTTTTTAAAGTTGAACAAGTTTAATTTGGAAACATTCCCCCTCTATTATCCACGCTACTTCGTAAAAAACACTAACTGCATATTGCATACGTACTTCGGGTACTAAGTCAGAGTCAACTCATAATGTTATAGCATCTTCAAAAGTGCCGTGCATGAAGTTTGCAGTAAGTATATCATATTTTTTATAATATATATCATTAAATCACTTTAAAGTTGTGCACTCTCAATACTTATTTTATATTTCTTTATATTCACTCATCATAAGCTTATACTGACCTTAATAAATACATTTAAACTGTTTTTTTTTATATCATAAAGTGTTACTTACGTTATAAATAATTAAAAATAATATGGATGAAGGATTTATCATATCTCTATTAAGAGCTTGATTATCATTCGGTGGAGTTTCAAGATATCGATTGCCAATATTTTTTGGGAGAAGCCTTTGATAAGCAAAACATGTAAATCATTAGACACAATTACTATGTTAGGTAGGCTGTTCGAATAAAGTGAAATATCACGATGTAGATGAGCGATTGCTTTGTTTGAGATTAATTTAGACATACCTGCTTACCTAATTGAAATCGTGATGAGGCAAAATTTCCTGGAATAATAAAGCTTTCGGCGAAATGATTACCTGGCGCTGTTACAGGATACTTGCGTTAATTATAAATATAAGATTTTAATTCATGCAATAACAACCGACGACAAAGAAGAGATCTAAGTTTGCAAGAGAATAATTAGTATTTACAGAAAACTGGAAACAAAAGATTATTTCATAGCCGGATTTCGTTCATGTTCTTCTCAATTAATATTTGAAAAAAAATAAAGAAAAACGTTTGTGATATTAAAGTAAAAGTGATACAATTGAAGAGTTATAAGTTTTAAGAAAGTTAAATAACAAAAAGACAAATCTTTTTAAATGTTAGCCGTTTTGTTTGATGAACTTTACTTCCTCAGCATCACTAATTTCTACATCACATATTGTTGTCAACAAACTTTTACATAAATATAGTTTTTTTTTGTGGTGGTAACACTAAATATTTTATTTTTTTCAGGCTAGAAGTAGTGAAAGCAATAAGTTTACTTCTAGCCCATTCGTACATATATGTATATTATATATATATTTCCTTTCCCTATCTGAAAAATAAACGTTAAGAGACAGAATAACGAGCAGTTCAAGTAAAATCAATTGCTATTGAGATGTTAAGATGATATAAAAAAAGAAATCAAGATTTCTACTTCAAATGCTTTAGTGATTTTATCTCTCAAATTTCTTTTCAAGTGATTAATAGTTTAAAGATAAAACAAATAAAAATAGAAAAAACTAGTTTTAATCTGTTTCTAGTTCTAAATAAGCCATATTGAACCATTTTTTTCGGTTTCATACCGATTTTTCCTATGTTACGTGGGCCGAAACAAATTAACAGTACGGTAAATATATGACATTATATGACAATATATAGAGTAAATATACGACATTATACAAAATATAATAATGTCAAAATTAAACTATTTTTTTACAATATGATATATTTTGAATATATAATAATATATGCATCTTTTCAATTTTTGACAAGATACAGAGACAACATGCTAAAAATAAAATATGTAAGAACGAACACAAAAATACATTATGTATTCAAAATATTTATTCGTAAAATTGTCAAAACAATACCAGAATTATAAAAACGCACATCAAAACATATAATTGTTTTGGGTCTCACATAAGAACTGAACAGGCAGCAAGTTGAGTGCAACTGTTCTGAATTGTAGACCCTAATTTAATTAACAATATTACAAAACACCATGTTTTCTCCGTTAAGTATTTTATATATAAAAAATTGTTTTTTGCAAGTATCGGTATATTTTTGATGGAGACTTTTTTACTCTAGCGTTAAAATGTCATGATATACCAGAGAAATTTTTCACCATGGAATGAAACCTAGACGCAAAATAATGTATGTTTGTAACCATTATATCATCTCGTTACAAAGAATTCCTTAGTATCTAGTTACGGTTTTCTGTATTGTATATACGCCTACGATAAAACAAACACGATCAGATCAAGTGCTGGAACTACCTATGGAAGATCCACCTGCACCTGGATTCTTACGCGGAACCAAGGGTTGGCATATTATTGGATACAATATTGTTTGTTGAAACCAGTTATAAGCTAATATGTAATATATTAAAAAAAGACGATATGGATGCCCCATGTGTTCGCTGTCAAACGATTTTATGATAAATGCGGACTGCCAAAGCCCCCTATAGTGAAAGATGAGCGGTCCGGATTCATTAAGTTCAAAGTAATATAACATTTTTATGGATCCATTTATTTCTGTTATATTGTAATTATATATCTTTTCAATAAAATCTTTTTCAAAATAAAAAAAATCACATTTTCTAAGGTTTTTAATTAAAAATCTTGGAGAACAAAAGCAAATAAAGAAGACAAATCGTTTTATTAAAATTATTTTTTTTACAATATTTCAATTCAGAATATGAGATTGGCTAGTTCATAAAAAAAACCAACGTCATTATTGGAATTTTAATCAATTAATATTAATCTCAAAATTTATTTCTTCACACTGGCTAGTTACTCAATCTTTCCATAGGATTTCTCAAGTCATATCAGTAATCAAAAATCAGTAAGTCAAACTGGGGTAGCACAATTTACTTCATTATATATTTTTTATATTGTTATCGATTAAATCATCATTTACTAGGTAAATTGACATTATTAAATGAGAAAAGACGCAGCATTTATTAACATAAATTATAATAGTAAATATATAATTAAAGCGTTGCGTTGAATTAAAATTAATAACATAAATTGTAATACTAAATATATAATTAAAACTGTGCGTTTTTGATACATTAAGATTTGAATAAATATACTCTACCACATATAGCATTTCTTGCCATTCGCCATGTTTTTTGCAATCATTACTTAATTTGCATATATGGCCCTTCCAATGTATCATAAATTGTAAATTAATAACTCTAACGAATCACAGAATGTCCATACAAGAAATCTTTCAAACATACATGTTATATTCAACGAAAAATAAGCTCATAAAATGGAATTTAGAGTTGGTCTACGTATAACCGCCATACAATTTGTTAGCAGAGGCTGGGATTTATAGGCCCTTATGATTTGCTGTTTTTTCTACAGCACTACTTGGAACATAAGACTGCTATGGGACTGCACAACCAACTTTAAGGACATTGATAATGCATACCATTTTTTATTGGTATACAATTGATATATTATTAAGATTTTTTGCAGAGTTTTTTTAATATACAGTACGCCCCCTTATAGCGTTCTCCTCTATAAAGAAGTTTTTTGAAAACGTATGCAGCAGTATCCCGTATAATATAAATATATACATACTATTATAAATACATATTTCATAAAAAACCTATTACTCACTATTATTATATTAAAAAACTTATTGCGTGACGGGCAACACAAAAAGGTAAATTTGACAGGAAAAATGTTTGATTTGCTGATTTCTTTCAATTCACATAACAATTGAAATGACCTAACCTCAAATTTAGCATGAGTACCTTATCCCTTATAAGGTAGAATTCTTATAGAGTAGTCTTAATCTCTACGCTATATTGGGGCGACTGTAAATTTGAGATAATAAATTAATCTCTTTATATCAAAGTATAAAACTAAACAGATAAAATAAATAAATTTGTCAAAGTTGTGACATTAGTCATTTTTCATTAAAAGAATTGGCCTAAAGTGTATGTTTACTTTCCTAAGAATTATGTCATAATTTAAATTCATTTCGGCTTCACGCTATCGTTGGAACAAAATATATTTTCAATTAATAATTCCATTTGTACATCTTTTTAATATATACAGTATTAGGTGTTAATTTACGTTGGTAGTTCTACATGTTAATTGTTAGGAAATCATAACGCAATATTTTAACTAACTGTATATTCTTTCAGAGCGTCGGAAGTTGGAACAGAACTAAGAGCAAAGCGGTTTTGCCCGGAAAACATCGACAATTTGTAGTGTAGTGCCTACAATGCTTGAGAAATTGTTTTGTTATTATTAAATTTTCGTGATAAATTTTAATGAAGATATTTTATTTGATACTTTGCAACACTAGAATCATTTAAAATCCGTAACTTACACTGTCTGGTGATAAATAAACTCACTCTGTTGACACTTTAAGCTCTTTAAGGAGTCCCCAGTTTGCCTACTACTCAAACAAGTGTCAGGAGGTTATTTTCAGCAGTAAAATTAATTTTAAGCCAGAAGATACTGATAATAAAAGGCAATTTGCTTTCGGCTATTTTGTTTAGTATAATTAAAAATAAAAATGATGAATAATATTTTTAAAATATTTTTTTTAATTTTCAATTTTTGCATTCATATATTTCATATTTTACCTGCAACAAAGCAGACTTTTATAAAGCCCAGTTAGAAGTAACATATTAGGTCCCGAAGCAGAGTAAGTCTCTGTAGCTAAAAAAAAGCTACACTCCAATCCTCTAGTGTTTCTATGCCTAGAGATATACTCAAAACTTAAGGCTCGATAGTTGAATCTTCAATAAGAAGATATATATATACTTAATGGCAAATTATAATCTGAATTTGTATACCAGTAATGTGTTTTTGGATTGCTAATTTAGAATAAAAGTCGATAGAATTTATATGTGTTTACAACAATGCTGTTGTTAATATTATTATCAATTATTTAAATAGAAAAAAAACGGTTTTGTTCTTTTGATAACCCTATTCTCAAAAGGTGAGTAAAACACAGGTGCGGTGGTTTCTTTCCCAGAGCAATCTCTTAACAGGTTGCTGTATTTATTGGAAATGTAACGGGTGACATTCCCGACATTTACCTATAAAAACCAGCTATCGATAAAATATTCGTAGAGGGCTCTCAGCTTTTATAAAAATTAATGATCTAGAAAATTTTGAAGAAGGCGCTGTAGAATATTGCCTAAAATGACGAGGAAGAAAATTTCATGATTTTTTAATGAAAATAATAACCCAAGCAGCATGCGTCTTTTTTATATTCAGTTCTTATAAATAATGAAAGGAAACTGAATATTCCATATGGTTGTACACAGAAAGCATGATGTCTTCGTTTCCGAGTGTGGCTGCACTGAAAAAATAAAATAAGAAAAAAAAATACAGCTAAAGGCAAAAATATAGTGATTTCATTATTGAAACTATTATATCGCATTCATAATTTTCTGGTGTAAGAAATATGCTATTAAAGTGTGACTTTGAGTCAATACTGGTTCAGTTATATAGGGTATTTTTTACTCTGCCTACTATTGAAAAAGCAGTGTAAAAAAAGAAAAGCAAATGTATTACGACTAAAATCATATTGGTTTCGTCGTGAGTCATTTACTATCTCACTCTCCCAGCTATATATAAAGCCGTGTTAGACAATAAAGGAAGTGATTTGCAGCGACTATAATATGTTAATACAAGTGATATATTTTTACTGGCGTTTTCTTATTAAATTATAATATGATTAGTTTTTTTGATAAATTTATGACATTCGAAAGCGAGTTTATACAACTTGGTAACCCGGTTTTAACATTTTTTTATTATTTTATGAAAAAATATAAATTTAAACGTCTTAAAACCGCCTTATAACGAGATATACCAAGTCGTTTGGTAGTCAGTATACATCAACGAATGCGTTGCAAATATTATATGTAGGTTGATTTTTAAAATATTTTTGATGTGCATTTTGACTCGGATATACTTCTAAAGTACGAGGCGGGTATACTTAGTCCATCAAAAGCACGCAATAAAATTTTAGTGTTTTACTGTAATACATAAACGAAGTTAATTTTTTTTTTTCGCTATTTTTATTGAGTAATTCTTTTTTTTGAATCTCTGAAAACCGAGTTAATCCGAGTTTTAAGAAATATAGAAAATTAGTTTTTTTATAAGTCGGTTTTTTATAAACCTTAATATTTACATGCTAGTCGTACTTTTGTTAATAAAAAAAAAAAATATTTTTTATGAATGTACACAATTCAACTCTAAGTATATAATGAAGTATTTTTTCAAATAAATAAAATCATATAAAAAAGCTACCTTCAGTCGAGGGTGTATATAATTTTAAATCATTGTAACCAGGGCCAGCTCAACGATTTCTGCGCCTGTGTGCGATGCACCCCGCAAAACTAGAGCTAAATGAGAAGAAAGTGCTAAAATCTTAGTGCGGCGCCTGTGTACGTCGCAAACTTTGCACACGCCACAAGCCTGCCCTGATTATAAATATCCTCGGAAATCGAAGAATTACTCTCGATAAACACCCGACCGATGCTTTGCAAAATTGTATAGAAATATAGATAATTAAAAATACGACGTTACAAGAATTTTGATATTACTAAATTTCATTATTAGAATGAGTTTAATTTATTTTTGACGTGACGTTATAATATCCTTAAATTGATATTATACTGTTTAAATTAAAATAAAATTCCCAGAAGAAACATTTTCTCGAGCATTTAATCTCCAAATTAAATGAAAGCTTTTCATATGAGAAAAACAATCTTACGAGGTTGAACATAAAAAGTTTTTATGATGCGAGTATTACATTTCGGGCAAGGGAAGGTTTTAGTTAGACCAACGCTTTTAAAGCGACTAAAAGTATTACTTCAAAGTGATATTAAATGAAGCATAGTTTTGTTTCATTTTATTAAGTAAATTGATAGTTTATTTTATTCTTGTGAAAAAATACAAACAACCAAACAACAAAATAATAAAACAAAAGTTACAACTACGTATGGTGGCGACTTGATCAATTACCTTGACTTAACCCTTTTACGTATAGACGATTTCGCAGAGCTTCTGCGAAAATTGACAAGCAATTTCGTCAAGAATTTTAGTTCGTTGCTTTGTACCAAAATGTTTTATATATTAAAGTTTTGAAACGTTTTTGGTGGATTTTATAACAGTAAACCGAGATGATATATAAACCATGTAATCACAGATTGATTATAACAGAGTAAACAAAATTTGTTTTATTTGCCGATTATTATGTTTAATTCGTTTGCATACTGTTTAATTCAGATTTGTTTGAATTCTAATTAATGCATTAAAATTGTCTGCATTGATGCAGAATATTTTTATTACAGTATACTGACAGAAAACGTTTATTTAACGCTGTTTATATATCGCTGTAGGCAACAGTGGGATATGTCGAACATATAAGTTTCGAGGGTAAGAGTATAAAAAGACATATATAGTTAAGAAAAAATATTAAATTGTTTATGCACAAAAAATCGTTTAATTGATAGAATCTAGCTTAATAGGATTTTTAAATCATCCCAGTTATGATAAGCATTATTTATTATCATATTGTAATAAAGTTTGTTAGTCAAAAATGAACAGGGAGACAGTGGCGTGCTTAATTAAGCAGGGATCTCCTATTTTTTTTCATTAAAAAATCGCGTCTCAACCAAAACGCACTATTTATTTTTAAAAAAATTGTCAAACGTTAGCAAAATCAAATACATCGATAATTAGATTTTTTTCAGCTTTTATTGGACATTCACACTTTATTAATTTTTAAATAGTATCTGTCAAATGGAGAATTTAAAAAAAGTCGTATTCGAGTAACAAACAGTCCTCGTAAAAAAACTTCAGTTTAGATACCTCCATTAAGAATCTGTATGCTTGACATTTGGAATGGAAACGGATGAGTAATGTCTTGACAAGAAGTTAGTTCAGGTACTTTTTATTTAAAAAAAAACATGGATATCCAAAAATAATATTCGTTTCACAAGCAAATATGTTATGAAATATTAAAATCAAACTGAAAAATTCCGAGGCGATATGTTTGCCGTGGAAGTTGTTGTATAATTATGTACCACGCGCATCTGTAGATTTATCTGACATATATAAATATCGACTTTAGAATGAAAAAGGACGTAACCCACAGTTTTTTCAAAACAGGTTTATTTCGATAATCACAATGTATCAAACCTTATACACGTTCTATCAAAAGAATGCAAGCTGCAAATGCCGAATTAGTATCGGAATTCAGCTTTTAAGTTTAAAAAGGATGACCTTGTAAAATGTTAAAACCAAGAAAAAAGACTGAAATATTTTTTTTTCCTAGACATTTTCCTTAATTAATATTAGATTATGTCAATTAAACACCAGTTTAGAAGTCTCCGTGCACTTCAAGGTTGTGTATAATTCATAATTTGTATATGGCCCAAAATTATCATAACACGTTTTTTGCGCCTCCTTTAAAATTTGATATGTGTGGGTAACGTCCTTTTTTCTCCCCACAGTCGATATGAGAGTAAAAGAGTTTAAACAAAAACATTAAAGAGTTTTTACAAAACAGTTATGAAAGTAAATCTTGAAGTGATGATATGCAAACAGTCTACAACCAAAGAATTTTGAAAGATAATTTCACTTAGATGTTTAAAAAATATAAATCTTACTAAATGAAGAACTATTTATGCTTGAAATGTGGACCGGACATTATGCGCAATTAAAGTAAGTTGACAGTGTTTACTATTCATAGCAGGTATCTTACAAAATCAAACATTCGCGTAGAGGAAAATTCAAATTTCTCACAAAAAATCTGCGAATATCGACACAGTTAAATTTATTACAACTAGCTGTACGGAATATTATATTTCAACGGATAATATTTTTTAAGCTCGTTCCTCCAAAACGTGTGCTTATTCCGAAAAATGAGTTGAAAATGTTCATTTTCCAAAGTTTTAACTATGTGTATATTTGTTTTAATTCTTGCAGAGTTAACCAATCAACGATGAGTATGTATTTATATTCAATAGTCAATAGATGTGTGACGTGTTTTGTTACAAAATAATAAAAAAGTACAGTCAAATAATCATACAATAAAGTAAAACTAAAACTGTACCTATAATATGAAAACTTATATCAAAATCAAATAAATTTGAGAAGAAACTGATAACATACATATACACACATAGGTATATGGGGATATGCTGAGATTAAAATCTTTAGTCACTGATTTAGTTTGAATTTTTTAAAAGTTTTCTTGTAAAAAAAACCACTTATTTTATTTTTACGATTCGAAAATCATTCAACTTTATACCGTGCCGGCTTTTATTCTAATAGACTTTGTTTTCAATACTAACGGGTGTTTTATTAGAGGTTTGTTTTTAGAACTAGCAATTTCAGCTAATTTCACAGCTGATGGCTGATTTATGCTCAGTTTGGTTTGCCATTTCACGGTGAAAAAACTTACGCCAGAACAGCGTTAATGTATATTCCAAAAGGGAATAAAGAAGATAAGTTTACTAGAACGCTGATTATTAGCTAATCTTTCTCGGGTTTATATATGGGCTTTCAGACATGACAAACTTTAAACATATTTCCATTAATCGATTTAAAAATTGGTTTCCGTGTTGGGACTCGAATACTTCAATACCTCAACCAACGATCACATATATATATGTAGATTCGGTAGTGGATTCAGCAAAATTATATATAATCGATTATGTTTTAGCTTTATTAATATTATGAGAAGCTGGATTACCGAGCTTTGTAAAAATGTACACGTGTCGTACAATAAGTTTATAAAACGCCGAAAAAGTATTTCCTTCTCACAAAAAGTGCCCAAACATTTCTATGCTCAAATTCTGAATGAAAAACAGTTTGCAAGAATCTGTAAAAAAAAGTTTCTCATCACTATACTGTACTATTATACTTCCAGGTTTCATACGTGAGCAGAATCTCAATAGCTTTTCAATGTTGCCCGCAACTTTCGTATACACTTACATTTCTAAGAAAAACCAAACATTTATCAATATTTTTGACAAAAAATTACCACGTGTGTTTTATGTGCCCTGAAAACCATAAATAAAGAATTTATCCGCAGTATTTTCCAACCAAATGTTACGGTTTTATACACTGGCTTAGTAATTGTTTATAACATCGTTTTTGGTTGAAAAATACTATACGTCAGCATGTTGTTTTGACTCAATACTTACAATATGTGTGTATTTATACAAAATTTATTTAATGTATAGATCTGTAAGGTAACACACACACTATCACTGTCAGCGCAAGTGTGGAATGATTTTTTACATGTGTGTGAATTTTTAACACACATAACACACACACCTTTTCTCACTCTTGATTAACATTATGCGTATTTAGCGATTGTTGTAGGGTAGTCATATTTGACTAATGAGAATTGCCGGGCTTGTAATTTTTGCTCGATTTATTTATAAATGGTGATGCAGAAAGATTAACATGTTCATTTAAATTGGCATACAGCTTAACTATGGCCAATCACTTTCTATTTTTCTTTTGGTAAACCAAGTTATTTACCAAGCATCAATTCAAGTTCATCCGTGAACTTGAACGTCTGAAGATGCCAGATAACAGAGAAATTGTGCGAATGTACAAAATTTGAACTATTCAAATTTGTGGACATATCGGTTTTTATTTATTTAAAACAAACTTAAAGGTGTGAAAGATCATAATTTTTTATAAAAATAGTTTATACATATACCAAACATTAAATGGTTCTCATGTAAAATGAAAAAATCAGAAGTAACATATTAAATAACTCAAAATATTAGTATCATTTATTTCTAATGAAGTATTGAAAATTTTAATTTTAGTAAATTTTGCGTCACTTATTCATATATTGTATATTTATCTGTAAAATCCTTTCATATATTTTTTTAATAATTGTTTGTTATACCCTTAGAAGTTTTAATGGGTTAAGTATAAATATTACTGAAAATCTGTAGTGAATAAAAAAAAGTATATTATACTAATGATATTTTCAAATATTGACGGCAAAAGATTTAAATTGACTTAAGCTATTCCAAAATGGTTAAAAAGTTAAACTTGAATTTCATTTTTAAAAACAATGTACATTTTAAAAGTATATTTAGTTATTACTTTGGAATGATATTTTGTGTGTTATCTAGCCATGTTTGAGACTGATTTCTAAAAATACTTTCAAAATTTAGTTTTATCGTTTAAATTACATTCATGGTTTATTTTGGGATGAACTGGGTTTTGTAAATAATACCCTTGTTTGTCAAACTAATATTAAAAAAATATTTTTTCAATAAACTGTATGCATAAAAAAAGAGATTTTGGTTGGATAAGTATTTAAAAAAATATTTTATACAGTTACAAATGATATTCGAAATTGTTTATGTGCCCAAAAAAGTTTTCAAAATGATTCAAAAAATCGTAGTCACAGTAATATTACGATATTTTCGATTTATTATTAAGTATACGAATGAAAAAAAAATACTTCGGGTAAGAAATGATTTACGGATAAAATCACAACATACAAGTGTGCGTCTGAATACGCGTAAATTTTACCGGAGAAGGGGTAAAAGGAAATCGGGCAGACGACCCAACTAATGACACCCATTCACACGACATCCTCCTTTCGCCCGCTTCCTACGCCCGAGCCTGTCCAATACCGACGCCGTTTTTTATGCGCCGCGACGCCGTTGCTTTTCAAACATCGAGATTGAGTAACGGAAACTTGAATCGAGTTAAGCGAATCTTGTCTTACATAACATTATACATATATTCGCTGTAAATTTTGTTGTAAACACTGAAAGAATGTTTTCCCACAAAAGTTTACAACTTATTCGGTTTTTCGAGGAAAGTGGTTTTTTGCGACATATTTTTTTAATAACGAAACATTTTGTTTGCTTTAGTTGCTGAATACGTACAGAAGTCTGAGGAGTGAAATAACATCAGTGATTTTTTGGCCCAATTTCATTGAACTTTACACAGTAAAACCTCAGTAATTTCACTATTAAAACTTGTAATAGTTTCTCCTTCTCTTAAATTCTATCTATTTTATCATTTTAATTTAGAAAAACTTGACCGAAAATAAATGAAAAAACAATAGAAACAAAATTTAAAAGACAATTTTAGGTTAATCATTTTGTTGAATTAATCTTTGAAATAATATTATAATAATACTTATCATGCTAAAACATTAGTTATTCTAGTGTTTAAAAGTAGTGTAATAACTCTAAAAAAAATAATGTTACGTATTCTTTCGGCGTCAAACATCATTAAAATATCAAAATACAAAACTATTTCTGATAATTTGCCTAGATTCTTGCTGGATAAAGTTTCATTTAATATGTATTTATCGACTGCTCATATTAGCTCATATTCATCACCTGTAATGAATAATTTAACCACACATATTTCACGAACGAACTCGCGGATAGTAGCGAGTTCGTTCGTGAAATATCTCAAAAGTTTCACAGCGAGGTAAGAAAACATTTTAACCCAACAATCTCTAATCTCCACAACTATGACAAGACACTGTCTGAGAATCGTTTTAGACCCAGAGCAGTTCTGCTCCACGACCCTTCATTGATCTTATGTCGTCTAAAATTGTCAATTTAAGAACGAATTTAGCATCACGAAAATGACTCTCTTTGTTTGATTTTTTTTGTGTACTGTATGTGTGTATGTATGTATGCGCATGTGTGTGTACATGTAAGGATATAGTATGGAGGAAGCATATGGAATGTGATTTGCAAAATAATGCATATGGAGTTCCCGTGAACTTCTTATCTCTGTAGTGATCGCGACCTTCCGTCTGCAATCGATGGTAAGGGGATGCAATTTACAATTTTTCAAAAACTTTATCGATGAAGGAGACTGGAAGAGCTTTGACACTGGCTCGTCCTGGTACTTGAAGCTCCATAAATTTGATATTCAAAAAAAAAAATACCTACATATCTCACTGAAAATGTTGACTCAGTGGTCTGAATTGGTATTTTATTATTGATTCATAAAAATTGGGTTGCTTAATAAAATCTCAATATTGTTTTCACTGTTTAGTTAAACATATTGTAAAAGGCCATTTTTTGTTTGTTTGTAAATGTAACGATCGTAAAATCGTTTATTTTATAACCAATATCAAAAACCTCTTCGCTTGTTGCAAGTCGTTTATTTGACGGAAGGTGAGCGCTAGGCGGGCTGTTTATAGCTACTAAACTCGATGTAAGTACGGGCGTCGTAAAGATATTTTATGAGCTACGCCGCTACGCCCCCTACGCCCCTCCAAAGGGTAACGGGTTACTCTGTTACGGGAAACAATATTATTACCAATAAGTATAATGCAGCGATTTTTTTATTCAATAGCCTGATTTTTCAGACTTTTGTACTCGCCTTATTATCTAAATTACTGCTGTCTATGGATGATTTTTTAACCCTATGGCAATTAAAATTGAATTGAATCGGTTTCAACCTGGGAGGCGTCAAATTTTTTTAATAAAAAAATAATTTTCATATCATAATATCTATGTAAAAATAAACAAACTTTACATCGTTACTTAAAGTAACTAAGTATTGTTAAATTTGCTGATGTTAACCTTTACTGTTAGATAAAAACTAATATTTATTCGGTCAATATTTGAATAAGTAAATGTATTTATTTCGCTAAACGAATGACCAGTATTAATCGAATACATGGTCAGTATAAAAGAAGAAAGTTCCGCATTTTTTTTTAAATTTTGTCAAAATCTCATATAATAAAAACGTGTTTGATTGTCAATAAAAAACTAGTCATGAGATTAAAATACTAATCAATAATGTAAATGATTCTTTATAAATACTAGCCATTAAATATATATTTTATTGCATACTTTATATTAAAAAAAGTCCAAAAGTTTATTTAGCACTTTTCCTACGATGCTAAAAAATACTTCCAGTATGTTACTAGCCAAGTGAAAAAACATGTTTTAAGACTTACCAACCCTTTCATAGACAGTAAAAACCCAGGACGTATATTTAAAAAAAAATACTAAATACATTCCACTACATTATATTACCTCACTTCGGGCTGAATTCAGCTTTAACGGGATTGGTTAAAAAAATAACTTCATTATAAATATGAAATTATGATGGATTAAAGTACACTAGCTGTAAGTCTGTTGACCTCAACGTGGGGATTTTTGTTGCATTTTCAAGTAGTCAGAAAATTTACTGGCGTGAAAAATAAATTACAAACCTATTTATTTAATAAGCCAGAAATATATCTCGGGGCATATATCGACAGCCCTGCCCTGCAGTATTTAAATTGTATATAATATAATTTTTAGAATAATTGAAATGTTTAAGTTTGCTAAAAAATATATTTCGTAGAAGAAGAAATATACCTCGGGACATATATCGATAGCCCTGCAGTATTTAAATTGTAAATTATTTAATTTTTTGAATAATGTTTAAGTTTGCTAACAATCATTTTTCGTAGTAGCAGAACCTTGTTATAAATATGAAATTATGATGGATTAAAGTACATGATTGCACTAAAATCATGTTAATTTTCAACAACTATTAAATGTCATCAATAGATGTCGCAATCACAAAAGCGTGAGCTAAGTTACGCAATAAAATGATGTTATTTTTTCAAATCAAAACTACAAAATGTCAAATGGAGCGTAATAACAATTCGTTTGTATAATAATAGATTGTTGAAATCAAATTTCATTTGATTTACGTGCGCAATATATCTGGCCACTTATCAGAGGGATATTTGCCTATTTTTTGCGCTGTCAATTTTAACGAAGACATTTTGTTTGATATTGGCTATCACTTTGAATGATCACATTCAATCATTTCGTAATGAAACGAAATGACAAATGACAGCCATTTTATTTACCCCGTAATTGGAGTTTTACGGAAAATATTTCACGTTCGGTTATTTTCTAACTGGTATTTAACCATGGCCTCTTTGCAAATAACGGTAAGATAAGTTTGGTATAATTTATACTAAGTTATTTGACGAAGTATTAAAAATAGCCGTTTAGTTCTACTATGTTATTTTTTATATACATCACTGCACAATTATATGAGAAAAGATGTCCATTGCTAATTTTAGCGTTGTGAAAAGGGATTGCATTACCGGTATAAGCTAAAGCAGAATCCCGGTATTCATAGGGTTTTTTTAAATACCAAAATACCGGTAACAAAAATTAAATAAAACCGAATATTAAATGTGACACCATCATATTATATATTTATTTTAGTGAAATTGTTTGTGTTGACAGAATTAATACGCCGTTCGATGATGGACTAATTATATGAAGTAAAATATTAATATATGATATCCACCCGTTTATAATGATAATGTATTTTTTATGAAGTTTTTTTTTTATTATGTATATTGTATACAATATCGAAATACTAAATTGGTTGTTATCGCCCGGTATTGTGATCCTAATTGGCCATTTTTTTTCTTTATTTAAACTAACATGTTTAATAAGAAACAACATAATACCGGTATTTATGTATTCGTACGGATTTGCAATCCCTAGTTGTGAGGTCATATGAAGGGATCAGAAGCAAAGGCAGCAATCTAGTTTTTTTTTATTTATGAATAGAGCTTAAAAATTCTTCAACCTGTCAGCTGACGATTCAGTTTTCATAACATTGAAAATCGTTTTTTTTAATTCGCGTTAGAAAAAAAAATTAGCTTCTTCAACTTAAACATTTCGTCCAATACAGTCACGCGACAAAATCTTTGCTCAGAAAATTTAACAAATTTATTGTGAATCAAAATATTCTACTTTATGATATAGCACATTTAAATTAAGTTCTTTAATAATGCTTTTTTCAGTATTTTACGTTTATTTCAAAATGATTTTCGTTGTAGAATGCTATCTTTGCTTTTGAACCTCTCATTTTATCACTCTTTAGGTATTCACTGTCAAAGTGATCTTTCTATTATATAATTTGTGTAAGCTTACTGTGTGTACGCCTGCTGTGGCTCAGTTGGTAAGAGGCTTACTCAACCGATCATGCAGGTCTGAGTTCGATTCCCGGTAAGATCGCAGCGAATTTGAGAATTAGTCAATTCAACCTTGTGATCAAAGAGTTTGTGATGTCAATTTACATTATTTCCTCTCGTCTAATCCTTCTGATCCTTTAATAACTGTGTGTAGCAATAGCGATAAATTAACCACTAGTCCTGTTCTAGCTTTATCCTCTTCCTCTTTAAAAAATGTGAGGTTGAGCAACTGAGTAACAAACAGTTCTCGTAGAAAAAAACTTCTGTTGAGATACCTCTATTAAGAGGCCATATGCTCCATATTCGGAGCGGACAATGGTAAAAAAAAATGCTTGGTCACTTATTCATAATTTCTATTGTAATTTGTAAATTCTTTTTAATGCCAATTTGTATAAATTAGTTGTTGTATAAATAATACTATTAAATTATATTTCTTATTCGTTGATAATGCTCGCCATGAGCGAAATCGGTCCTGATCTTGATAAAAAAAAGTGAAAATAAATAAACTTCGACTGAGCATAACGGGATCGACATAATGTTTAAGCCAGTGGTGACAGTAGTCTTATTTGATTGAGTTACGTAAACGCTATTTGGATGTCAAAATATTAAAACTTAGACGACGTAACTGTCATATGATGTTTTATAATGCATGATTATACGATAGCATAATTTGCATTCTCATAAATAAGATATTATGATGCTATAAAATGCTGTGGAGCATTAGCAAGCATAAATTTCGAGCAAGGTGATAAAATTCATGAAAAAATAATGGAGTGTAACATATTACTTCTTAACGGTATTTGAAATGAGAATATAAAATTAAAATAAACTAAACCAGCTTTTTGTACATATGTTATAGATTATAATTTTTACTGAAACACTTTTTCAATGTTGGTTCAACTTTTATTCCATATATCATAATTGTACACTTTTAAATAAATCACTAATCTTATAATCGAATAATAACAACGTGAGTATCAAGAGGTCTCTACTGGGGTTGACGACCGTTCGATTTGAACTTTGATTTGAACTGAATGGGAAGGAGTAGGATATCAGTTTTGGGCGTTGAAAGGTTATTGTTGCAATTATTGTATGTCATAGAGTATTAACATAGTACTCTATGACATGATGTCGAGTATACATAACACATACAATCCAAAGAATGTGTAAAAGTAATAATAAAAATTCCGGCTCTTATTTATAAATACTGACCATTTAATATAAATACTGAATATATAATTAAATACTGTCCAAAAGTTTATTTGAATACTGCCCAAATAAATGCACGACATGCAAATAATACAACTATTAAGTGGGGGATTAAGACCTATTATCAAGAGTAAGTTAACACACTGTACATTACCGTAACATCATAACGGTAGAACAATAAGATACAATTTGCAAGGATATTGATTTAGTAATAGGATTAGACCGACATCGTGATTATAAATTAAGCCATGTCTCAATTGTTCCCCGAATCCATTTCCAATATGTAATACAGTAAAACCTCGATTATCCGGACTAATTGGGGTTGAATGCAGTCTGGTTAAGGAAAAATCCGAATAATCGAAAAAAAACATTATTGACAAGTAACCACATGTAGATTTAGTATGAATATTTTTTGCCTAGATTTACATATGGCTTCAGTATTAATTAAAAAAATAATTATTGATGTTTGCTTAAAGTAGCTAGTTGTTCTTTTTGAAGCTGCCAAATCACGAATACTTTTAAGTCATATAAGTTGCCCTGAGTTACACTCTTCTTGGCTTTCAAACCACTTGGCGACATCTAAGTACTGAAAAGCTTTAGAATGTACAGGACCAATACATCTTCCTTCGCTAATCTCTTCTTCGTCTTCTCAAACTTGTTCCTCTGAGGCCTGGTTTGGATTCCAAGATCGTTCACATTGCAATTTAACCACTCGGTTACACCTTCTTTATCATATTCAGCACATATTAAATTTGTGCTATTGCTTCCGCAATGTCTCTTATAACAATTTTTAATGTGTTATTTGAAATTTCTAATGGTTTTTTCAAGATTTTGTGCAATGATTCTCTCAACTTTGACACATCTAAAGATTTCCAACTATCTGCTGCCATGTAACAACAGTTTTTTAAATGAATTTTCCTGTCTTAGCTATGTACTTTCATCAAAATGACAATTATTAGTAAAAGCAATAAAATAATGTTTTATTGGTATCTATATTTAATTAACTACGCAATTAGTGAGATTGCTGTGACAAAAACAAACAGGTACTGAATTATTGGTGCTATAAAATGTTCAGATTATTCGAAAATAAAAACCTTAAATCGGAATCAGTCGCCAGCGAGTGGAGTAATTATGAAATCGCCATTAAATTTACATTCGTTATCAATAAACACTTTATTAAAGCGATCCAGTGGATTGGCCGGTGTTTTTTAATGACTCGAATGACTGACTGTTTATATAAAACAAAGAGAAAAAATATGAAAACCAATATTAAACTCTTAAAATTGTAAAAAGTAAATGACATTTCGAGCATTAAAAAAATTATCATACATGGTAATTAATATATGAAATACTATTTGATTTGTTTTAAATCACGTTTATGATGGATAAATGTTAAATAGTCTTTTTTGAACAGTTTAGATGAATTTAAACAAATCAAGTTTATATCTAAAACACATAAATAAATTAATTGAATATAATGCTTTACTACCAAGTATTAAGAGTTAATCAATTATTTTTCACAAATGCTTGCTTAAATACGAATGAGTCGAATAAATACGAACTTAAGTCTATCTGAGGGTGCCTCTGAAAGAGACGAAACACGTGTGACAGTTTGCAGCATAATACGAGGAATATTCTAAGTTATTTTATATTTTATATTAAAATGAACTTCCACACAGTTACCGCCGTATCTATCGAAAGTATTTTAATAAATTAATCAGAAAACTGACAGTCTGATTCACCAGTAAATACATAATGATTTTTAATGTATAAACTCTTAATACTTGATAGTAAAGCATTAAATTCAAGATATAATACACTCTTTTGTACTAATTCTACATTTATTTAATATATGAATACGACCAATTTGCTTTTTCAAGGAGCATTTTCTACTGATCTGTATCAGTCTATGAAGAAAACAGTCCTGATAATAATAAATACATGTGAAATTAGAATAAAGAATAACTTTATTCTTTGAATATCATCACATGCTTTCAGTAGATGAATATAATTGAGATAAAAAATATTGATTGGTTCAGAAACGTAACATTTTAATAATTAATATTGAATGTGAAACACATTTTTTTTATGGTTTGCTGTTGCAATTAAATGAGTTGTTTTTAATAACAAAAACCGTGTGAAACGTGAGATAAGGTTGAGTGTATTCATTTTACATTTTACGTTGTGTAATTTGTAGATATGTTATTAAAAGTAGTTTTATTGAATGAAATGACTAGCAATTTACTGTAAATCATCTCGCAATCTACTTGTATAATACGGTTTCTCAACAGGAGGCCACGTGTCCTCTTGGGGTCCACAGCATGTTTCAAGGGGGCGACAGAAGAAAAATAATTTTAATGGAGCCACAGCACAGTTTTTTGGGGCCACGGGCAAATCCACAAACTCCTAAGTTTTTAAAATTGAAAGAATTCTTTAATTTTTCTCTTTTTTCCCCAGTCATCAATCTC
Organism: Himalopsyche anomala; assembly: GCA_031772345.1. Classification (NCBI taxonomy): domain Eukaryota; kingdom Metazoa; phylum Arthropoda; class Insecta; order Trichoptera; family Rhyacophilidae; genus Himalopsyche; species Himalopsyche anomala. The sequence continues at coordinate 6,467,983 of CM062833.1, forward strand.
GAAATAATTGTGCCCCCTAGTTTCGTAAAACTTATATATTTATATAAAACAACGGGTATGAGGGCAACGGAAACATATGAGACTCAAAAAAGGACATGGGCCCAAAACGGTTGAGAAACTATGTTGTGTAAGACAATTCTGCAATATAATGTCTTAGAATTATTGTCGCTGCCAACAGTATGTAATATCGGAATTGTACTATCAGACACTCACAGTCGCAACTTGCTACTTGCTATTTGCCACGGATCCGTATGGAAAATACATGCAGGGCATTGCAGATAGGAAAATTTAATATTCAATATTTATGGGCAATAATAGCTGCGTCCGAACCACGTTCGGATACTCTCTAGTGTTGCATGTTGCACGTTCCAACAGTTGCTGCGAATGATTGCCTATGTATACTGAAGGGGTTCGGCTTCCGCTGGTCTGCGGTACAACGGAAGGAAACGGTGATTTTGTATTATCGGAATTGATTTAAATCACACGTGAAAATAAATCAAGATAATTTTTCTTTAATATTTATGACAATCGACAAATACCATTACTGCCTATTGCCCTACTACGAAAACTTAAATTGTCCATTAGTATTTTGCAATGATCAGTTTGATGCAAAGGTAGGCTAGAAAGGAGTCGCAGGGAATCACACGAACCTCTTGTTAAATGAAAAAAAAAAGAATATTCTCATTTCAATGCGTTATATATAATTTATAAAAATGCATACAAATTAAATTTAAGAATGCAGCGATGGATATTATTTGGTGTTTTAAACATATTTATTTTCTTAGACGGTTTAATAAATAACGCTTGAAACATGGAATTGCAGCGAAAACAAAGAATTTTTTTAATGTCAATCATGGAACTCGTAAAAATTGCAATATAATGTAGGTAGCATTTCTCATAGCAGAGTGATACAAAAATTCACCCCTTCTCAAACCTGAACAAATAGCTCTCAGATTAAACTAGTCCAGTTGTTAGCGTATTGGCAGCCCACCACTGGGTTGATGATCATTCGTTGATGTGACTTTACGATATTTTAATTTATTGTTGACTGTTTATTCTTTTAAGAAAGGCATACAATTTATAGACCAATAATAATTAACATCAGTGCAAAATGATTACCAGTCAACATTCGCTAAATACTCACAGACATACTCACACTCTGCTGTGCATCGAAAATTCAGTGTTGTGCTGTGTTAAGACAGATAAATAAGGACAATAGAAATAACAACGTACAAAGTTGATATCCCACATTTCTTCTTAGCCAATTTAGTTCAAATAGTAAGATTTTTTGATAAGCTAAAAAAACAGTTTTGACCATTTAAATTGTACCTTATATTATCTCAAGAGTATTTTACTGTAATTTTAAGTTGTTTGAATCAATATATTATGTTATATAAACGTCATGTGGTAGTACTGCTTATAACAATCATAGAGCTTTCATCTCAGAAGGGATGTATCTAGTTCATTCTAGCGTAATAAGGCCATGTTATGTTTGAACAAGCATGAAGTGATCGCATAATGGTCAAGTCAATAACTGTACTGGATTGAATAACTATAATGTAAAGTCGATATTTCTTCGAAAAACCGTTTAAGTTGATTTTCTTACGACAGAGGTCAGTATTTTTTTTATAAGAAAATTATTCATCAAAATATCGAATAAAGTTATAATCAGCGGTGGGCTGACAATACGTTAACAAAAGGCTCGCTTAATCTCGAAGCAATTCTCAGTGTTCTGAGAAAGGAGTGAATTTTCTTATCACTCCTATGCAATTATATGCAATACTTAAATAAGCAATCGATTGTAACTTAATACACTTATAATATGTAACAATATGCAATTTACCGTAAACTTATCAATGTAAATAGCTAAAAATGTACTATTGTGTATACTGAAGCTGTCGTATATAATATATGAATTAAAAATTGCAGTTATAATACTAATTTGAACTGAGAATATTGTTTTCTCATAAGTTAAGAAGAAGCTCGCAGGCATTAGTAAAAAATTCAACAAGGGGCTCACGCAAGCCCCTCCGAGCCCCCTCTAGCCCATCCCTGTTTATAACGAACACTGAAGCAACGGAACCACTGATGTAACGAGTGAAAGTCATCGTAGTTTATTTGTTTGGTCTACGAATATACCGTCAAAAAATTGTATTAAGTAATTTCGTAAAAACCGCAAAACGTAGTGGAAAATAAATGGAATAATATATAAAACTGAAAGGGTAAAATTGTTTTCATGTAACCCACATTGGGTTGCCGACCAATTTATGGTTTAGCCGTAGTTTATTTTTTGGTGTTAGATGTTAAAGAAAAGTTCTCTACTTTACGCGAAATACATAATATATATTTTTGAAACTAAAGTGATGTTACACTAGTTAAAAATGTGTTATTTAAAAATTAATGTATCATCCTCCAATCAAAATTTGTTGTCTAAATTATGAAATCTCGGTATTGAAATAATTATGTATTTATACTGGATGTGTCATCAAATGATCAAATTTGGTTCTTAAAAAAATAAGACCGAAATTGGTATAAACTAACTTCAGTATCGTTTTTTTCCATCAGAACATTTAGCATCGAGGCATCGATTCGTTGTGATGTATATAATAATTTAAACATAGTCCTAAACAAATCTTTAATGCAGAAAACTTTACAAGCCACGGACACTACAAAAGTTAAGATTATAAACATCATTCATCACCACTTTAGCTTTATGACTCTTCGATTTTTTTTTAAATTACACGTTAGAGGTATAAACCTTTTTAATTTGAGTCAATTTAGTGTCATTCATAATTTGTAAATTGTTTTCAAAACCATTTTTTTTATTATGCCTTTTTATTTCATTTGTTTCGTATACATAACACTGCAAAATTTTATCATTAATGCTCATCATGAGCAAAACCGGTAATGATTTTGCTAAATAAAAGTGAAAGTAGTATAAAGGAAAATTGTTTTTTTTTAATATAATGCCTTTCCACCAAGTATTCACAGTGAACACCCTTACAGTGTAATATAAACATTAATGGAGTTTATATCAACATTGCTTGTTACTCTGTCATCAACCTCTTTTTTTAAAGAAATTAATGGATACGAATAGAAAAATACTAGTGTTTAGCTTATATATCTTGTTACGCCATGTTTTTATGGACTGACGCGAAGAGAACTTTGGATAACATGGACGTCCATGTTATCCAACAGAAGTCCATGAATTAGTTGAAAAATTCACTTATTAAGCTGTCCATACTAGAGATGTACCATTTTAACTTGACTGTGGCAGAACTCAGAACTAAAATTGTCGCCCTAGGACGTGTTGACTATGGCAAAGTTAATAATGCGATGGTGGCGCCCTCACGGGCAGTCAAGTTACACTGGTACATATATAAGATTCAAGGCCACGAGATTCGACGTGAATCACAGACTCCGCAGAATACTGTCAATAGGTAAGACTTTGTGGTAGTGACGTTGCTGAAATAAGGAAAAAGATAATCGGCATTTATTAGAATAGTCGGTTATTATGTTAGTAAAACATTTGATCATTTATTTAAAGTTAATGATTTTTTACATATTATATTAAAAACGAACTGTGCTTACAATGGTTCTACGAGAAATTTTTTTTGATAGACCAAAGAGTAAATGCTATTTCCAAGAAACTATATTTGCTGCAATATATTGTATTATATTTGCCTTTCGTAAATATTTTATATTTAAAGAAGTCAAAATAAAGATTGAACGAAAGATGCTATCCACAATGAGTCTTGTGTACAAATAGATATTCGGAATGCTTCGAGCTCAACAATAAACACAAAGGTAGGTAATGCATTCCACCTGGTATTTTACAAAAGGAGCTTTTCTCAGCAAAATAGAAAATGAATCGGCCCGCGGCAAGTGCACATGTACGGCAAGGAAAGCGACACCAAATTAACACGGAGAAATGTTGCACAGAATTTCCGCTTTCTGTCTGCGAAATGACTGCATTTCGAAACAAATAATAATTTAGTGCAAGGTGATAATTAAATCTCCACGAAAGCTAAATTTTCATTTCGTTTATGTATCCATCTCTCGATTTAAATGTTACTAGATGCCAAGTAATTAAAAACTGTACATCGACACTATCATTTGAATATTAAATATAAGATAATGAACTATGTGCAAACACGAAGACTTGCGCGATAGTTAAACATTAAAAAAAATCATTTTTATATTTATTCACTTTCATAGTTGAGACCGTGAGAACTAATTAGTGCCTCCAATCCCGGGATCCCGTCCAATTTTTGCTCCCGAAGCCCAAGAATTATGATAGTACTAATGCCAAGATTTCGGGATTGAAAAAAAATGAGAAAGTTGCACGAGGGCTAAAAAAAAGGACTTTTTTTTTGTATTTTGGTTATTCCGTAAATTTTTTGGTTTTTGAAATTGAAAATCTTGGAAGAGTGAAAATAAAAGATGTCACGTCTTTTCAGCTTGGGGATTCCGTAAATTCCTGGGATTTCGGATTAGAAAATAAGGAGAGCTAAAAAATCCCAAATTTATACACGATTTTATGTTGGATGTTCAATCCCAGGATACTGAGATTGGAAAATTTTTCAATCGCGAGATCACAAAAAGGGTCCGAGATTGGATGCCCTAGTACTAATTGGAGCAGCTAAAAATAAGTTATTGTAACGAAAAGAAGTAAGTGACTCAACTCTCTCCTTTTTGAAGAGAGTATAAATCTGGTCAATCTATTTTTAATTCCGTAACTGTCTAAAATGAAAAAAAAAACATTATTATTATATGTATAAAACGTTGGTTGTTTGAAAATATTTACTAAAACCATCTTATTCATATTGATTTGATTTGATTTATTTTTTATATTGTTGTATCAATAAAACAACTAAGAAGAAATTTTTAAGGAAGATATTTTTAATTGACATTTTTTTAGGTGTTATTTTTTTTGAGGATATCCATCTTTGAGCATGTCCTATTGGTTCTACTGGATCGCAGGAGTTAACAGTGAGAACAACTTGGTTGTCATTCCAAGCTGTGCTAGTTTTGGTGTCAGTACAAAATTAATATTTTAACATTTCCATTTTCATCACCGCTCTCCTCTTCAGTCTCAACGTCGTTATCGGAAGGTGTTATAACCACATCTTTGCATTTAACATCCTTCCAAGAATTTTCGTCATCAATTTCTTCCATCTCTGATGTTGTTAAAATTCTGGGGGAAAAAATACACATGTTATAATCCCAGTGTTCCAATTTAGGAACATGCATAATATTGTGAATAAAAAAGTTACGTATGTAAAAATTAAAAAAAGTACTTCACATAACGAATCTAGAATAATAAAAGATTATAATAAATATAGTCAATATGTAATAAATGTGTTATAAAAATGTGTAAACTTACTTGTCAGATGACATTTTCTGTTGAACGTAATTGGTGCAAATAAAAAAAACACTGCTCACTCCGACAGGTTCAAATCTAAAAAAATACTACACGAAACGATTTTTACGTTTGTTAACTGTAAACTAATGAAATTTCAACTTTATTGCGTCATGCATAATGGAGTGGGGGTAAAAATACTAAATGTTCCAATATTGAAACACTGGGCAAAAATGGGTTAAAGTTAAGCACACTAAAGCAACACATAGATTATATATTATAGTTATATATCTAGATGGTATATGTTACGCACAGTAACGAGTTCAGAAAAAAGCCTACACAAAAGTAACTCTTGACGAAGGTGAATATACGAGGCTAAAAAGTTTAAGAAGGTGTAAACGGATTGAATAAATATTGAAGAAAGGTCACCATACATTATTGAGAGAAGCATAAAAGTTTGGCAGTGCACGAATTACGCCGAATTTCGTTCGCTGAACGTAGAAAAATGTTTCTTTAATAGTTTCGAGACAATAAAGAAAAATAAGAAAATGACCAAGAGTCAGATGCCGTGGGCGGAATGCTTTAATTTCCCGCTATTAGTTGAGGTCGGGGCCTCATTTTCATTGTTGCCTGCGGAGGGAAAAAAAGAAATAAAAAAAACTCCGACCAAATGACTCGTAATGGGAAAATTTGCGCTGCACAAATTTTTCGCGTCCTCACCAAAACATTATTCTAACTGACACGACTCCATTTTGTAGGTGCCCTGACTTCCTTGCCCGTCTCCTAATTTGCCGCTCAAAAATAATAATGTAAATTCACAAATAATAGTTTTGTTTACTTTTGCCAAAATATTTTATAAAATGTTCACCGCTCAACTTAGAGGCGGTAGATTATATGAGTAAAAGACTTTTTGCAAATCGGCACGTTCAACGGCAAATAAGCAGAATAACATCTGGAAACGCGGCCGCTTTCTAAAATTTAGTAACATGAAGTAATTTCTTGGAAATTGTATTTAGACATAGTGCAAGTACCGAGCACTTGAAGGAGCCACCTCACGGACGTTCTGATGCAGGACGCTACCCCCTCCCTTAAAAATACAATTATATGCCGCCCCCCTCTTCTCTTCTCCCCCGCTTAGTTGCCAATTATTCAGTTTTAAAAATAAATTATTCGGTCACTTCTTTTTCGGACTTCTTTTTGGGACGTCTTTCGGGACACCGTAAGCCGGGGGTCTGAGGGATCGCTGGGGCCTCTCAGATCGCGCCGATATTAATACAGACTGGTAAGAATTTCCCGTCAATATAATCAATTTAAAACTAAATACCACTGTCTTCAATTACGTCGGCGTCGATCTGGAGAGGTCCCCAGGATCCGTAAGAAGCTTATTTATAATTGTTTTACTAATTTGAAATATTATTATAGATACTTTGTTAAATATTTTGTTTATTGTGTATTTGTTTGTGCCTAACCCATATATTTGTGTTATTTGTTCTGTTTAAGGAAGCCCTGTAGCGGAAGTTGTTGAAAAATCATTTGCTAACACCATTTATCTATTAAAATCATTTATCTTGGTTAAATTCCTTTATTCAATTTCTTTTAAAAATCATTTACTAAAAGCTAATTGCGAAATTAATTTGCTAATCTCATTTATCTATTAAAATCGTTTCTCTGTTAAAACCATTTATTTTGTTAAACGCGTTTATCTATTAAAATCATTTGTAAAGAAATTATTAACCGTAACGTCGTGCGTTTGGGGGATAACCATCCATCAACTTAAATACTATTGAGTATAACACAAATTATTAAAGTATCGCTCAGGTCGACTAATGACCAATCATTATAAAGCTATAAAGGTATTCTAACTAAATAAAAGCAAATAATTACATTAAATCAAATACTAAGTGGGTGTATTAAAATCGTGTGAAAGGCAGTAAGGAATGCATCATTGTCATTAATGATCTTATTTGGGCTTTAAGATATGTTTCGCGATTTTTATCATGTCTTTATATTTTTCTATTCTGCCTAGACTGTAAGTGTCAGGACGTTTCACCACCGCGGATGTCTCCTCGTATTATTTCGGTGTTTTGTACCCCGGCGGGGGGATCATACCTATTTGAGTAGCTGTATTTTTAATTCGCAACTTGACGATCTCACGTAAATCCGGGAATTTTTGTGATTCATCTAGGTAGTAAGTCATTAGGAAGTAGGCAGTGGGAACTATTGTTTTGGTTTCCATTTTAGGTAGTAAGAATTTATTATTTGTTTGTTTCCCCGGGAGGGTTAAATCTGTGCCGGATCAGTGGCATCCGAAGGGTTGTGGGGTCGAACAGTGAAACGTGGACGTAAATTCATTAATTTTAAGACATGCCAGACCACGTGGGCAGCAGCTACTCATCTTATTAGACGCTTAAGAGTTAGTTATAAGTGGAAATAATTTAACTGTCAATAATCGAATTATTTTACGAGTAAACACGCGGTGGTGAAATAAATGTAATCTGTTATATTTTGTGAGTTAAGGAATCTGACTGTGTAATATTATGTGTAAGTGATAACCTGTATGTCCTTGTTATCGTGTTATTAATAAACCTTGCCCATTTGTATAACGGATTTTGATCTTTGCAACATTTGACCCACCTTTCTCCCGTATTCCATCTTAGGTGAACCCACACAGGAATTAAATAATATTTTTTTCCTTACTTTAAACATTCATTTCCCTTTCGGAGAAAGGGGAGTGTCATAACACACAAGCGAAGTTCATTATTTTTTTTATGCAGTCGAATTATGTAGCAGAGTGGTAAATGTAGTTTGGTTGCTGTACTCAATAGTTCATATAAAATTATGTTCAAAGGCCTCCCCCAGGATGTTAGTTAAAAACAAGACGTATGAGAGCGATAAGTTAACCAATATAACATGTATTAACCGTATTGTTCTATCCTTGCTTTCTTAAAAAAGAGAGTTTGAGAGATTGATTAAAAAGCATTTCGTAAAACAACTTCTGAAAGGTCTCCAATCCCAGGATCCCGTTCAATTTTGTGATCCCGATAGCCCAGGATTTTGACAGATGATAGTACTAATCTCGGGATTGAGAAAATGACAGAATGTTGAGTAATGTGTAAAAAAATAATGTAAGTATTCTTTCGAAATTCCATAAATTCCTGGGTTTTTTAGTTTACAAATCCTAAAGATCTAAAAAAAGCTCTCACTCTGTTCATTTTGGGAAATCTGTAAATTCCTGAGATTTTTTATTTGAAAATTCTTAGAAGAGCTAAAGAAAAGCTCTCACGCTCTGAACGTTCAGAGTCCTGGGATTGAAAAAATTGTCAATCCTGAAATCCCGGAATCACAAAAAGGGTCCGGCGTTGGTTGCCTTAGTTGCAATCCTAAATGGTGTAAAAAAAGATTTGCATTTTTCCGGTCAGAATTTATATTACATTGGTCAGAATATATATTAAATGGTCATAATATATCTGTCAGTGTAAATAGTCATAATTTAAACGAAATTAAAAAAAACCTAACCTAACCAAACCAAAATGGTTATAAAATATTCTGACCAAAAATTGATTTAAATTCTGACCATTTAATTTGTTACCGTAAAAATATATCCCGGTCAGTTATGTCTATTTGTATTGAAAGTTATTATTATTTATTATTTAATTCGATATGGTTGAGTAAAATGTAAAACAACATAGCAAGTGAAAATAGTTATGAAAAATTAGTATAATTATAATTTATTATTGGATTGTTATTGATATTATTTTACTGTGCATATATCAACCAGAGTTGTATTTGCCAATTATAATGGGCGAAGAAGGGTTATTAGTCGGATTTGATGATAATACTACAAGTTTTATTCTTTATTTATGTATATATCTTTCAATTGTTTTATATTATTCGTCAGGTAATAGTGATAAATTTTAGGGTGTTCACTGTCAATACTTGGTGGAAAGGCATTATATTAATAAAAATACAATATTCCTTTGTACTTCATTCCACTTTATTTAATATGTCATGACCGGTTTCGCTCATTACGAGCATCGTCAACTGAAACCGGTCCTGACATATTAAATAAAGTGGAATGACGTACAGAGGAATATTGTGTTTTTATTAATATAATGGTGATTAATTGACCTACACGGAAAGTTTGCAAGTGGGCTTAATCTAAATTTGGTTACGCCTCTGCATGCCGATATATCAAAAATCATTCCAAATCTTATCAATGTGGATCATGTAGAGCCCTAATCGGGTATTTTAACAGTGGGTATTGATCGACGGATGGTTGTTAACATATAACTCAATATTTTCACAGTGAGTGATTGTATGTGAATGAAATATGATTGACTTATTCTTCGTCAGTTGTTTTACTTTCCATATCAGAGAAGCGAGGAATATAAAATATACGCATTTTATTTGATAAAGAAATAAAATGCTCGTGGAAAATTTATTTATTATTATTAAGTTGATAGCTATTTCAGTTTAATGCTCTCGTCAGAACCAAGTTTAAACTTACAATAACTTAAGCTATATTTATGTTAAAATAGATACACAAAACATATTCTCTACTATTTTAACATCCTAACTTATATCGAAAAAAAACAGATTTAAAACAATATAAATTGAATTTTTATTTTTTCAAGAACTCTGAAAAATATGAGATTTTTTAGTAGTCTTTAAAACATATGTATGAATAAAAATTTAAGATAACATTAGCTTCCAGTTATAGTGATGGATTAATATTGGTTTCTCAATAATGTTAATGACCATAGATAATACCTTGATATTGTTATTGCTTTATACTATCACTGAAACTTAAAGTAACGATAATTTTAAACAAGTTATCACAAAAAAATAGTTACTAGACTTTCTCCAAATTTTCTACTATTTTCTAGACAGGAAAATGGTTAACCTAAAAACGTGAGAAAAGGTTTGAAATAATGAACACAAATATCTATTCCCTGAATCATTGAAATTAGACTAATGTGGAATGTAGCTGTTCTGTCGATATTGAAATGCTTAACGTATCTCTGTAGTACTTAAATATTTAGAACTCAGATCATTGAACTTAGTATCTATGATGAGATGCCTATAGCTCATTCTAGTGTATAAATTCATACCTTTTTTGGGCACACATAAAGCGGGCAAATTTTTTTGAAAACTTGACTCCACGAATTAAATATGTGATTACGTCGTCACAGTCAATGGATGACATTTTTTGTATCTATATCAAACCACTTGAAGTGACAACCTAATCGTTGAGCAATTGATGAATTTTAAAATTTTTTAAATTAATTTCCGTTTATAATGAAGAGCATATGATCTCTAATAGAGGTATTTCAATACAAGTTTTTCTATAAGAACTGTTGTAACTCTGTTGTTCAACTTCTCTTTTTCAAAAGAGTAGAGAATGGAGATAGGTAAGCTAGGACTAGACAAGTGGTATAATATTTGCTCTCTTTACGCCTCGTTATTTTTTTGGATTAGGAAGAGGAAATGAATTTTTCAGACAGTACAAACCTAAGCATTTGAAAAGAAATCGATAGAAAAATGCTGTTCTTACGTGACTCTTGAACACACCACGGAAGCCACGTTGACCACTGCACCACAGACTCAAAAAAGCGTATTAGCGAAAGTAGTTTTTTTTTTGTCTTTAAGTAAGTTTTAAAAAAACATTCGTTAAGAACATAATTTAACTGAGGCTTTCAGGCAAAAATCAGCCATAATAGTCGCATGGTGACAGTTCAAAAACTGTCTAATAAACCTTATATTAACTTGCATAAAGTTATAATAAACAGTATAAAAAGCACTGCCAATGTATTTTTAACGATTTCGTGTATACTTTTTGGCGATTCCTTTTTTTGTGTGACAATTATTTCCTTTGTTAAAAAATCATCTTTAGATTTAATATTACTAGTATAACGTCAATATTGATTCCAATCCCCTAGATACAAAAAAATACTAGACTGAATAAAAATCTGGCCGGTTTTTGATAAAATTGAAGATCAATATAGTCATAGCTTCTACGTATAGATATTGTTTTTATAAAATAGGGTGTCTCTTCACTTCAGATTGATTTCTCTTGTGATTTTACTCTCAAAAGTTATAATTGAAGTAAGCGGCGAGTTCTAATTCTTTCTTCACTTGGTCACCAACAGTAAAATTACACCAATTAATAATTTGAGATACGTTATTTGTAAAAAAAATAGTTTAAGCAAATATTTAAGATGTTGGATTTATATTGAATGTGGTGAAGGTACCGCACGTCCGGAATTTCAGCTTTGAGTAGTTGAAGTATTTTCGACTGGACCTTTTTGCAGTGACTACCGTAACGTGGAGTATTTCGATTGAGTTCCACCGATCCTTTCAATAAAGAAGGTGTTCTTCTCGACAATACTTGCAATAAATATAAAACAAAGACCTTCTCGAGTGAAAGATGAAACGACAAAGCCCCGGAGTGAGATATAGGTGTTTATTGCCTCGTAACTTTTAAATACAAAATGAAAACCGAAGTATAAGATAGAAGTCGGAGAAGTGAATGTCCTGCATATAACGTAATGTTTTTAATAATGTTTTTTTTAAATAAGAGAACACTGTAAAATATTATAAAGTCATAGGTTTTTGTTTTGTTTTCTACATGTCAGTGAAACAGAAATCGACAAAATTAAATCATTAAACATTTTAGAGAGGTGAACAAAACGGATTGCAATATTACGAAAATTGTGAAACATTACCAAAAAAACACCCAATTAGGATTGTAATAGGTACCGAACAAGATTATTTTATCTGTATTTCAATATTTCATATTATAATAAAAGATTTTAAAATTCATCTGTATCATAAGCATTGTTTAATGTTTTTCATATAAATCTTTATTAATTGTATTTTTTCTTTTGAAAGATTAAAAAATAGTTGCCAACCAATTATTATTACAAATTCTTAATATTAAAAAAAATGTCTACAGTTTTAAATAACATTTATTAATCGTAATCAATGATACTAAAAAAATGTTGGTTTTATAACATTTTCATTTAATTTTTATTGTCGAATTAATTTTCAATGTCGATATACTAGTATTGCCATTTTAAAACCGGTACTAAAAAAAACAGCTGAAATTCCCGCAATTCGGTTTCGGAAATATTGGTGTTGTCATATTTAGTAGCGAAAGAAAGCTGAAGTTTCAGTGATAGTGACAAAGATTAAAAGTAAAATATGTTATTGAAATTTATGCAATAAAAATATATTTATTATAAACTCAACCATTAAGATTTTAGAAAGGTCTCGTATTTTTTTTCGTTCGTTATAATTAATTTGTCGTGTTTAATTTATGTTTTATTTTATCCGTTTTAAGCTCCGTTTTAAAAGTTGTTATAGTGTTAAAAGAAATGTCATTGCCTTGATATCATCAAGTTATATTATTATGCGTAAGTAAAATATTTAAGACTCTAAATCTATATCTTAAAACTGAAAAGCACAAAAAGCTAGCGCCTGACAACGTGATTTGGACAACACAATATTGTTATCAAGATCAAATTAATAAAATTAAAATACGTTTTAAATTTGCGTAGATTTTTACCTAAATGAGTAATAGTAATTTTGTAATAAATATATAATATATTGGTTAAATAATGTCAAAGAAAATGCATACAATTTTCAAAGTAACTAAAATGATGAATCTTAGTTTATGTCGGTTAAACTATAGGACCTCGAAATGATACTTAAAATATCTAAAATCAGAACAATATCGTATTAAATTTAAAATACAGTGTGTTAAAGCGAGAATATTTTGGCGAGGAAAACAGCGTTTCGGAATAAAATCGTAATGAGATAATACTTCATCTTTCTCTTGCCAAAAATTACCAGCAGCTAACTTTGGCCGAGTGGACGCTAAGCTCAGCCATAAATCGAGTTAAGGCCATAAGGTCAACTGCAACAAGCTGGAATGCAGCCAACGTCATACTCATAAGGAGTGAGGTAGGTCATTCGATAATGCATCGACCTTATTACAGGAAATTTCCCCTCAGAATGGATATAAGCCAAGCGATAGTGCATAATCGACAGTCTAGTCGTTTCGAAGTATTAAATTTGCGTGAGATCATTTGTATTATATCCTATATTATCGACGGAATATTATTATTTAAAAGTTAACTAATCTTTTTATCATTTAAAATTAGTTTTATTTTGAGCTCATTCAGAACATCAGAACGTTAAAACGAAATACAGTTATACCTTCGTAATATAACGGACCACGGATTAAACGGAAACAAATCCAGTCTGTTATGAAATCTGGTAAACACCCTGTTAATATTTTGGATGTTTATACCAAAAAGTTACCTCTCGAAAGAGATATTGTGCGCATGCTTATCACATTGCTAAAGTAGTTGAAACGCGTGGTGTCCGATGATTTAGCGCAAAACCACTTCTCATTGACACAACAAAGATACATTTTTAATTTGTATATAAATACATTAAGCAGTAAATCATTAAATACTTTGTCATAAAATATTCAATCACATAAGTAATATGTCATTAAGAATACACTTTACTAAAGAAAATAGCAATGTTAATCAAATAGATTATTTTATCGGAGTATAAAATGAGACTCTGATTCGATGAATATTAAAATTCAAAGATACTAGTTTATAAATACAATACTTTATTTATATAAATACAATGTTATTTATCAAAGATTTATGATTTCGCTCATCACAAGAATTATCAGTTGAAATCAGAAGTCACCGAAATCAGGTAAGTATAGAGATTAAGATGGTCTGATGTTACAGAGGAGCAAAAAAAAAACAATTTTTAATCCTCAACATTGTATGCATTTCCACACATTTTTTCACATATTACACGGGTTAATTAAAACTTTTTTTTATAAAGGACTAATCAGGTAAAAAAGTAAAAAGCTTACTGAAAAGTCGAGCTGATTTTTAAATTGAAATAATTGTTTTTAAATACAATGCTTTTCCAGAATATATAGTCAATACCTTAAAAGGGATTACGACTGGTTAATAAGTGGGTACCAAATAAGGGTGATGTCAACAGACTTGATAAATCACGTAATATGTATGTCTTGTCTTGGAAGGTTTAATTGTGTTAAGTGAGTGGCAACGACGTATGGATTAGATCCTAATCCACCACTCATAACGTGACACCTAATAATTATGATAAAAGATAGAAAAAATAATGTTTACCAATCTAATTTTCTATTTGAAAATGCTTTTGTAATCATGTTCACTCCAAATGTAGAACAGAAAATTGTTTTAGATGATCTGCTTGTTTTTTAGTTTTTTCATCACTCTTCTTTTATAGAAAGGTCAGATAAAATGATGAAACTTAAGACTGCAGGTAAACTAATCGCTCTTTCTACACGTCGTTGAAAGTTTTATTACAAGATAAATGGGAAAGAGAAAAGAATCACAAATTCACAGACATCAAGTTTTCAAACACATATCTCTAAGTCGGTTAGAAATTAAAATATGAAAGTGTCAAGAGACCAGAACCGGTGGATACTGCAACTGAAGAGCCTGATGTTGACCACCCGGCCAAAGTCTCAGCCTGTTGTTTAATTAAATTAGTTAAAAAAGAAAAACGCTTTTCATGATTGTTAATAAGATTTTTTTTAATCCGTGTCCACTCCCAATTTGGAGGTTAAGGCTTCCTTATTGAAGTATCTTTATGAAAGTTTTTTTTTACGAGAACTGCGTAAGACAGTAGAATATTAGAGATAGGACAGAACTAGTGGTTAACTAATAGCTCTTGATACCTTCCGTTATTTAAGGATTGGAAGAGTGGAGTAGAATATTTAGACATCACAAACACCTACGACTCGAACATAAATCAATAAATCTATTGAATAAAAGTGCTAGTGTTAAGACTCGAGCCGGTGAGATCTGTCACGGAAGCTAATGACGTTGACCGCTGGGCTATGGGCCTAATGGCATGAATATCGTAAATATAAAGTTAATATATGTATAAATAGTACTAGCGTAAAATGATATACAAACTATGTCTGTATTAACCGAAGAAATAAATTAACCACGAACAGTTTCATAACATAAACGTACATATAGATAGTAAAACAAATATTATTTTCCGCGATGATACTATAATGTAATCACTTTTAAGGTGTTCACTGTCAATACTTGGTGGAATGGCATTATAATAAAAATAATAATAAAAGATTTTTAGTACTTTTTCCACTTCATTTTTTTTTTATTTGATCAGGACCGGTTTCGCTCCTCACGAGCATTATCAACTGATAAGGAAAATAAATTAAACAGTGCTATTTATACAAGTTAAATTGAAATCAAGAAGGTGTAAGCAATTAAGTTATTCACTTTAGTAATGTAGTTTCATTTTGTTTAAAAAAATCCCAAATTTTAATTGTGTTTATAATTGATATCATTTGCCACTTATTATTGATGATTTTTTAATTGTATGTTATAGGTGTTAAGCATTTTAATTTTGTGTAATTATAATGTAATTTGTAAATCCTTTTAATTGTTAGTAATTGCTTACACCTTCTTGATTTCAATTTAACTTGTATAAATAGCACTGTTTAATTTATTTTCCTTATCAGTTGATAATGCTCGTGAGGAGCGAAACCGGTCCTGATCAAATAAAAAAAATTAAGTGGAAAAAGTACTAAAAATCTATATATTAATAGTCGATAATGTCCGTCCGTCCGTCTGATTGTCCGCGATTTTCCCCTCCCCTCCTCCGCCCCAGCCCCGCTGTCGCCATTTTATTCATACCAAATACATACTTTTTTCGTTTGTATATGGTCGCGATTTCGCCTTTTCGATGACGTCAAGAAAGACGGTATTTATTATTTATATTATTATTTATTTATTATATATTATTTTTTATTTATTATTTGACTGCTCTGGGTCTAAAACGATTCTCAGGCAGTGTCTCGTCATAGTTGTGGAGATCAGAGATCGTTGGGTTAGAAGGAAAACATTCTAACCCAACGATCTCTGATATTCCACAACTATGACGAGACACTGCCTGAGAATCGTTTTAAACCCAGAGCAGTCCTGCTCGACGACCCTCCATAGATCTTATGTCGTATAAAATTGTCAATTTTAGCATCAAGAAAATGACTCTCTTTGTTTAAAAACAATTTGTATACTGTATGTGTGTATGTATGTATCCGCATGTGTGTGTACATGTACGGATATAGTATGGAGGAAGCATATGGAATGTGATTTGCAAAATAATGCATATGGAGTTCCCGTGAACTTCTTATCTCTGTAGTGATCGCGCCCTTCCGTCTGCGAACGACGGTAAGGGGATGCAATTTACAATTTTTCAAAATCTTTATCGATGAAGGAGACTGGAAGAACCTTGTCGCTGGCGCGTCCTGGTACTTGAAGCTCCATAAATTTGATATCCAAAAAAAATATATTTATTATTTATTAATATTATTAGTACTATTTAAGTATAATTTACGAAATTTCTGCTACTACGAAAAATAGTTATTAGCAAACCTAAACATTATTCCAAAAATTCAATAATTTACCAAATTTCTGTTACTACGAAAAATGGTTGTTAGCAAACTTAAATATTATTCCAAAAAATTAAATAATTTACAATTTAAATACTGCAGGGCAGGGCTGTCGGTATATGCCCCGAGATATATTTCTTTTACTATCAGAATTTCTGGCTTATTCAATAAATACGTTTGTAATTTATTTTTCACGCCAGTAAATTTTCTGACTACTTAAAAATGCAACAAAAATCCCCCCGTTGAGGTCAACGGGTTTACTGCTAGTATTTTATTATAATGTAATCAATTTGCTTTGATATATTTTTTGTACTTTCGTGAAGAAAAAACAGATACGTCATTTGCGTTTAGTATATCAGCATAACCTATCAGTGTTGTGGAGTGTGTAACGGTCCAGTCAGTGAAGCGATGCGACGTGATCTGTTCTGAAAAATGGGCACACCCTTTGTAAGAACCAGGCGTGCTGGGTGCCCGGTGGTGCCATCCGCATACTAAGGGCGCATTTGTATGAGATATGCTGGCAAAACGCTGCCTGCAACATTCTGTCTTTTTGTTTTATACTTTTGTGAGGTGAATACGTTTCAACTATAAAACGATGAGGAAAAGTATGTCTTTTATACCGACATAAGTAAATAGCAGCGCTTTTTTTTCGGGTAAATTCACTACAAAATGTTTGAAACGATTTTTGTTTCGAATGAACAGTATACGGTGGATGTTATCAAAAGATTTTTTAAGTAGAATTTATCGTAGAACCGTCGTACAACATTTTACTTTAAAGAGTGTACATAAAAGATAATATGATTTGAACAGGATGTGCAGTTTGCTATGCAGGCTTGGAGAGAAAAGTGGCGAGATCTCGGTTAGTTACATATCGACTGTGGAAAGGAAAATGGACGTAATCCACAGTTTTTTTTGATAATCACAATGTATCAAAATTGATACACGTTCTGTCAAAAGGATGCAAGCTGCAAATGCCGAATAAATATCTAAATTTAGCTTTTAAGTTTGAAGAAGATGAGATTCTAAAAAATTAAAACCAAGAAAAAAGACTGAAATAAAGATTTTTCCTAGACAACTTCTTTAATTGATATTCGATTGTGTCAATTAAACACCAGTTTAGAAGTCTCTGTGCACTTGGTTGTGTATAATTGATAATTTGTATAATGCCCAAAATCATCAAAACACATTTTTCGCGTCTCCTGTAAAATTTGATATGTGTGGGTTACGTCCTTTTTCCTTTCCACAGTCGATATGTTTATATCTTATATTGCAAGTATTAATTCTTTTTTGATTTAATTTTAATTGGTAGAATCTATTGAATTAAATTATCAATACAAATGTGCTACGAAATTTTTTTTTTTTTATTTGAGTGTATCATCACATATCCCACTGTAGTTTAGTTGGTTAGAGCTTGCTCTACCGATCAGGTGGGTCTGAGTTCGATACCCGGTAAGGTCAATGTCAAATTGGATTTTTTTCAATTTTAATTTGAGATCTAAGACATGGGTGTTTGTGAAGTCAATTCTCCTTGAGTTAATCTCATGTGATTTTCAAAAATTCTCATCGAGTATATCTCGTATGATCTTTCAACTTCAAAATATTTGACGCATTGGCGTAAGCTGTAATGTCAAATATTTTTTTTAAAATTAAAAAAAAAAAAAAAAAATATATGTACCTCAATTTGTATTGGTATCACAAAATAATTTAAATTTTCTCGATCATTTTATGATAAAACTTTTTACAACTTAACTTGTTAAAAACCACAAAATTTATTAGATTTCGAATCATTTCGTAGAACTGGTTTTTGCAAAAGATTCTGTTCGATTCGTTCTTTGCTTCATTTTGATACCTTTGCAAAAAATACTGATTTTATCTTTACATAGGTGTCGTTGGGTTTTCGGGTGTAAGAATTTACTTCAGACCCTCTTAATGGTTGAACAGTTGATTAAGTACGTCTTGGAGACCTTTTGATTTTTTTTGGGCCATTGGTACCTTGAATTATTCTAACTTTATGTAAGTGGGTATGTTTTGCGATGCGTGGAAGTTTTATTTGATATTCAATTGATAAACCAACTCGCAAAGCAAGTAATAAATTAAGAATAAAATATCCCAAATGAGTTAAACTAGTTCTATTTTATTTCTATCTGAGATAATTGGATTTGAAGATTTATACCGTAAATAAATGTGATTCTTTTTTAAAATGAATGCTTTGTATTGATTACCATGCTACCTTCGTACTAGGGTATCTAATCCCGGGATTGACAATTTTTCCAATCCCGGGATTCAACAAAAAAATGTGTATAAATTGGAATTCGGGATTGAGAAAATTTTTGCGATTTTGAAATCGTGTGATTTTTAGGAATTTACGGAATTCCCAAAAAATACTAAAATATACCTCGTTCAAATTTCTGTAATTTTTTCAATCCCGAAATCCCGGAATTAGTACTGTCAAAATCCCAGGATTTCGGGATCACAGAATTGGACGGGATCTATGACATCCATAGCAGTGGCGGTTGGTCAATGTGGCATTGGATCAATGCACCCCTTTTATATGCAGGGGCGGTTATATTTCATGAAATAATTTTCAAACATAACATTTATACCATTCACTCATTTTAAATTCTTCATGTACTTACTGTCTATAAATTTATTTTATTATAGACAATTTTTAGTATTTATTATAGACAATAAATAAATATAGAATTTAAAATGAGTGAATGGTATAAATGTTATGTTTGAATATAATTTCATGAAATATAACCGCCCCTGCATATACAAGGCGTGCATTGATCATATGCCACTTTGACCGGCCACCACTGATCCATAATACATCGGGAAACTATGGTCAGCCATACCTTAAAACTACTAATTTGTAGCTGTAGCTCTATGAAACTAAGCCATCGATATATCGTCAGAAACTATTAACAAACAGAGACAGCACAAAATCATAATCTGTGAAAAATTTAAGTATCGTAATAAATTTTATTGAAATATTACATAAACTGCCAATATTCGCCATTTTATTGAGGATCTGATCGTTAAAAACACTTTTTGACCATTTTCATATTTTACGGGCGTTTTTAAATGAATTGGATATATATTACCAACCAAAAAATACAGGCTTTAAATTCATATGAACAAAGCTTTGTACCATACCTCTGATATTAGAATTTATTGGAAAAAAATCCTTTATCGTTTTTTTCAATATAAACTAGAAACAGATTATTCATATAAAATTTTATCTTCAATATTAGATTCAAACTTCTTGTTAACTAACGACATATAAAATTTAAAATTTTGTTAGCTTAATGTTGCTATCAAACAAATGCGTGGAAATGATGAATTACAAAAACTTTAGTGAAACTTGTCTAGTTGACTGAAGTTTAAAATGTCAAATCATTTGATATGTGTTTGATATAAAATAAATCGTTTTTTTATAAAGGTTTTACTTAAATAATAAATTCATTGAATATATCTATATAAAAAAATTCACGCAATCGAGTGGAAAACGCTAGTGTTAACATATGTAAGGATTTTTGTATCCGTGAAAGTTTATGATGCTTTAGTTCTTTTTTACTTAAAATGATCGATCGAATCGAACATTTCTAGTTAAAATCACAATGATAGAAAGTTTTACTGAGAGACTTAATAGAGAAAACAATGTAATGGAAGCATTCAATTTACGACGTAGTTGAATAGAGCGAAGTGATCTTGTATTTGTCTTTGATTGACCTGTACGGTGTTTTTCTAAACTTTATACTGTCAAACATTGGGTCGCTTTTACACATGTAGAAATAATACATAGTGCGTGATACTTTTTTCACGCTGGTAAGCTTTTCTATTAAACTTACGAAATACTGTCACGAGCTTTCAAGCACAGAACTTATGTCAAACAATCAGAGATTTTGAAATTGTAGCTTTTACATCTCGCAGAAACTGCAGCGGACATACTCTGAGATCGATTTGGAAACATTTCGATCGTATGCTTTGGGTAAAAAGTAAATGACTCTGGGCCGCATGAGATAAGTCTTTAACATACAATATTCTTAATGTAACATGCTGATCATGGAACTGAGAAGAACTTAGAGAACTGAATGTTCGCAATTCAATACAATCTTACGTAGTTAAGCGTTTGAATTCTCGAGCGAGTAATTTTATACATTCATTTTTCAATAAATATATGATTTCTGGGTTGTATTTAAAGTGATTAATGTCGGAAATAATTTACTATTATAAGATTAAGTTGACATAATTGTATTGATGAATATTGAATTTTTGAGGTATGCAAAAAAAAAAATACGTCCTATAATAAACAATCTTTTCCATGTAAGCAAATCTTTGGAAATATCTGCAACACTCACACCGTAAAAAGAAACGTGCTACGCCAAACACCATGTGTATTTTATATGTCAAGACACGACGCTCATCCCAATGAAAAGATTTTTGAAAGGATAATATAAATAATATGTGTATTTTACAGAGAATGCTTAGAATAATAGCATATGTTGAAATACCTAGACTTTTTGCGAAGAAGTTACTTGACAATATTTGCTAGTCGTTTGTTCAACCATTTTGAATTTTAAATACCTTCAAAATGACATTTTTATTTGCGATACTGAGTGAACAACCTCGAGAGAATATAAAAAAATAAAGAAAAGAAGCTAAAATTTCTCTACCTTGGTCAGATTCTACGATTTGAAAGATAAGCTTTGATATAGCATTGGCAAAACATATGCATTCAAGACTTGTAACTTCTCTTGACACTCCATTCATTTTTTCTCCACAGATGTCACTATCGTGTGGTCCCTGATTTACCATCTGCAGTAAAAAAAACATTTGTTAAGGATAAGAATCTAGTACGAATGAATCGAGAAAATCAATATCTTGTACTTACTTATGCTTTTTATTCGAGCAAACAGTGTTTATAAGAAGAATATTTCATTTAAACCAAGAAAAAGCGGTGAAGTATAATATTTTAATTATGAAATTGTATTAAATAAAGTTTTTTTACATCGTCGAAAACTTTGTTCGACAATATATTCTGTGATAAATATTTAAGTTCATCTTTCAGGTTTATAATTTGTATTGTCAATTAAATTGATACTTTAAAGTGTGATGTAATAAAGAGTTATACAATATTATTTTTTTTCCATGTCTGTTTCCAATTTGAAGCATATGGTCTCTTAATGGAGGTATCTTAACAGAAGTTTTTGGACGAGAACTGTTTGTTACTCAGTTACTAAGCCTCTCTTTTGCATAGAGAGTAGTGGTTAACTAATCGCTCTCGCTACGCCCAGTTATTAAAAGATCGGAAGGGTACACAATATTTTTTATTATGATTTGATTATATCAACTTCTGTTGAGATATCTCCATCAGCAGAAATGTATATAAAAACATATCACATGAGATCCTCCTTAGTAAAAAAAAAAGTATTAACAGTATAATAAGGAACTAGCTGTAAGCCCGTTGACCTCAACGGGGGGATTTTTGTTGCATTTTTAAGAAGTCAGAAAATTACAAACCTATTTATTGAATAAGCCAGAAATTCTAAAAATAAAATAAATATATCTCGGGCCATATATCGACAGCATGCCCTGTAGTATTTAAATTGTAAGTTATTTAATTTTTGGAATAATGTTGAGTTTGCTAACAATTAGTTTTCCTATTAGCAGAAATATACCTCGTAAATTACCTAATTTTTGGAATAATGTTTAAGTTTGCTGACAATTTTTTTCGTAGTGACAAAAATTTCGTAAAATATTAAATCTTTGGAATAATGTTCAAGTTTGCTAACAATCATTTTTCATAGTAGCATAAATCGACCTCGGCGCATATATCGACAGCCCTGCAGTTTTAAATTGTAAATTACTTAATTTTTGAAATAATGTTTAAGTTTGCTAATAATCATTTTTCACATGCAAAATGGTATAAATTAATTGCACATTTTATCAAAACAAAATTATCAATTTTCCATGTTACAATCAAATGCATATTTATCAAATTAATCAGAATAAATTAACTTCACTAATTCACCAAACGGAGCTTATTTTTAGGAATATATGAGTCTTTAAGGGAACCAAACATAAAAATGGTGAAACTTTTCCATTTGACTTTTAAGTGCAATTACGTTTTCAATTAATTTTTGTGGGAACTGTCATCAACTTTTAATTTTATGTGAAAGTTTTTTCAATAAATAAGCATAAAAAAGTAATACAAAATAACTTAGATTATTCCACGTATTGTGCTACAAACTGTGACACGTGTTTCGCCTATTTCAGAGGCATCCTCAGACAGACTTACTTTCAGTAAGTAAAAGTAAGTCTGTCTGAGGATGCCTCTGAAAGAGGCGAAACACGTGTCACAGTTTGTAGCACAATACGTGGAATAATCTAAATTATTTTTTATTTTATATTCAAATGAACTTCCACAAAGATACCGACGAATCCATCGAAAGCATAAACAATGTATTTTAGAGAAAAAATGATTGAAATTATGCAATAAAAAGGGTGGGTTCAGTTCACTTTTTCCCATCATCCTAACTTGGCTCACTTTGCCGTATTTTAATCTCGTTGACCCCAATCTATCAAACTATTTCGCTTACTTTATTTATATTACTATTTGAGCATAAATTTACCTTGTCCAAAGCATAGACTCGTTTACTCGTTATTTAAAACAAAAGATACAAAACTTTTAAATTATCGGGATAAATTCTAAATACCCTCTGTTAAAAAGTAAAATATTTAATAGCCGTCAGCATATGACACACATGGAATATTTGCATTTAACTGTCGAAACTATATTATGTAAAATATACCACATTCATATTTGACAGACGTCACAATCTTGAATAAAAACAATCGAAGTCAGTTTGTGAATCACAAATATCGTTCCATTTTCAAATGCTTGATTTATATAATGTATTTTTATCGCCTTGATATTTATGACGTTAGCTCAGTTGATAGAGAGCTCGACTGGTAATCCAGAGTTCTGTGTTCGATCCACGGTCGCGGCGTTTTTTTGTATGAAATTTTTTCAGCGATTTGTATCGTCAAATAATAAACAGTGTATTGGGAAAATATGTCTTTAGTATGAATAAAAATATTGCGTCAGCGGAGCTTTGAGAAGGGAGGGGGAAGGGGCAGGGGGAGGGGATATCGCGGACAATCATTCAGACGGACGGACATTATCGAGTATTAATATATAGATACTTTACATTTTTTTGGAAAATTATTTATTTTACTTATCATTTTTTTCCGTTCGTTAAATATTATCACATTATTTAACAACTGATTCCTTCATGGCGTGGTGTTAAATACGATAAAGCTTTAAGTTTTGTTAAAGTTTATGATTTTTGGTAGAGCAAAATTTCAATTTGACAATGTAGACTAAATTCTGTAAAAGTAATCAATTAAACTGTCTCTTCAAAAAAACAAATCGATAAATTATAGATTTTTGTAAGTAAAAAGTTTTTTATTTTAAGCTCACACGATCAGTCACGATAAATTGACAGTGAGATCTTGGAAAGATTTTTCTTGTGGTCAAATTCGAACAAATCTGTAAAGATTACGTTATCGCAGTTCCACGATTCGCAGACCAATAACAATTGTCCGAAACCGTAATCGCTGTGCGAATCTTGAAAATGCCTACCGGCTTGACAACCCGATGGATATAAATAAATCAAGTGATTAGGAAACGTAAAAGTTTCCCCAGATTGGACATTGACGAATCTGATATGGGACTGAGAATTGTTCTGATTTTATTATTTTCGGGCAAATTTAATGGTGACCGAATATGTAAATCTTATATACGAGTAAAAGCACTTCTTTCTTTTAACGCCATTCAAGTAAAAAAAAGCTAAAGAAGTAACTTTAATTCACTCTGAAAGCACGTTTTTATTATATATACATATATTAATGTCTAAGTAAGTTATCATAAAAAATCGTAACGTACTTAGAAAGTATAAAGACTTTATTTTCGTATTGTACACATATTAGCAATAGACGTTTTATAAATTATTCGACTCGATTTTTTTATTTAAGTCGTTGAATTCGAAAAAATCCTACTCCATATGATAAAGCAGTATACAAAAACTTGAATTTAATAAAAATATGTTTGTATATTGTAACAAAATAACAATAAAAGAATAAAAGACAATCCAATCCACTTGTCACATAGAAAAAAAGTTTAATTCGGTTAAATAATTCAGCGATAAAAATAAGTGCTTGTGATAAGGATACTTTGTG
Organism: Himalopsyche anomala; assembly: GCA_031772345.1. NCBI lineage: Eukaryota > Metazoa > Arthropoda > Insecta > Trichoptera > Rhyacophilidae > Himalopsyche > Himalopsyche anomala. The sequence goes on from CM062833.1 coordinate 6,493,095, forward strand.
TCTGAGCATGCTTCTCAGATAAAATGTGTCATTCTTAGTTACTCAACAAGTGGAATAATAAGCGGATAAATTATTTTTTGTGTTGAAAATGAATTTACAGAAAAAGACGTTGCAGCAATTAAAAAACACTTAATCATAATTGGATTTGAAAAGATAATGTAAATACTTATTACTGGTCTTCATTTCGGTTTTTCACTTTAATAAATTCTTTTGTTGTAGAAATCAATATGAATAACTTTGATGGATAAATAATTTATTTTAATCTCAATCTTGAATGTTGCCACGTCTGTTCTTACATAATATATATATCGTAATATATTATGTTTTTACGTAGTAAACAACCTATTTAAGCTACAAATCTGTCCTACTTAAGGCATATAAATCAAGAGTTTTACGAGATAAACTTGTCTTGCCAAATTAGATAATTACATTTTTGAGCATATTTTCTAGATAAGATATACATTTTTAATGCAGAAGAGAGGTTTAAGTTTTCGCTTGACATAGAAGGCTTCGGAAGGTTGATCATTTATCTAGATCTGCAAGTTTGCCTGTTAAAGCTATCATTATAAAGTGAAGAAGAACTTGCAGACGAATAAAAAAAGCTGAGATTTAAGTTCACTATTTATACGGCGGCAAAACTTGAACGTCCATTTTTTTCCATTTTGTTTTCTGAAAGCAACACCAGACAAATTATGTACTACCCTATCAATATTACAAGCGCTAAACTAAAATATTCTTGTGTTCATTTATCGAACAATAATATTAAATAAATAATCTTGCTTAAAAAAGTATGTTACTAATTTAGAGGAAAGAGATTCCTAACAACGTTTTTCAACATTTCTTAATAATAACACTTTTGAAATTTGTCACTTATTCTCGCTTCTAAGCGACATAAGCAAAAGAAATAATGAATAATTGACATTTTAGTTTAAATATTATAAATAATATCAATAATAATCAATACAATGATTATTTTTATATGCATTAAACTTTTTTTTTCACAGTAGTTACGTATACTAAGCAGCGTATATAAAAATATAGAATACATAAAAAAGTTTGGTTTTCCTAATATAAAAAACTGTGTAATATATAAAAAAACAAAATTTAAGTATAAAATAGAAAATCTTGTAAAAAAATTGATTATTCTTCAAAATACTATTCACACATACGTATTTTAATTAAAACAATTTAATACTATTCATCGCTACTTGATTTTAAACGGGGACTTTTATGAGGGACTGTCTGACACGTTTATTGTGTAAGAATCTAATGAAGACTTTTGTTTGTTATTATCATCCTGTGTTGTTGATTTTTTTTGGAAGTTATCCCGTTATTTGTTTTTTTTTTAAATTCTGGGAACCGTGCTAGAACAAATAATTCGTGTAAAAATAAAACGTTTTTTTAGTAGATGTGTTATTTCAAAACCGTGTAAATATTTACATATTGCAAACTATGGACTCTTCTTTTATTTCTTTCTATACTATATAGAATATTTTACTCAGAATTTTCTAAATACATTTTTCAACTAACGCGGTTTTTTTCTATCCCATGTTATGGTTATGTTATGTGCGTGCTTTTTGCCGTTTTATCAAAGTTTTTTGTATGTAGAAAAGTACTTACTCACTTTTCCCAAATCACAAACAAATAGCTTTTTTTACTGGGATACAACAGCGTAAATAACACGCTTCTATAACAAATGGTGTTAAATAAATAAAAATATAGGTGTACTGCCCGGCTTCACCCTGGTTGTGTTGAGTTTCTGAACGCAAACACTTTACATACAAATATTTGCGTTTAAGTTGTTATACTGTTGTTTTAGTGATAGTTTATGTATAATGTTAAATCAATATAATATAACCGTAGATAGTATCCCATACACTCACAAAATACATTGTTTGATAATAATGTTGAATTTTAAAATGTTAAAAAGAGCACGGTTGAACAAGATATAGCAGCCAGAATAACATGTGAAAATGACACGTCATTCCTTTTTTATAGTATGGAATAAAGATTATAAAATAAATATTTAAAAAAGTACGTACTGTTAATGTTAAAGTTTTTCTCGTAAGACAACGTATTGAATTGTAGAAATATCCTAATTCAGGGGCTTAATGTGGAACTATAAAACAATGCTTTTGAGGAAACAGTTTTGTTTAAAATACAATATATTTAAAAACAAAAAAATACACTTCATATATCAAAAGTTTGCTTCTATAATAATGTTGTTTTGAATTAATATGATAGAAACATATATAACTAACAAAAATAAACGTTAGAGTGTAAAATATAGAGTAAATAATATTTTTTTTATTCCCAGAGTTATGATAATATTACGAATATTAGGAGAGTGTTCAGAGGAACAACACGTAAACTGTTTTAGTGTTTTTATCGTTTATTTAAGTGTAAAACTACTTTGTTTGGTTTATTAACAAGCAAATGAAAAAAGCGGTGGAAATAGAGTGCAGCTGTGAATTAGTCTGCGGTTACAACGTAAAACCATCCGATATTAACTTTTGAATATAAAATCCAGTGCATACCCAAGCGAAAATTTTCATTCGAACTAAATTTTTAATCAAAGAAACTCAGTATTAATTATTTATCTTGAAAAAAAAGATAGGAGCAAATAAAAGATCCAGAATTCATAAAAGAATCAAAAGTGTATTTATATTTTGTTTTATTTATTCTAAGCGAAATTTTTGTTTCATTCATCATAGCATACAGAAAATGGATTCCTAATGGGGCTCAATAATTTGTTAACGTTGTTTTTTCTTTTCTATTGCCGAAAGAAAATTCGGATGATATCAGGCATAGATTAGTTACTAATGAGATGATTGCTTTTTATAAGCGCATTTTGTTTTAGGAATAAGAGTGTGGAATGTTGACGATGAACGTATTTTAATTACAAATTCCTTTAGATATGTATTCATACATGTTAGAATTGGTGAGGAAAAACTTCGGAAATCAAAAAATCTATTGAAAACTCTGTATGTACTAGGATGCAAAAATATTGAACTCCGCAACAGAAGCTAACGACTTTGACCACTTACCCGGTGTAGAAATAAGGTGTAGAAAGAGCGATTACCTCACTACCAGTTCAGTTGTAGTCTCATCCTCCAATCCCTACTTTATTAGAAATAGAGGTTGTATAACTAAGTAACAACCAGTTCTCTTAAAAAACCTCTGTTAAAATTCCACAAGGGGTTCATATGTTTCACAATTAAAGCAGACATGGGTGACAAATATATTGGTTGAAAAATTAAAGTGTATTTTAATAATTTAACATTTTTTTATAATTTGGACTAACTTTCTTGATAATCAAAAAAAATGTGTTTTTTTAAATAATAATTAGGCGTTTTAACAAGAATTGGCAGTGATTGAAAATAAAACGTTTTAAAAATTGTTTTTTCAATCGATTTATGAATTTCTATTCGAAGGCATTAGTGTATGTGATGCCTTGAATTATCTTCTCCCTCCCATCCTATCATATAAACGTGGCGTATCAGGAGCGATTAGCTAACCACTAGTCCTGTAATAACACAAACGTAGCAATAATAATATTAAAAGGTATTTTTTCTACTGCGTTTTTTATGGCTTATAAATAAACAGATATTTGTGTACGGGTGTAAAAGTTGTACAAATTATATCATTATACTAGAAGTGTGTCTTTGAATATTATATTTGTTACCTTAGATGGTATTCAAATATTGTGTGCCACTGAAGAGATGGAAAATAAGCTCAGTAGTCGTCTGACAGTATGTAAAAGCTCGCGTGCTTTTGCAAATTTAAGCTTCGACTTGACGCTATAAAGTTGAAGGCGAGGCGAGGTGTTCAGCCTGCAATAAATACCAGCGCTGGTCCCATGTCCACAGTAAAACATTGGATTTTCCGGCTAAAACGGTCAGCCAGCTCGGCCGACCCGTAACAAAAACGGGACACACCGAATGAACGCCCATTGTACCTGGGGAGAAATAAATTTTCCCCCTGCACCCTGATGTTTACATTCTCCAACGTCGTTTTAATAAACTGCATAGTAAGAACACTGAGAAATATTGTTAAATTGGATAAAAAATGTTTTCTTTCAATTATCTCACGCTGAAATTTAAATATACTTACAAATATTATTAAATGTAGCTTAAAGCTGTATATTATTTCTAGTTCGTGTTAAATTAAATTAAATACGTTTTCACTTTTAGGGTATTCACTGTCAATACTTGGTGAAAAGGCATTCTATTGATAAAAACACAAGTACAAAGGAATATTGTGTTTTATTAAAATACGTTTTCATTTGTGTGTATGTTGTATATTATTTTCTGACAATGGTTTTGTGCTGAACTCTTACCAAATGATCAAGAGATGAAGTGAGCCCGCAACATAAATGGTGAAACGTTTTTCTTGGACTTTTAAGTACAATTGCGTCTTCATTTGTAGTTTTGGTGGATTACATATTTTTATTTTACGGAGATAACACTATTGCAATGTGTATTGACTGAGGTTACTTCACTCTTTCGATACTTTAAGACGTGTAGAATATTAAAACACATGTAAAATTTTTCTAAAATACCACTTGGCTCATTTCACTTCTAATGGGCTGATATTAAAATGACTAAACCTTTTGCTAATAAATACAATAAGTTGCGATTACCTCATTCATCGATATGGTGTATAATAAATCTTTGAATTATCGTCAAATATTAAACGGGTCATATTCAAATAAAAAAAATCAAGCATAATTTTAACTTTTAAAACGCGAATTTACTGTAATACTAGTAGCATATTAGCTAGCCGTATATGATTTTTTTTTACTGAAAAACAGATATGGTGACTAGGGTCTCCAATCCCGGAATCCCGTCCAATTTTGCGATCCCGAAATCCCGGGATTGGTATGGTCACGATCTCGAGATTTTGGGATCGAGACATTTTTAACAAATCCCATTTTTTTTAGGATTTTGGATTTGGAAAAAAAAACGAGTCACCAAAACTTTTATCAAATTATACACGATTTCACGTAGAGTACCCAATCCCGGGATCACAAAAAGACTCCAGGATTGGATACCCTAATGGCGACCAAATAATTAGTTATTTTTAAATCATGTGTATCATACAGATTAGATTGTTTTAACTGTCCTGTTCATACTTCCCTCACAAGTAACTTATGCATATGACCAGCTATTCACAAAAAGTATATTACGAGAAATAAAAAGATTATTGTTCGATATTTTAAATTTCAAATTTCAAACATTTTCTAAAGAAACTGAAATTACAGTTGATGTTTTATTGCTTGAAATGTATAATTTACGCGTATTTGTGTCCGATTCGATATTCACGAAAGCATTTTTGATAAATATTAATTGATGATCGTTTCTGTTTTAATATTATGTGTTTTCAATCATCGCTTGTGGCTGACGCAGAGTCTACCATATCATTCGCATCGTTGGCTACTTTGCTTACCTATCAGCAGATTCATCAAGGCATCAAATGGAATGCCTAATAAAAACAATTCGACGGAGCGGACGTAATTATCAATATTTGCACACGCTTTGAGGAAGAGGGAATACCTGATTTTTTTAGGCAGAGGTGTCTACACGAGAATTATAAGCTAACCCGAGGGATTTTTTTTTGGTTAATTAGTTCTTTTGAGCGTTAAATTTCTTGGAATTTTCATTTTAGTTTGTTCAAAGGTATCAGGTACAGTTGTTTTATGAAGGAAAAAAAATCAAATAAAATATCAAAAAAACGTTTTTTTTTTTAATTTGTTTATTTAGTATATCAACATCAGCATTGTGACAAAAACTGCGTCAATCTATCACAACTTTTTTGTTTTTTCTCAGCAGAAAATATTAAAAAAAAAAATCAAAAATATTTCCAAAATAAACCTAGATATATTTTTTTCCGCTCCCAATGTAGAGCATAAGGCCTCCTAATGAAAGTATATCAACAATTTTTTTTTTCTACGAGAACTGTTTGTTACTCAGTCGTTCAGCCTATCTTTTCCAAAGAAAGTAAGGATAGAATGATAAGGCTAGAACAGGAATAGTGATTAGATAATTGCTCTTGCTACACCCGGTTATTGAAGGATCGGAAAAGCCTTTGAACAAAAATCGATAAATCGATCGAAAAAATGCTGTTCGTACGGGGACTCGAACCAGTGAGATCTGACACGGAAGCCAACTACGCTAACCGCTACGCCACAGTGCCCAACTCATTATAAAACTACATATTTCACATCGATTCATTTGTTAGTATTGTCACTCCAAGATGTAATATAAAGGTTTTAAAATAAAAAAAATGTATATTTATTGTAATATTTGAAACTGGGATACTTATTTAAAGAAAACCGGCTTTCGACTGTCGCAAATTGAACTCAAGGTTTCTCAAAACCAACAAGCCTTGATAAGGTAGTATTTTGATTTATAACTTTTCATTCGTCATTATGCGTGCCATTCCTGATTTTAAAAAATACCTACCTCATCGGTTCCTAGAGTATAGAATAGTTGAAAATCAATCAACCCTTAATTTTTTTTCGGAAAACTGTTATGGTACATCGAGTAATGTAAGCACCGAGAAATCTATGATGTGTATATTGAGATTATGTACAATAAAAGCTTTGCTAAGGAATCCGAAGTAGCATAATATAAAATTACTTACGAGTTAAGTAATCAAATATTTTTTGTGACGTCTTTCTGTTTGACCAAATATTTATTTTATACTGAATCAATTAAAAAAAATGATAAGTGAACATTTTATTATATAGGATAAGTTTCCTTTCAAAAAGTATTACGTTAGTAATATTAAATTCGTAATTATTGTAACACCCTTATTCTATCGAGTTCTTGTAAAAATATTCGTTTCATAAAGACAGCGTCAAAAGCACTTAAATTCTTTTCATGAAAAGAAAAAGATTTGATTTCTTTATATTTTTTTTTATTACTTTATGAAGTAATTTTAATGGTTCATTACATTTTTTGTGACTATGTCGGTACAGAACCCTCACAAATGGGCGTGAATAAAAAATAATACAGAAACAAGAAAGTATGCTTTTAAGCGTTTCAAATAAAGCATGAAACGCAGGAAATTGCGCGAAAAGCGGTTTATAGACCGCTTACTTCACTTGTTAAACAGGGATAATGGTTTAAATATTTCATCTTGCTTTAAAAAGGGTACTCCCTGAAAAAAAACAAACATAGATATCATTACGAGAGGTATTTTGCTTGTTGGATTTTTATATATTTTTAAGTGCGAAAGATAACAATAAAATTTGAGAGAACACACTTAACTTGCCGCTACATTCAGCTATTGGTTATAAAATAAACCAACGCTTAGAAAATTCCGAGTGTTTATCAGAAACATTAAATGTTTTTTAAGAATTCAAAGTGATAAATAAATTTAACTAGATATTAATTTATTATTTCGATATTTAGATAGTTCATAAGTACTGTATTGATTTTGTTTTTAACTAAAAAAAATCGTAATTTTTTATATTGACTCAGTTAAAAGATTTGACGTTACCGTTTTATTATTATGTGTGGCTTATATTCCACCATTCCAGAATTCCACCATTCTTGAGAATGTGAATCTAAATGTTCCTGATTATTTTTTGAGAAATCGTGGACATGAATTGTTTGTTCTCCCAAGGTGTAGAACCAGCCTGCCAATGGGGATGCCACTGGGGAGAGCTTTAACTTTTTTTTCTACTGATTTTAATATTAAATTGTACTATTTTTTTTCTCCATTGTAAAAGTTTTAAATTTATAATTTGTCAACCTTTTGCAATGTTAATTAAATAAATAAATAAATATTATTTATTTTGTTTATTGTACCAGAAAAGCTATGAAACAAAGTAAATTTTCTAGTTTTGTACTATGTTATATTATTATTTTCAATTTCCTCGAGGCAGTACAGTTTTCCATCGACAATTATATAAAAACAATGATTTCGATCATTTCATTATCATTATGATTATAAGTATAATCAACATAATTCTTTAGACGGTTGTATTTTTATTGATTATAGAAACTATCTGATAAAACTTGTGTAAGCCATTATTGCTCAAAGATTTGTTTTATGAATGTTTAAAAAAACGGAATAAACTGTTATAAAAATAAATCAAGAAAATTACTACAATTTTGTCATTACGTTTAGTATAATTGGGAAAGTTTTACCACTAGCTTAAAATAAATTAATGAATTCTTAACTGTAATTATGATAATGTAACAATTCTGCAGCATATTAGTTTTCATGAGTTAACTTCGTTTAATAATCATAATAGATAAAATTTGTAAATAATATATATGTATAGCAATCTCGGCCGTATGATAAATAATAGAATAAAAAGAGCTTAAAGAAAAAAATACATCTAATGGCTCGGGTGTAGAATGTAAGCTAATAAAAGTAAGTTTTTTGAATTTGCGAAGATCACATTTAAAACATACACTATTGCATGTTGAAAAAAATACAATCTATGTAATATACTTTTGTTCCTTCGGTCGATTAACTAGGTGATAGTTACAATCAGTTCCTCAAATGCTGCAAGATAGAGTTGAAGATTTACGTTATGCAATACTTGGCCAATGATACAAATTCTATATGATATCATATTAAGAAAGTGTGCAAAACGCATTACCCATAACAAGCTTGTAACTAGGGCTTTCAATTAACCGGACATTTCAGCTAACCGGTTTTCGGTTTTTTTCAGATAAATTAACCGGGTAACCGGTTTAAACCGGAATTGTTAAAAAAAAACAATTTTAGTACCACACTAACCAATGTTTTAAAAAAAGTATTTTGATTATTTGAAAACAGCCAATAAGTGCATACAATTAGAAAGTAGATAAAAATATCGCTGTTTTTGTAAATAAAATAAATAAAATGAATAATGCATTCAAAATACGCTATCATTACTTCAAATAAAAAGAGAACGCTAACCAGATGTTGCTCACGGTAACATTTCTTTATTAACTATCAAATGACTTTTTTTCTGTCAACCTAATAAGTTTCGCCGTCCTGGAAGGTCAGACTTCCTCAGGAGCGACAAAAGGCTGACGAAACAAAAGAGGAAGCAAAACTAGTGGCAGAAGACACCGAATAGTGGTTGATGGTTATATACCCTAAGTATAACCAGCATCCTGCGCCATGTTCTGTCAATATAAGAGAAAAGTGTTGATATCTTGCAATAAATAATTATTTAATTTATTCAAAGAGATGTAATGTAATTTTATTCATTTTACTCGATTGCGAAGGAATATCGTGAGTGATATTTTTTGTGCTTCATGAGTCAGTCAATTATTTAATCTCAATCGCCTCTTACTTGAAGCCCTGTCATTTGATAATAAAATACAAATAAGTAAACATACATTAAAAACATTTGTTAGATCTGGCTGCAAATTGATTTTGTTTGACGATGATGCAGTAAACAATGTATTATAAACGTGTTGAATATTTGTTTTTGTTTGTTCGAAATCTAGTTTAAAATGAACACCAAATTTTAGAGCTTTAGTCGACGTGCAAAATCTTCGCAGATATTTTAGTGGCAGAACTTCTACTATAAAAGCTGTTGCAGGAAACTTTTCCGATAAAATATCCCATCGGAGCGATTGGAAAACTCGAACTATTAAGTTTTCCAAACGTGTTTTTGGTGGGAATTCAGATTTTTCTTTCATTTAAATCGAGTGTGTTTTATGTCATTAGATTAGCCATTCCTTTTCATTGTGCTGCCTTTTATTTTTTTCTAAGCGTGCTGTGGAAAAATGTTTTTTTTTTTATTACGTCGTTTATATTTTTATCAACGAAAACAACTTTCACGCAATAAACTTCACACATGTAAATACCTTTTTACAGTGATTTAACACAATCTTTTGAGAGAAGTAAAGTCTGAATACTTCAAAGTATTTGCGATGCTTCAATAAAATTATATTTGTTTTCTGCATACTTAATATATTTTTTGTTCAGATATTTGATATTTTATTTGAATGAATCATTATTTTAGAATTGTATTTGTGAAAGCAAAACAGAAACAAAAAAACCAATGAAAATCTGTCTCTTGTTATGTTTAATATATATCATCGTAAGTATTTTTTGTCAAGGCTTTTGTATACTCGAGCATAGACATTTATCATTCAGCACTATTAGATGTAGTAAGGGGACAGGGTTACCAGATTTTCAAAATCACAAATCAGGACACTCACTATTTCGAACGATCAAAATGAAAAAGTAATTAAAGAATTAGGAAGAAATGTGGGAAAAATACATTTTTATAATTCAATTATAATAGATGTATACGGAAGATAATACATAAAAAAAAGTCATATAATAATCCGAAGGAATCAAAGTTTATTCTACAATTTATTGATTAGATACAATTACATGAATTACATTATGACTTGAATTCAAAAAATGTGTACAATAATTACAGTTTCCTTCGAGTTCCGATGGGGTGAATTGACATAGGAAAATCCTTTTTATTTCAACCATTCGCTAGATACTAATAATATTTATTTTTTAATATATATTTTTTTTTATATTTTAAAATCAAAAAAATAATTGACATTACAGCTTACGCCAATGCGTCAAATATTTTTAAAGTTGAAAGATCATACGAGATATACTCGATGAGAATTTTTGAAAGTCACATGAGATTAACCCAAGGAGAATTGACTTCACAAACACCCATGTCTTAGATCTCAAATTAAAATTGAAAAAATCCAATTTTGACATTGACCTTACCGGGAATCGAACCCGGACCCACCTGATCGGAAGAGCAAGCTCTTGCCAACTAGACCAAAGCGGGCGACAATAATATCTAACGAATTTAATAATCTAATAAATTCAACGAAAATAGTAAGCAAATTCGTCTGGGGTCACTTTGTACCACGTCGCTCCTCGATCTTATTTTCGTCATTTAGGTACTTAAGTGTTAAAAGTGTCAATCCAAGCTTTTTTAGCTTGTTTAATAATATGTTTGCCATCTTTGCTGGATAATTTTTTTTTGAAGTCATTACAATTGTAATCAAAATTATGTTCGTAAAAAATAGTACGCCTGTTTGTCAACAAAAAATAAGCTAGTCTCTTTAACTATATTCGTACATTTGTGTACATATATATACACATTTTGTCAAGTTTTTGTTGGATTTTTTAGAGGCAATGCGGGATTCCGAATTTGTCTGTTGAACACAGAGTTGTCGAGACAGTCCCGTTCAAATATGGACGTCCGGCAACCCTGTAAACTGTAAAGAGATGATATTCCAAAGGTAATCGCAAGTAGCCAGCCACTTGTTATGTGTAAGATATTATTTAAGTTGAAGTTGAATATTTATAATGAATATCGATGGGAAACGGCATTGTTTAAAAAAATACTCTCCATTTATTCGTATTCAGTGTGGCAATTTACAAATATATATATTTATATTATCATGTCCGCAGCAAGTGTGGTGCATATGGACTCATAATGGAGTTTATCGCAACAGAAGTGTTTCTACTAAAACTAAATATTACTTAGTTGCTCAACCTCTCTTTTTTTCAAATAAAGTAAGAATAGAAGGATAAAGATAGAAAAGGACTAGTGGTAAGGTAATCGTTCTCGCTGCTCTCTGTACCAAGGATAAGATTAATGGAAAGGTGTTTAGGAAATCAAATACACTCATGCTTTTGAAAAGAAATTTATAAATCGACTGAAAAATTAATTTATAAAAACTGTCCGTACTGGAATTCGAATTCGTGATCTTCTTAACCGAAGCCAACTTGATTACTAGACCACGCAAGCGTGTATTACTTAAAAACAATGATAATTTATAAATCCATTTTACCATAATTTCTTGGATGTATTGAATTAATAAAAAATATTATTTTCGCTGGTAACACTTAAATGACATAATGCGTCATTTTCTATTGATTTCATATGTAGAATACAATCAGAAATTACTATGTACACTTATTTGCTTTTTTGTGTGTTATATGTTTTTTTTACCTGGTCACACTGAATGGTGCATTCATCTACTAAGCTTAAATAAGATATTAAATCTGACCTTTACCTTTTCCTGTTCTAAGCTCAAGAAATGCGACCCCAATACCCACATTTTCTTAAATATCTATTTTAATATGGGTGATACAATGTTCATAATTAAGGTATTCTTATATCATAGTTTTTTGGACTTTTTGTAGGAGAAAAAAAAATATTCGATCGCTAGTTCCGTCTCTATTAAATAAAACAGAAAAGAAAAAATCAACTAAATAAAAAAGATCCTCAAAGTAGAACAAAAAACGGATTGATGTGTACGAAGCTAAAGATAATAATTTATGTATCCTCGAATACTATTCTCAAAAAAAACACAATATCTTACTTACATCGATGCCTCATTTTATAAAAGTTGTGGTAACATGAGAAGGCGCGATAAGCGGTCGCTCGTAAAATAGCATTTGCAATCATTGGTGGGCTAAATCTCGTCAGTTGAGATTTCATATGTGTGCTGGGATGACGGCTTTTTTTCGCGCAACTTAATTTTTTTTTTTAAAAATCATAGGAATAAGGCTAATAATGAGGAAACCACTGGGGTCCCTAAACAACCCCCCATCGGAAGAGAGGTATTCTTCCAGTCTCCGAGCCGCGAGTGTGTAACAATGTGAAAGCAGTTAAATTATCATGAGTTAACGATGGATATCGCATTTGGCTGATGATTTGATAGGCGGTATAGAAAAATCTTAAAAACACATTTTGACACCGAAAGAAAGTTAGCAAACAATCTGTATGTGAGTCGAAGAAGAGTCTTGCATGCGACTTTGACTTATCCTAAAAGATTGATGGACAAAAGTTTTAAATCTTTTTCGCTCTTCGCTTTTCTCAGTGCCCGAAAGTGCGACCACGAAGATCTGACACAATACATATAACACCTAAAATACTTTACCCATACGTTGTGTCACATTATAAAACGTTTAGAGAAAATAGTAAGTCGCTGGAAGTCGATCATATTTTTTTGTATTTTTTATATAATGACTATTGAATACGTGAGCATTTTGAATTTATAGTCACTTTACTAAATGAAATTGGTACGTCGGTTTCTTTTGTACAGTATTTTTAAAAATATTATACGTCACTACAAAACAACATTGTTTGGACACTGCAGGATTTATTCTCTTGCACATTTTTTAACAATTCAACTTTGTGATAAAACATTAAAAAAAAATGTTTTATTGGCATTTTGGGAGATTAACGATTTACACTTTTATTTAGATATTTATTATATTTTAAACGTTTGAATAAGATAACGATTGTCTTTAGAGTAATTCCAAAAATTTTAATTCATATTTTATCTCCTAAATTTTTTTTTTTACAGAACTGCTTGTTACTCAGTTGCTCAACCTCTCTTTTTCCAAAGAGAGTAGGAATAGAAGGAAGGGGCTAGGACAGGACTAGTCTTTAGTTAGTGGGAGGGGGGAATTCAAGACATCACATACATTCATGCCTTTGAACAGAAATTCATAAATCGATTGAAAAATCAATTTATAAAACTGCCCGTACTGGGATTTGAACCCGTGCCCTCCGTAGCGGTAGCCAACGATGTTGACCACTCGACCACACAGGTGGCCTAAAAATTAGTTTATTTAAATCTATACTGCTGTTCAAAAAATGAACACTCTTTTTTACTAATTGGATCGGAATTGTAATGCTGGTGGTTAACAATAAGTAACCATAGACAAACTTACTGATTATTTTTACACACTGTAATACATGTAACATTCATTAACGAGTCAAAAAGAGTTTTCTCAAATTGAAGGCACAAATACATTTGTATTAGGGTCTCATTATTTTCGGATAAAAGATCGGCAAGCGATGCTATTTTGTACTGCATTTCGCAAGCTAAGCGAGGCCTAACTGAATGTAGTTTATTGCATTGGATTTTAGTTTAAGCCAGTGGTGCTACAAATATTTTTAAGCCAAGTGCTACTTCTACTAAAAAACATTTTTTAGGTATTCTTGATAATTATAACGTAATCTTCGCCTTTGTTTTTTCATCGCATTATGAAACTTTGGCTTGGTTTTATGTATATTTTTTAGCTTTTCCACAGTAGAAAAAAATCATTACCCTACATATTTTTAATTTAAAATTCTTATAATAGTAACAGGGCTGTGGAGTCGCGTAAAAAAAAGACTACTCCGACTCCGACTCCAGCTTTAAAATAATTAACGACTCCGACTCCGAGGATTTTTATCAAAAAAATCATTTTAATTTTTATATATGTATACCACCAGATCATCTTTAGTCAGCCAAGCAAGAAATGTTAACACTTTTGACTATTTTGTTTAAATACATCAAATATATTTTTCAAAAAAAAATCGAACCGCTCATTTTTCACGACTCCGACTCCGGCCAAAATACCGCGACTCCGCGACTGCGACTCCGACTCCGACTCCGACTCTACAGCCCTAAATAGTATTGTCAAAAAAATTATCATATTTAAATAAAAAAGAGTGTCCAAGCTATTCGCACGATTAATTATTTGACATGACTAAAATGATGGATAAAGGAAAGAAAAAGATTTTTTTGGCCACATTCTGTAGGAATATTTGCATGATATTAACTTTTATGATTATTATTTACGAAAATTTAAAAGATATTTTGCGTTTTCGCAATACTAGAATCATGTTATGCTTGACGATATTAAAATAACGTTTTATCTTTGTGTTATTAATTAATAAGTGTTTGATGTTACTCCCAGAACACGAAACAAAGAGGAAAATCGTCGTTTATTTTCTACAAGCCAGTATCTCATCTATTGTCAATTTTAAGATTTTAATGTAACAAATTCAGAATTTCAAAACACACCAATTCCTTAAAATTGCATCCCAAAAAATATATACTCATTGTTCAACCTAGTACAAAAACGTTGAAAATAATATGGTCATGTGCTATGTTAAGCATGAAGGAGAGAATGCTATGGATGAAAACGTTTTTGTTTCCTTCCTTATTAACTTCCTCAAAGATATTGAAGAAAAATCCATTCCAATTGTGTTTTATAGCGAAAGAATAAAAAACACTTATGTATCTCCTTAAAACTTTTACTTTTTGAGCTACGAGGTTGTAGAAAATTACCGACGATATTACGATGGTGTAGAAATAGCCGATAAGTAGTAATAGTTTGATAAGGAGTTATGAAGCATATAGAATTATTGGTCAAAAGTTTTTCAAAAGAACTTATTAAGAATGATATTTTTTGAAGATGCTATAATGTTAGAAGCTTTAGAGATTTAAACATATAACTCATGGGGCACCACTTGTGCTCCACTGCTATAAAGCTTGTATAGGTACGAAATACTGTATAACTTTGGACATTGCATAGTCTGACATTTCTCTGCAGTAATTTTTCACACCGCTCTCTGCTTTTAACTCAAATGCGTTGTTAGTATAAAATGTATTGTTCTTTAAAAGCCACACGTTTTGGCTAAATAAATTCTCACCTATTTATCACTAAGTTCAAAACAACAAAGATCATAGACCCACACACCAATAATTGATCATGTAAAAAATAACACAGTTTATTAATACATAATAGAAATATTCACCGCTATATGTAATGAATATAATTTGAGGTTATTTTCTTTTCTAGGCCAGGGGTTCAAAAAGTATGTTCCACGCTTCAAGTATGTCCTGCATGACTAATGTTATATCTAGTATCTCCATTAGTATTTTTTCTTGATAAGGAGTAGAAAACTTTTTACTTTTAAATATCTTCCGAAATATGGTCCGACATTTTGATCAAATTACTTTCTTATTAAAAAAAATGAATTGTGAAAAAATCTACAATGATCATTAATAGATCAAACTTCAGATCAAAATAACATACAATCAAATTGCATTGGTTTTAAGTATTTATACTTACGCCTAGATTGCAGGATTTAGTTTCAAACAAACAATTGGATAAATTAAATGGCGAACAAAATTAAATATGACTTTTTGTATATTAAAAAGTTTAAACCTAATTTTTATTTAGTTACAAAATATAAATAAATATAAACAATGAAATTTTAATTTAATTGTTTTTCTCATGTTTTTAAGAAACAGAAAATATTTACAAAAAATGGGTGGCCGGCTAAATATTTTTGAATTCAAAACTGTCTTGATGTTTGATGCAAAAAAAAAATTAACCTCTGTACAAGACGATTTGTTAGATCTCATCTAAGATTTATTTTGCCTTAGGCTAGCAGGTATTTAAAAAAAGTATTTCTGACTACCTTGGATATGCAATAATGAAACTTGCAGTTGAGTATGTTTCTATATATGCGGTTTAATAAAGGATTTGCGACAGTGCGGTCGATTATTAATTATTACTGCATGTATCCGTGTCTTGAATGCATACAGCGAATTAACAGCAGAATTATCGCTAGACATGTCAGAGTGAATTCACAGATGTCGCTTTCTATTCGATCTCGTGAGAGATTTATTATATCATTGAAGACAGCTTGTTATCATCCGAGGAATCTCCTCTTGTTTTACTATTATATATTTTGCTATATAATATTGTTAACTTGACTATGTTCCGCATAATACAAGTATTCTGTAAGAAGTGAAAAAGAGTTACATTTTAAAATAGTCAAAAGAATACCAGTCTTTAATTATTTATATTATTAAAAAGACAATATTCTTTTAAACTTTATTTAAAAAGGTCAGGACTTGTTTCGGTCATGGCGAGCATTGTTAACTGATTCGAAATCGGTCATGACATTTTAAAATAAAATAGAATTAAAGTACAAAGGAATATTTTATTTTTTATAATGCCTTTCCACTAAGTATTGACAGTGAACACCCTATTTATGACTATTTTATGTGTTTTGTTTTTTAACAGAAACCATTTAAGAATTTATGTTAATTTTGCTGTATTTTTTTATTTTATTTAAAAATACATACATATATATGCCACTGTCAATTCTTGATGAAAAGACATTATGTTAAAAATAAAATACCTTTTTACAAAACATTTTTAATCAATATTGTTTCGTTAATCACGAGTATTCATATCATACTAAGATAATTAAATTTGTAATGAGAAAAAAAAATCACTGACCTTTTCTTAAAAAAAAAACTGAAAATAGTACAAAAATCGAATAAAAGGTGTCTTGAAAAAACTGTGGGTTATGTCATTTTTCTTTTCCACAGTTGATACATACTTATGTACTCTTTGTCAGGAGAAATATGCATTTCCTAAACTTACTTCATGATTATTAAGTTAAAACCTGATCCTTGTTTAATCATAATCCTTTATTTTTACATTAGTATTTGTGACTCTCATGAAACTGTTATTAATTAATGTAATTAACATATTCTATACCTAAATGAGTTTTGAGCTCTGGGAGTCTCTTTTTATCAAGATTTCAAGTAATGTTTACCGCCACTAAAATGTGTTTCTTTTGGTGAGGTGATCAATTGCATCACTTCACTTTTCGCACGACTAGCGTGCGTCTATTTCTCCTGTCCTGTGATTTTCAAGAAGATGGAGGTATTTGTACTGTGTGTGCGTTCCAACAGATGTGCATTATCTCTTTTTTTATATTATATACAAGCTTATTTGCGAGAAATCGTCGTATTTATAATATAATGTTCATTTGCTATAACGCATGCTCTTAACAGCATTGAAACAAATAAAAATACATGACATAAATTCACACATCTCTTACGATAAAATTTCCACAAAAGACCTTTTTTGCTCAAGTATTAAAACCTCGCCCATAATGCAGCACTTTGTACAAACAAAAGATCCCATAAAAAACTGACACAGGTTTTTCGCGCGCTCAACACCGCCCGCCATGACACTCGTGCGCGACATCTGTGTGGCAGATAAATAACGAATGAAACGGCGGTTACCATTGGAGATTTTACAACATACTAAAACATGGACACTTAAAAATACGAAAATTATTCATACGGGCCTAGGTACCTGATGATTGAAAATTTTATTTTATTTTTCGCACAATGAATTTATTGTTACGTCTAGATTTTATGCCTTGTATTAAAGTTATATCAGATATATTCAAACTAAATCACACTTAAGATTGATTTAAATTTTGTAATATTCAGAAATATTTATTAATTGTTATGCTATTGAAACGAAATGATGAATCTACACTACCAGACTTAAATATAAGTGGTCTTCAATAACAATATCGACTGTGGAAACGAAAAAAGACGTAGCCTACAGTTTTTTGAAAACAGGTTTTTTTCAATAATCACAATGTATACAATATGATTGAAAATGCCAAAAAATAGTATCTATATTTAGCTTTTAAGTTTGAATAAGATGACCTTATAAAAAATTAAAACCAAGAAAAAAGACTTAAATAAAGGTTTTTCCTAGACAAATTATTTAATTAATAATATATCATTTCAATTTAACACCAGTTTAGAAGTCTCCGTGCACTTCAAGGTTTTGTTTAATTTATAAATTTCATATGGCTCAAAATCATCAAAACACGTTTTTTGCGCCTCCTGTAAAATTTTAAATGTGTGGGTTACGTCCTTTTTCCTTTCCACAGTCGATATGAATTTTAACGTTTTGTTTATAGCAATGTGGTATAGATAGCGGTAGGCTGCTAATGTGTTAACAAGGGTTTCGCTTAATCTCAAACAAATCTCAGTGCTCTGGGGAAGAAGTGAATACTTTTACCACTCCAATCAAGCAATTGATTGTTACTCAATATGTAACAATCTGCAATTTATCGTAAACTTATTAATGTAAATGGCTAAAAATGTACTACTATGTACACTGAAGCTGTTGTAGATAAAATATAAGTCAGGAGGGGCTCGCCGACCTTAGTAAAATTTAACAAGGAGCTCTGCAAGCCCTTCCGAGTGCCCTCCAGCCCATCCCTGGACATTTTGGCATAAGCCATCGCTAAAAAGAGATATTAGCAACACGCCATCGCCAGAACTTTTTGCATTACCGTCCATTATCGTCAACACAAGTAAAAAGCCAGAAAACGGCCAATGACGTATTCTGCGCAGTGAAACAGAAAATACGATTACGATCATAAATATTAGTTATTAATTGTTTTTATCAACTATTTCCATTCATGAAAAATCATTTAACAGAGAAGTGGATTCTTTTAAACCATGTCCTCTCCCAATGTGGAGCATATGTACTCCTAATGGAGCTTATCTCAACAGAAGTATTTCTACGAGAACTGCTTGTTACTCAGTTGCTCAATTTCTCTTTTTCCAAAGAGAGTAGGGATAGAAGGAAAGGGCTAGGACAAGACTAGTGGTAAGCTAATCGCTCTCGATACGTCTCATTCATAGATAAGATGGGTGAGAGGGGGGAAATCAAGACATCACATACATCCATGCCTTTGAACATAAATTCATAAATCGATTGAAAAATCAATTTAAAAAACTGTCCGTATCGGGATTTGAACCCGCGCCCTCCGTAGCCGAAGCCAACAACGCTGACCACTCGATCACACTGGCGGCAAGTATATTTATCAAAATAAAACGTAGTTTTGCTTATATTATGTTCTTATTCTCCAATTCAATGTAATGATCAGGACCGGTTTCACTCATGAGTATTCACAACTAATTAAGTTATTTGTCACTGATTTTTGTGATTTTAAATTGTCTTTTATAAATATAAAATAAATTAGTTTAAGTTATGTCAGGTCCGTGGCACAGTGGTCAACGTCGTTGTTTTACATGACGTTTCTCACGGGTTCAAATCCCAGTACGAGCAATATTTTCTCAATCAATTTGTCGATTTTTGTTTGAGGGCATGCTTGTTTGCGATGTCTAAAAAATCTCTCAAATTCTAAATTGACGGGGTGATCAGCTAAACATTAGAAAAAAGAGAGGTTAAGTAACTGAATAACAAGCAGTTCTCATACAAAAATCTTCATTTAGAGCATATATGCTTCCACTAGGGCTTGTCGGTTTTCAAAAAACCGGTTTTTTGTGAAATTTGCGACATTCGAAAACCGGTTTTCAACTTTGTAATCGGTTGTGCCGAATTTCCCATAAACGAGTCTAAAAAAAAAAGGACAGAAAATTTGGATATTTTATTTGATGGCTTAAGACCATGTGCCCCACACCCCAGCGAAATGGTATTTTTGATATCAGTAAATTTTGTTACAAAACGATCAGTGGACGCTTTGTGTTTTCTTATATCATTTTTTCTGAAGAGAAACACCAAATTATTTCTTGTTGTGTATTATTATGTACATATATAAATAAACGACATAAAAAAATTGAACCATTTCTCGCTATTAATTTAATTATCCATTTTTTTTGTAAAACTTCGAAAACCGGATAAAACTGGTTTTCAAACAATATTGACATTAGAAAACCAGTTTTTTTAAAAGTCGGTTTTTGTATAAGTCCTAGCTTCCACATTGGGTGTGTACAATAATTTAAAAAAATATACAATGATTGCAAACTGCTGTGATTGCAAACTGGTGATTAAATAAACTAATTAATAACTGATTTTGATTGAATATGTATCCTATGTTGAAATACAACATTATGAAACAATGATATAATCCTCATTGAGTGATTGAAGATTCTTAATTTGACGCCAAAAAATGTTTCTTATAGTCGTTATTAATATAAAACGTTTTTCATATCTTTTGCGGGACAAAAATCTAAGGTTTTCTGAATGATACATGAAAATAAATACGTTTTACCAGCACATTACATTTATGTTACTTTTTTTTCAAATCCCTGGGGTAAAATTTCACGACGAAAAAAGTCCGCCACGATTCGTAATTTCTCATTTTTATTACCTCACTTGAAATCTCCGAAAATTTGAACGATGAAATTTTTGTTGCCCTACATTTATTAATATTATGTTTTTTTTCCTTGTAATTATTATTAATATAGGGGGCGGCTATCAAGGTTTAATTACACGGGCATAGTATGTGCAAAGAGTATAATAATAAAATGCTTGTAAGTACTTGTACTAATAACAGTAATTTCCAAGGCAAAACAATACTTATTTCAAAATGAAAATAAAATTGTTATGCGAAGTAAAATATTTTGAATGCTACATTGAAATGTTGCTCTCAATTAAAAATATTAAATACAGTAATAATGCTAAAAGAAAATTTGATATTTTTGAATTTTTAGTTTTAAGTAATGAACGCTCTGTTATGTTTTTTTACTTAATAGTCTGATATAATAAATAGTATATAAAAACTATTTACGTTTAAAATATGTTAATCGATTTTTAAAAAAAGATTACGTTATTGTTTAGTTTGTTAATGGTTTTTATAAAAACTTTTGTCAATATTGTCAATAATTTCAGCAAAATTTATCATACAATGGTTATGTCTGAAGATGCCACTCATAATTGCAAAACGTGTATCACATCTAGCAACAATCAATCAATCGTATACCAAATGTATTATTTTTTGTTTTATAAAATTACAATATACAAGTTTTTCAATTGATAGGCGTTATTCTTCAAAATACTTTTACTCGTATCGAATCCTGTATAGAGTCGAACGTTAAGCGATGGCCGCGTTTTTAATAAATTAGGTCTTCTCAGCTAGTGCCGTGTATTTCTGTGTTGAAAGCTGAATCAAATATTGAAAAAATAAGCTTTAAAGCACAACATAATCTTTGTCGGACTATTTGTATTCCCATTCACCGAAAACGTTATTAACCATTCGCTTAAAAGTATAGTTTTATCCCTGCGAGCTTTATGGTTATTTTTCACCCACATAAATCTGGTAATCTTTTATTCGCAAAGACATTAGGATCATGCTCTATTGCGGCTCACAAAGAGATCCCTTTGAAAAAAGGTCATAATATTATTCACAGCTTACTTATATAATTCTGGGTCCTCTTTCAAATATTCATAGTTTCTGTGGGAGGCGTTGGCTAAACATGGCTGCAGTCCGGTCAGATGAAAAATTAAATTTATTTGAATGAGCAATATTAAAAATAGTATACGATTTTTTTAAAAGCATTTTATGAGGATGATGAGTCAGAATAAAAAAAATAATGTCTGCATTAATTAAAACTAATTAATTGCACATTGACTTAGAGGCTGCAGGGTAATGTGGTACAAGCGTAATGCTTCGAATTTTGACAGATCGACCACTTCAACATAGCTGTTTCGTAAAAAAAGTTTGGATTAATTGATTACACAACTACTTGGTACAACTATATTGTAACAAAAAATCAAACGATGTTTTTCTTCAAGAACTATTAGGTATAGTATCAGAAGAAAGTTATTTCCGTTACAGTTACAGTAAAACAAAAATAGCTAAAAATGATAAAACCAAAAAATGTTTGATATTAAATGATAGTCGCTAATTAATTAAATTTAATGAAATAAAGAAATAACATTTTTTTAAAAATTCGATAGTAGACGCAACTTTTGCAAGAGCAAACTCATGACTGAACGCAAGGTATATAAATACATTGCATTGCTGTTGTAAATTAACGATGTATCGAAGCACGTGCCTTCAAAGACTGTTTTGTTTCATCAAAGACGTATATGCTATGCCAGAATTGATTATCTTGTGACTAATTATCTAACGCAGCCTCTTCAACTTGTTTTTAAACAAAAAAACATTTCCAGATTACAATTTTTTGCATTTTAAATCAGGCATTCCGGTATTGAAAAAAATGCCTGAACTCCGGGATCCATGTTTTGGAAATCTCTACATGAGAGATATAAGGAATGTTATGATGTGTTTTAAATTTATTGTGAAAAAAGCAGTTAATTATAATTATCTATAATATTTGTGTTTCGTTTATTGATGAAAAGCTATGACAGTGTCATGAAAAATACTAATTATTGGTAACCGCACATTGTCAATAAAATGTCAAATCCAGCTAAGCAGGCGAATGGAATATTCATAAGGCAGCCAATCCATTTGGTACTTGTTACCCTCATCAGCCTCTGAAGGGTAGAAAGCTTTACAACTTAATTCCAAACTTCTAAGGCCTGCATTGCGGTCTACGGACTTGAGCGGAGAGCTTTTTTGTCAAAGCTCTTTAAGTGTGTTTATTATATTATGATCTCATCATCGTTAAATATTTGTGGAATATAATAAATTCAACGTTCCACTCTACGACTGTAGTAGCTTTTTCTTATTTTTTAATAAAGAAAGAGTAAAATCTAAATGTCGGGTCTGAAGTGCAGTTGTTAAAGTCATAGACTTACGTGACGGATCACCAGGGCTCGAATCCTAGTACCAACAGAATTTAAAAAAAAATGATTCACCAATTTCTGTTCGAAGGCATGGATATTTACGATGTCTAAGATTTTCCCTTTCCTTTCAAATCCTAAATAACAGGGCGTGGCAAGAACGATTAGGTAACCACTAAACTTATCTTTTTTATTCCATACGCTCTTCGAAACAAAAAAAAAAAGTTGAGCAACTGTTCTGTAAATAAAAATCTATTAATAAGCAACATATATGCTTCACATGAGGGTCAGGCATAGATTATACAAAATCTTAAAAATGAATACACCAAGTGCCTCCTGTTCAACGCATGCATTCTGACAGTGCTTCTTTGCGGTTGCGAGTCATGGCACCTTACAAAAACGCAAGGTAACCTTATATTTTTGTGCTTTAAAAACAGATACCTGCGCCGAATATTATGAGTGTGGTGGTATAACTTTGTCAAAAATACGGAGTTAAGGGAACGGAATAAACAGCCTTTAATTACGTGCAAAGTGAAGAGGCGACGTTGGACCTGGCTTGGACATATGCTGAGGATGCCTCAAGAAAACTTGAATTCCGCTCGTCTCTTCTACCAACTAGATGGATTCCCTGTCGTAGAAGACCACTCGCCGGAGATACGTTTCGCTGGAATTACATGGGAGGAATCAAGAAGACTGGCGGAGGATGGAGAATCTTGAGAACGAGAGCGAATATGGAAAAAAAAGCGTTTTATGTATGCGTCCGATAAAATAGTAGTGATATGTAACTATGTGACTAATATATTCTTGATATTTTACAAGACAAAAATTTGGTTTTTATTTAATGATAACATAGTGAACCTCTTTTAATCAGAACTTTATTAGCACTGAAAAATAATAAATCTTAATAACCATTCAAATGTAAGTTATTGCTATGATCATGTTAAGCTGATCTGCAGTGCTTTATGGGTTATATAATTTCATAACTAATAAAGCAATGCGTGAATTTTGAAAGTGACATTGAATTTCATGTTTCGAATTTAATTACCCACATATCAATCATTATTTTGTTTGCATACAAACCAATACACACCACAATCCAATTGCTATAAATTCAGCTTAATATTTGACCATTATTCACAATTCAACCCGGGTATGAAATGGCCGAAGCACTTAGTAGTTTTGGAATCAAAAATACCAATTCAGTTGTAGAGTTTCATAAATAAACACATGGCGTATACGATTGCCTAAATACAAGAGATAATGAATTTTATAATTGAAAACAAATTCATGTTTTGTTATATCCGTGTACTTTAATGTCACTTCATTAAAATTGAAAACATGTTTGTATTGTGACACGTATTTTGTATATCTGAGAAACATCTTCAGATTAACTAAGCCGTAAGATTATTATTTATGATGTAGACCAGTCATGGGAAACCTTTCCTTGGTCTGGGGTAAAATTATCATTCTGTCTCCGAGTCAAGGGCCGGACCAAATTATACTATAATAAACATAATAAAGTAATATTTAATTAAGTAAAACACGTTGCTATTTCTTATATGGTGGTAATCATGAACCAGTAGAGTGGAGCCATTGCAAACGCCCGTGCCATCTCCATTATTTAATCCCTACTTGGAACTATAATTTTTTTTCTCTATTACTTCGCCGAAATGAATCAAGGCCAGACAAAATGGCTCGGCGGGCCGGTGGTTGCCCATTTATGATGTAGACCAAGGATGCGCAGCTGAAATCACTTGGTAGACCAAATAAAATAATGCATGTCTCTGCTAAACATACATATTTTAAACGTTCATAAGAATATGACATATTTTATATAAATAATATATGGGCACCTTATCTTTTTCTACGAAATCTGTTTGTTAATTAGTCGCTAAGCATCTTAATTTTACAAAAATAGTAGTAGGGATAGAAGGATAAGACTAGGACAGCACTAGTGGTTAACTAAACGCTCTTGATTCGCCCAGAATCAGAAAGGTGGGATGGGATCGAGAGGAAATTTTCAGACATCTCAAACACCCATGCCTTCGAACAGAAATCGAATAAACGCTGTTCTTATGGGAATTCAAACCTGAATACTTCTTAGTATGTTTTCAAAAAAATGTCTGGGTCTGCATACTTATGGTTCTTCCTTTTTTTTGGGTTTTTAAAAATTGGAATTATTACAAATGAATGTCTAGGAATCGAATGCGGAAAAATGTATATAAATTGAAAACCTGACAAACAATAGAGGCAATAGGGGCTTGCCTGATGTAGATGTTGACTCTTATTTTTATTAAAGGGATTTTGTTTTTATTCCATTAGTTTTTCTACTAATTCTGAAAAGTGTTTTGCTTCTAAGAGGAGCATTAACAGACTAAATTTATCGTTAACTGCTAATTTATGTCATGGTCACTGATTTTAATTCTTAATAAATAAGTGATAACATGAATGATGAGTTTTTTTCTTTCGACGAGCAGACACAACCAATAACTTATTAAAAAATTAGTTATTTGTGTATGGAAGGTAGAAAATTGTAAACGGAAAGAAATTGAAACGTAGCAAAGCTATTACTCCTATTTAAAATGTTATCTACTAATAATTAATATCTGTTAATGTTAATTCAATTTTAAAGAACTCTTAACTGCTTATTTTTAACATTTATTATTAACTCGGTGGAGTTTTTCACTTATAAAAGCATTTCATTTAATCTTTATAATATTAATGTATTTATCATTGGTATCTTTCCGGTTTTTTAAAAGTTATACATTACTGATTGGTAGTGTCGCTTCCTGTATGAAGCACAAAACCTCAATGTGAAGCCTCCAGAATACACTGTCAATCACTGATCGCTTTGGTTCCTCCTGATTCAAGCGAGTATTCATTACTTCCATCGAATACGTACATGATGGTATACAATGGTCATTCAAAAATCGATTATATAGTATAAGTGGCGAGTATTTTTAAATACTGTCTGTTACTTACGCAACTAGTTGCCACAAAAATACTTAAAAAACCTACTATTCGCAAACTTCTTTTTGAAATCTCTCAAAAGTTTAAAAGCAAGGTAGGCGAAAATTATAACTAAACTATATTTTACCTTTATAAACATAATTAGACAATACGCAAGGATGGTTTTAGTTTTTAATAGAATTTATAAAACGGAAAACACCACCCTTTAACATTACGAAAATGGTTGCCCTCGGTTCAATATATACGGTCAGTATGCTTTATTGTATTATATGATATGTATAAAATGTAAGACTAAAACACATTTTTTGTACTACTTCTACATATCAAATGATAAGGAGTAGTTTCTCATATCGTAAAACATTTTCAACTGAAAAGATAAATTTCAATAAAAACATGTTTCCTCCAGTTGCATTGTACTGTATAAACACGTTAATTTTGCAATCGATCTTTTTGTGTTCAAAGGTATATGATATTTTGAAATTTACTTTTTATCTTAAAAAATATTTAACTAAATTATTATTCAACAAGCATTTCTCGTAGAACAGCTTCTGTTTAAATGACCTCTACTGTGAGTCTATACTCTATGTGCACCGGATTAAGATCGTGTATGGTTTTAAAAAAATACTCTGATAACAATCCCTGTGTAATTAAATGTAGCAATAATATTTTGCCGTAACCTAATGAAGTCAAGAATTGTTCAATCAAGAAAAAAACATTCAATATAAATAATATAACACAAATTTTACGTACATACATTAAATATTTATCATAGAAACATATGTTTTGATTTATTACGGAATCGACTAAAAACATCTAAAAAAGTATGTGCCTTTGGATTTTCATTCGACATTGGGAATTCAGGGAATTTCGCCAATAAGAAGTAAATCGTAATGCTGTTTAATCGAGTCGAATAGTTTCGTCAGGGCCTCTCACTTTTTTGCTCACATGTCGAAATCAGAGTTATTTCTTTGGGTGGCCTGAAGTATTTTTTTTAGAATCCGGCCACAAAACATCGGGAGCTATTTTACGCGTTACACTTCGCTTGAATCTAATTCAATACTTTTTACAACTCGATAACAATTAAGTATACACTTGTTTTTCTAAGATATTGTTTTCCTTGTAGTTAGATTGGTTAAAATATGCAAGAGATACCAGCACAAGGTTATCGTATTAGGTGTAAGCTTAAAGTTTTTTAATGTTTAAAATTGTCAATCAAACATTACAATATAATTTCTCAAGAGTTTTTTGAGTATTATAATATTAAATTTCTTAGCGAGGTTGAGCTGTTTTTTTACATATTTAAAACAATAATTGTTTACACATTTAACAGTTTCTTAAATCGTTTATTCAACCATATTTTTCCAATCTTGTAAATGAGAAGTCAACATTCGCTTTTATTTTTTTCGTTTGATTTTTTTCTTAAACGAATTTTATATAACTAATTACGGATTTAGGTCTAAAGCCATTGATATCATTGTGTGTTAACAACCTTACGTATTTATCCGATAACAAAAAGGTAGAGCGATTAGCTAAGTACTAGACCTTTATAAGTCTCTTAATACTTTTTTTTCTTTCTCTACAGGTAAGATGATTGGATAATTAGAAGTAATCGTAAAAAAGAATGTTGGAATGATCCATTAGTGTTTTACATGGTACACACTAGAGTTTTCGGGCATATTACTGTATTTTTACTGCTGTATATTTGTTCTAGTTATAACTGAAATACCTCTTCAACAAAAAAACAAAATTAATTATAATTCTTAAAACCACTCACTACTCAAATCTTTGGGCATTCTCATGAGCTTATTCTTTTCGCCAGCAATGGCTTTAGACTCGGTGATACATTTATTTATTATATAAACACGAAACATTCATTTATTAGGCGTCAGTTCAAGTTCATCCGTGCACTTGAACGCCTGTAGATGGCGAAAGGCGAAACCCGGGTCGTTAGTGACAAAATCTGTGGGAATGTACGTAATTTGAACGATTCAAATTTAATATTGAAATTCCACCAAGCACCTTCAGTCGAAATCTTAAATTAAAAGAAAAAAACAAAACATTAAAAAAATCTGATAAATTTTACTGAGTGAAATTGTCAACTTAATTTAATGTTATTTTTCTTAATATTCTCTGATAGACAAAAAGGAGTACTTGTTGATCATACCGACAAAAACGATGCGGAGCTTAGCCCGAGGCTTGAGAGAGTAATATTAGCCCAGTTAGAGGAAAACCGCGGCATTTAAAGAGCTATCCTCCCGCTAAACGGATCCGCTGCGTTAACGAACGAACGAAACGGAGTACACAACGGTCGTTACCTACGCCATAACGGATGCCCTAATACGACGCCGACGGCGCGAGAAATATGCGACGATTTTAAAGCGTCGCTGCGGAATGTTTTCTGAAACTGAAAAACACGGATGCTACTGGATTTGCTATCCTGTAAAAGAATTCTTCCACACGGCAATACTGTAATCTGACCTTTTTATAATGAATATGTTACCTCTAGTCTGAGCACATGGTCTTAATACAAATTTGGTATACACACTTTTTGAATATATTTTAAAAACTTCTATTTGTTTATTCAAGCAAAGCCAAGTTTTTCTTAAAATAAACATCTTCTTGACTACTCACTTTTATGTTATTATATTGTGTTATAGCTTATACCAATGTTCCCCAACCTTTTTACAACTGCTGACCGGTAAAAAAATGAAAAAAAAATCGCGGACCACTAATAATGAAATAAAAATGGTTTTATGTAATATTTTTTAAATCTTATATTGTTACAAATGCACATAACTATACAACTGTTCTTATTTGCTCGGAAGGAGTGAAACCGGTTCTGACCTTTTAAATAAAGTGGAATAAAGTACAAAAGAGTATTGTGTTTGTATTAATATAATGCCTTTCCACCAAGTATTCACAGTGAACACCCTAAAAGTGAAAACAATTATGTATTATGAAATTATTGGTATATTTAGGTAGAGTTTTGCATCTGGGTTCACTATTGAAGAGCAAATATTTATGACTGTCGTAATTTTCTTCTATCAATTTCAGCAATGGAAACGTCTCCGTTTTTATTCTAAAGATTTACTATCAACAGTAAAAAATTAGATCTTAAATAAGTAAAATTTAAAAATGCCTTTTGAAAAAAAAGCCATGATTGACACTTCATGAAAAAGAACAAAGTTAAAAGTATTGTATTATCGATGTCTCTTCTTTAATTCGATAATTACATCGAAATCACGTCTTAAAGTTTATTGTTTATGATAATAATTAACATAGAGTCAGTACATATATTTAGACCATTAAAAAAATCAAGACCGGTGATGCTAGTTATGAGGACTGAGGAAACTGATGAAATATATAACGATACACTGTTATTTTACACAATATTAAGTATGAATGATAAAAGGGTTTGAAAAAAAAATGTTAAAAAATGCATGAGAATAATAGCTCTGTTCTTCTGCGTACTTCTGACGGTTTGAAAACCGTCAGAAAACCGTCAGAAGTACGCAGAAGAACAGAGCTAATGACAGAAAAATTATAAATGAATGACAAAAAATTATCTTTTTTCTCTCAATATTAACTAAAAATATTAAGACCTATTACAAACAAATACTTATTTGCAATAAAAAATGAAAACAAGATTTTAAAATAATTAATTAAGGAAGGTAATAAATTAAAAAGTAATTCCCAAGTAATCATTAAAACAAATTATTAACAAATGGAAAATTATTAAAATACTTAAATATTATGATATCAAAAATATTTAGTTTAATAACAGTATACATGTTTCAATGCAGTTCTCAAGTTAAGTGAAGATGAAGATTTTTCCCAATCTGGTTGCAAAGGATATCTGGAATGTTCTAAAGAAAAGATATTTAAAATACATTCAATAAAAATGAATATAATGAGATCAATAAACTAATATAACAACGATAAAAAAGAAATAATGTTTTGGTCATCAATTTTTTTTGGTATAGTAGTGCTATCCCAATAAGAATTGGCATTGAACACTTTCAAAGTGTATAAGACAACATAAATTTATACAACTTCGTAATTTGTACTCACACATCTTAGAAAAACTCAACAAAGCTCATTTACTATTAAAAAATAATAAATTAAACCAGCTGGTCATAAAATTATGGAGAATATTTTAAAAAAATAAATAGAATGGTTAATCAAAATATTTATTTTTACTAATAAAAAAAAATCAAAACCATTTTGT
Source organism: Himalopsyche anomala (assembly GCA_031772345.1). NCBI lineage: Eukaryota > Metazoa > Arthropoda > Insecta > Trichoptera > Rhyacophilidae > Himalopsyche > Himalopsyche anomala. The sequence goes on from CM062833.1 coordinate 6,523,420, forward strand.
ATCATTTTGTACTAATCATTCAAAATAACAGCTCCACGATAAACCGACAGCTTTTATATATGGACGAATTTAGTTATTTTTCGCGGGTAACCTTTGGGTGTGTCGTATTTATAATTTGTTTTATCTGAAAGATATATTGTCATTCTTAGCATAAAGTTACCTTAAGCTTTCGCGATAAGCCTCTTTACCGCTCTAAGTATTAAAGCGATTCTTAACTTTTGATTTAAGCGTGCTGAGCTGATGTCTAAGTCACCAACGGAATTCAAACGTGGCGAAAAATATTTTGTATAACTTTCGTGTTATTCATATGAAAACATAAAGCACAATAGGAAGTACAACAGGCAGTTAATTTTTTAAAAAAATATCCCACAGATTTTTTAATACTCACTTTCTTAGAATTAAAAAAATATATTCACTCTTAACATTTAATCAGTAAACCTAATCGATTTTTTCTTATTTTCCACAAACATATCGACTTTGGAAAGGAAAAAGGACGTAACCGTCAATTTTTCAAAACACCTTTTTTTCGATAATCACAATGTATACAACTTGACACACATTCTATCAAAAGGATGGAAGCTGAAGATGCCGAATAAGTATCTAAAATTAGCTTTTAAATTAGAAAAGGATGACATACATATCGACTGTGGAAAGGAAAAAGGACGTAATCCACAGTTTTTCTTCGATAATCACAATGTATCAAAATTGATACACGTTTCGTCAAAAGGATGCAAGCTGCAAATGCCGAGTTAATATTTAATTTAGCTTTAAGTTTAAAAATATGACCTTGTAAAAAATTAAAACCAAGAAAAAACACTGAAATAAAGGTTTTTCCGAGACAATTTCTTAAATTAATATTAGGTTATGTCAATTAAACACCAGTTTAGAAGTATCCGTGTACTTCAAGGTTGTGTATAATTCATAATTTACATGTGTCACAAAATCATCAAACCACGTTTTTAGCGCCTACTGTAAAATTTGATATATGTGGGTTACGTCCTTTTTCCTTTCCACAGTCGATATAAAGTCTTAAGTAAGACAGTGATAACAAGAAATTTTATGAATGAAAATCTCAAAGAAGCTGTAAGCTGATTTTGCAGACTTTACATTGCTTAAAAAGTTATTTATAAATAACTGATGCTGATAATAATTCATTCATACAACAATGAATATTCGGACTATGTAATTGAGAATTAATGGAGCCCGAATGATGGAAAATACAGATGGTCGAAAACAATATATAATTTTAAAGAAAAGATAAGTTTATTTAGAATAAACAATTTATTGATAAATGTACAATATATATACAATAGATATATCCGCTCAGCTTTTATTTAAAATTATTCTTCAGTAAAAAAACTCCTTTTTTTTGGTGCTTATAAGTCCTTTAGATGTATGAATTGTATCGACTTTTGGGTTGTTGATGCTCAGAATTTGTCATAGTTACAATGTGTAATATTAATTATCTTGGGAATCTCCTTTTTGTCTTTTCTATCTTGCTCATCAGAGGCAGATATTTCAAAATTTGGAGTTCACGATAGTTCATATCGAAATTTAATCACTCAGCGACATCTTTTTCATCACATTATCTGTATATTAAAAATATTTCTATTGCTTCCAAGATGGTTCATAGTACTTTTAACAAATAACTGGAAATTACTTGCGGTCGTTCTAAATTGACATCTAGAAAATTCTTAGCCGGGTAATAAAGGATTAAACAAAATATTTTAAGGTATGTGATTTTATATAGAAATATTATTCGACACGATAAATGAATATGTATATTTGCAATACTAAAGCTCAAATGAAAAATAGCGTCATGTCTCATTTCAATAATAAATCTGTTATCTGTAGACTACAAAAACGTATTTATTTAAATTCACTTTTCCTTAAGCCTTGGATAACATCGGCCTTCCAATTGTACCTATCTACTGTTGTACATAGACCCTTTATTATAAGAAAGCTACTTCCGAATCAGATCGCACAAGACATATAAATATATTAGAGTGACCAAGCGTTGAAATAAAATTTAATATAAAAAAAATATTATTATTGTGTATCATTTTTGTATATTGTATTTTTTGTGTTGGCTTTTTGGTGTTTTTTCAGAACCGAATTGGTTTATGATGCAAACTACAACAAAAAAAAACATTGAGAATTACGTATTGTAGATAGAAATCGTAACTGATAATATCGCAATCGTTTAAATACATATTTTGTTTAAAGTATCAAACATGTTTCTTTACATTAATAAAATGGACGTACTCCAAAACAAAGAATGAAAATAAAGGACTCTTAAAATACAATATATTTTTATTAAACCAGCACACTACAGATCTTACATTGAGAATTAACGTAAAAATGAAAAAACTTATATGAGAACATCATATGTTTTGTAATTGCATGAAATGCATAATTTTATTAAATTTATAAATGTACTTATCTCCCTTTGAGTAAAAAGTGTATGAAATAATAATTTAGCATTATATAATATTTGAAGTTATTTTACGAAAACTGGTTGTTATTTAGTCGTTCCACCATTTTTTTCAATTTTATGATAATTTATTTGCTTTAGTCAAATTTCATCAAGCGCATTCATTTAAAATCTTACATTATAGTAATGATAGTAGGATGGGACAACAAAGTTACTAGAAGTAGGCCTATCTCGATCGTCAGATTCCGTTTGTTAAGATTTAATGTGATAAACATCATAAAATTCCATGACTTTGGAAACAAATTGATAACTATAGCGAATGCCAAACTTTACATTTATGTGAGCGCTTGGAGTATTTATCGCGTGCCCACTAGAGTATCCAATCCCGGAGCCTTTTTGTGATACCGGGATTGATTCATTTTTAATCCCGGGATTTTTTTTTAGCTCACCGAGGAATTTGAAATCCTCGATTCCCTATACTTTTTCCCCAGAATATCTCCGAAACACGTTTTTTTTAGCTCTTCCAATTCCAAAACCCTATAAATTTTCGGCATTTCCTCAAAATTTCTCAATCCCGAAATCCCGGGATCACGACCATACCAATCCCGGAATTTCGGGATCGCAAAATTGGTCGGGATTCGGGATTGGAGACCCTAGTGCCCACCCAACTGAATTTGACTAACCGTATAGAACCGTAATTATTTATCAAGGTTTTTTTTTTAAATATTTTTATTAATAATATCTTATAATGTAAAGTAAGTTCACCCTACGTCTAGTTTATCTATACTTATTTGACTATGAGCAAGACTGATAGCCTGTCATGAATAATTCAAAAGTTGGTCAACTTTTCTCTTTCAGACTCGCAACAAAACTATCAATGCCCTCTCTTTCTTCCCCGCTTTGCAAAAGGCGCACGTGGCACTTTATGAGGTATGTTTTGATTTTTCGCCGGACGCAAAAAAGAGACAAATCTGATACTCTATTCTCCAAAAGACTGGAAGAACTTTTCTGTAATATTATTAATGTTCCACGATATTTTCCATTGAATAATTGAATACGATTATCTCTTTTATGGATACTCTTTTCTTACTAAGCGGCGCAAGGAACAGAATATTTGAAGTTGGACGTCTCACGTATTGTCATTTTTTTTCTTCTGAAACATTTCTTTCATCTTCTTCACGGGTTCATTTACTTTTTTGTAATATTTTAAGACTTCTTTTAATATCAGTCAAACTAATTGAATTCTCTGAATACTTTGTATCAACAACTATTTAAGTTTTCTTAATATTGCAGTTTTGTGTTAAATTGTTTTTGATTTGCAAAATAAAATATTTCCTTTGCACACTATAAGACGTTGAGTAAGATCAATGATATTTCCCTACGTTTGACAAAACATTCAATCTTTGATAGTAATAAAACTTTATCAGTACAGATAAAAAGTAATGATAGAGATTATTTACAATAAAACAGTAGCGATATATTTTGTTCCACAATAATAATTGTGGTACCCAATCGTCAAAAGAAAAGTAAGTTTTTCATGTGATGACGCCATACTGAAAAATCTATCAATACCATTACACAGTAATTGTGGAATTAAGTATGTATATTGCTATGTTTTGTCTTTACGTATCGAAATGTATATGACATAAGCAGTGCTTTTTTTCCCATGTAACGTGGTAAAACGGCGTTCCGGCACCTTTTTTCTTGGCATCATATTCAATGTTTCAAAACAGTATTTGCAAAGTTTTATTATTATTTTGCAGTGAAAACTTTTGATTTAATTTTTTTGGAAAGCATTGGCAGATTATCTCAATTGAATGTAATACCCCGGGTATCGTAATATTAATAAATTAATGTCATAATACAAAATAATTCCAGGTTCATATACTTACTCTGAAAAGGACCAAGTGTCTAATACTTGATTTAGTGAGCTATTTGTGTCACGCGAATTCCATCAGAAACAGTTTTGTCACTTTTTTTCATTAAATACGGTCGAACATCTTTGACACAAATATGTTGATCGGTGGTCAATCAGAGGAAGAGAAGGCTCCCGTAAAGGATCTTTTAGATTCGAGTCCAAGTAACAGCAACGTTTTCTTAAATCGATTTTTCTTTAAAGGCGTGGGTGCTTGTGATTATTAAAAAAAAATCACCCTTCCAATCCTAAAATAAATAAGACAAAACTCGAGTGATAAGTAAGTCCTTTCCTAGCCCTATCCATACTCTCTTCGAAAAAAAGAAAATTTGAACAGTAACAAGCATTTTTCTTAAACAAAATCTGTTGAGATACTTTCATTAACTCCACATTGAGAACTGACATGGGTGAGTTCCAAGACCTTTAAAAAACACTGAACATAAGTTAATGTTTATTCCATCCATGTATATGGACGTAAGGTAACAGCTCTAATAATACACAGATAAAAATTCCATAAAAATATGTATAAATCTAAAATACTTTGTATAAATTTGTTAGTCACATGAGCCCATTTTATAGGAAATTATTGAAGAAATTAGGAAAAGATAATATGAAGCATTAAAAATATTGTAATTTTATTGGGTAAATTGTAGCTCAATTCTCAATCATTTTAGTTCACTTATTGATTTAGATACAACTAGGTATAACTAGGACACAACATAAAAAACCAGCTATCGTTCTATGAATCTATAGTATAATAATGTTTGACAATTGAACCTCAATTCAGAGATGGCATTGGTCATTGGTACATATTTTTTTCCTGATTATCAAAATATAATTCAGGTACTTAAACAAACATTTTTTTACTGACAATAATACCTAAGAATTTTCTTTTTAATTACAAGTTTTTATTTAAGGATATTAAACAAATAAAAGTAAAATAAATCCAATGTATATATTAGGCAAAATTGTAAAAATAAAATGCGTAAATAATTAAATTATATTTCCATCGTTTGGAAGCTGTTGTTTAAAAGTGAACGTGCTTTAATATTGATTGCAGTGTGTTTTTTTAGCATAATGGCATAAGGCGATATTTCAAAAAAAATGTTTTGATATAATCGTCATTTTTGACTATCATGAAATTTAACATCTCTATTTAAGCACTTTAACTATTTATTGGCGTCCTAAAAACTTCATGAAATTCGACAATGATTAACGAATTTGATTAACATATTTAAAAGCTTTATAGTTTTGTTGTAGCCAAAAATAAATTTAATCCGAATTGACTTGTTCAGATTAAAAGCTCTTAAGTTTCTCACAGTTATAATAATATCATTATTTATTTTTTGCGTTGTCCCATGTTTGAATTGACGAACGATGGTATTATACCGGATATGATAAATGAAGTCGAGGATTTTTTAAAAGTATTATAAATACAGTTTTTGACGTTCACTGTTCTGCTGTGAGAATTTCGGAGAGTGATAATAGTTTTAACGACGTTGGAAACTGTCAAAAGTCAACATAAACTAGAACATCATACATAATCATAAAATTAGCTAGGGGTCCGTTACTTTTACGTGTTTTACGCTATCCCTTCTGTGGACAAAGTGTTAAACGTAATAGACTACTTAGTTAGAGACAGAGGGTGGGTGATGCGAGAGTAAATTTGCTAAGGTAAGGTTAGGCGAGGGTGTAACTCGCCACACTCGTACTACTTACTACTTACTCGTGCAAGTAGCTATCTACTACTAACCACAACTGATATCATCTCATCTCCGTCGTAACGTTATGGATGATAGGGGTTCTAAAACGGTACAATTTATACGTAACATTGGATAGATTATTTTTAAGACGTTGTCTGTTTTTTTAACCATGTCCGCTTTCAAAATTGTAGCGGCATGATGGGGGTAACTTTGCGTCAAAATATTAGCCCGTCCTTTTTAAGTACACGTAATTTGTAATACCTTTCTATATCAAGATAAAACGAGAAATAATTTAAGATTTCGACTGAAGGTGCTTGGTGGAATTTCATTATTAAATTTGAATCATTCAAATTATGTACATTTACACAAATTTTGGCACTAACGACCCGGGATTCACCTTTCGGCATCTTCAGGCGTTCAAGTGCACGATGAACTTGAACTGACGCTATGTAATTAAATGTTTCGTGTTTATATAAGAAATAAATGTATCATTGAGTTTAAAGCCATTGCTGGCGAAAAGGATTAGCCCATGGGAATGCCCACAGATTTGAATGGTGAGTAGTTTCAAGAATTATATTTATTTTATTTGTTGGAAAAAGTTTTATGATTTTATTTGTATAGAGTATAAAAGTGGAAAACCAGGCATATGGATCTGGTCATTTAAAATCGGAAGACTGTTCAATTACGCTCTGTTTATTTCTAAAATTTCCTGGAAAAAGAGTTTATGCGCGTCCGTATTTGGGTGCAACATTTTTATCATTTGTTCCTGATTGAACACGTGTCTTTCTGAAATTAAGTGATTAGCAAAATTGAAGTGTCTTTTTCAGCTTTTTGGCAGCATTTAGATTGAAAAAAGACACCTAGTACTTAAAACGAGCAATGTTTTAAGTACAACTTAAATTGTCAAATATTCTTGAAATATTGATACAAACTATATTGACGAAAATTTGCATTTTTAGTCTTCTTTGAGACAATGAATGATACAAGAACGAGGTAACAAGATTTTGAATTCTACATAATTTCTGAGTTTTGGTAAATTGATAACATTAACGCCAACAATAACTAAATAAAAAGTCGAAAAATAATACTAATACAATATTAAAAAAAACATTGCATGATGTTAGTTTCATATTGATGAGACATACTTTTTTGTTGGTGATTAAATCAAGCGGTCTGAAGATTATTTCCAAGAAGTATATAATATGAATGATTCAGTATTCAGTGGTTTTTAATGTTATGGACTCGAGACGTGTAACTGAGTTTAAATTAAAATATATATATATATTTGAAATAAATTGAAACATAATTTTCAATGTATTTGTTGAGTTATATTAACTACTAAACCACATACTTCCACTCGTTTTATTTGTGACCATGCAGTTTAAGGTCAAAATATATATTTTCTGACTGAGTAATTAAATAACACTATATTTATTTCAATATATTATTTAAAACCGGGATACCAAGTTAAATACACTGGATTTTTGAATGTCGCAAATTAAGCTAAAAACCGGTGATTTTCAAACCAAGTCCTAGTACGAAGGTTTTGCTTAAGTGTAAGTTTATAGTTTCTGTATTTTTGTACCATTATAATATTCAAAATACAGTTGCCTTAATTAATCAACTGTTTTAGAAGCATTGTAAAGACCACAATCATAATGATGGTTATGCACCTGGTATCTTGTTTGACCAGCCTGTACGTGGTTTACCGATGAGATATCTACATAACTACTTTCAAGCCACCACATAATGCACAAATAGTGATGATGGGAAGTGGTTTGTTAACTTTACACCATCAAAAACAACACATCAACACCTTAAGCATTCCAATATTAGCCAACTATAATAGACTATTCTCATTAAAATTAAATTAATAATGATTTTGTTACCTAGTCAGTCATGGTAAAAGTTACACTTAGGTAACGAAAATTTCAAGCATTGATTTACCGATTCTTCAAATATCATATTGATATTTTTTCATTATTTTAATCTATTATTGGTGTATGCTGAATAGGTAAGAGAAAATTGAGCGGTTAGTTTTCTTAAAATATTTAACTTGTTTGAAATTCGTTATATTGCTTCTATATTAATAAAAACGAAATACTTTATTTTCTAATTCAAGATTTTCTATTACTTATGTATTACTAATAGATCATTTTCATGCAAATGCTTTTTTTTAAACCATGTCCGCTCCCAATGTGGAGCATATGGACTCTTAATGGAGTTTATCTCAACAGATGTGTTTCTACGAGAACTGCTTGTTACTCAGTTGCTCAACCTCTCTTTTTCCAAAGAGAGTAGGAATATAAGGATAGGGCTAGGACAGGACTAGTGGTTAGCTAATCGCTCTCGATACGCCCCGTTCATAGGATAGGATGGGTGGGAGGGGGGAATTCAAGACATCACATACATCCATGCCTTCGAACAGAAATTCATAAATCGATTGAAAAATCAATTTATAAAAACTTATGCCGCCTGTGTGGTCGAGTGCTCAACGTCATTGGCTTCGGTTACGGAGGTCCCGGGTTCGAATCCCGGTACGAACAGTGCAAATGTTATAAATAAACTAAATTAGGTGTTATAGTGAAACCAGATATAAGATATTTAATCCAAGCAGCTCACTACTGCAATTATATTCTTCTTCAATCTCTCATTGATGTTTTATTTGGCAGCTGTGAATTAAACAATGAAATCATAATTCATAATCTGATGACATTTTTAATCCCTACAGGTATATGCTTCTACTGTAAGTTCAGGTTAGGTATGTTTAATATTGTTGTTACTTACACATACGCGGCGTATAGATGAACTGTTTAATATAGTTTTACTAATACTGTGCAGTGAATATGTAAATTTATTCTAAGATATATTTTAATACTGGGGGGACCCCGTTACAAACACCATTTTTTCGACTTCTGTTCGAAGACATGACTGTTTGTAATATCTACAAAATTCTTCCCCTCACCAATGCAATCCTTGAACAACGAGTATGATTAGCCAACCACTAGTCCTATCCTGCCATGTCCTTTTTATCCCTACTACCCTCTTTGAAAAAAAGAGGTTGAGTGACTGCGTAACAAACAGGTCATATACTCCATAATAAAAGCGGACATCAATTGAAAAATATATTTCACGGCATAAAATTAAATTTTTCTAAAAATGCGTATTTTGTCAATAATTTCGAATTTAATGGTAATGATTAATTCGGATTTGCTTCTTTATTGAGTATTGCATATTATTTTTGTTTTCTATTTATTAACTCGTTTTGCATTATTTTTATTTTGTTATTCGTAGATTTATTTAAATAAAATTCGCAAGCTTATGAATGGGTGTTTACGATGTTGTTTTTCCTCGAGCGACTTTAAAAAATGTCATCGAGCTTATCTCATGTAATTTAAAAATGAAAAGCACTTGACGAATAATAGCTTTTATTTGTGTAAAAAATGTACAAGTAATTTTTCATTTCTAATAAACACACCAGACGTAATATGGTGTGCTATTGGGTTTGTAAAACGTATTTGAAACTTTCAAAAATCAAGAAATAAGAAGATCATTTTTGGAAGTCATTCATCATTGGATTCAAAACCGCTGCTTGTCACATGAAATCATTGAATTGAATTCATAAAACGTATATTTTAAAAAAATGTATAATACTGATTTATAAACGTAATAAAACTGTCCGTTACGCCACGGGAAGCGTCTGTTGAACACAAATGTACAGCCATGGTGGGTGGTGGAGGGCATTGCATAGTTTAAGTGTTTGTTCGTTCTCTCTCTCATACTGTAAATGGATTAACTAGACATGCATATATTGACAAGTTAATTTATTCATTGACATACTTCATACTTTAACAGTAACATATTATATGATAGTTCGGAAAGAAATGACCATTTTTTGCGTTTTGTTATTTTCCCGAGCCTTTTCAAATGATCGTATACTGTTGTCTTCGGGCAATCGAGTTCATGTGACAATTCCTCAATTGTTTTGCGCGGATCAGATTCTACCAACCAGTTCAGGGTGTCATCATCGATTTTTTGAGGTCTTCCACTTTTTGGTTTTTGAATTTTAAATTTATTGAAACATCTAGAATACTTTCGAAGCTTCACGACGTCCCCATAAACATCACAAATGGTCTGCATGGTTTCTTTCGATTTCAGTCCCTTATCAAACAAAAACAGCATGATATGGCGGAAATGTGTTTCTTCAATTTCTTCAGTTTGCATTTTTCTACAGCGGCAATTTTAAATGTCAAAATAGAAAGAGTACTAATAGAGCTTTAAAATGATACCAACCAAGGCCCGGTGACAAACTGACATCAAAGTGACGCAAAAAAATGGTCATTTATTTTCAAATAACCTATTATATCATAAGCGTTTCAGTATAACTTGGTAACTGCAAAATTTAAGCAAATACTAATGTATAAAATAAGTAAACGAAAACAATAATATCACTATCACGTTTTCGATTATTTTAATTTTTATGCATTATATATGTATCAGTTTTAAAGAATTGCGCGAACATTTATCATATTATGTTATATATTAATTGTATGCTTGTATGTAATAGTGTTTCAATAATCAGTTATCAGATTTTTCCCAAACAACATCGATATATTAAGCATAAAGAAATAAAAAGAATTGCAGATACTCTGGAATCGGAATAAACTTTAAAAAAAGATCACAAACAATAATATGAAACATCTCAAATGTTAATTCTATATTAACCGTGCCAATACAGTAAAACCCCCATTTACACTAAAGTCGGGACAGTGCAATTCGGGGTAGTGTAATTGGGGGTGTGAATCTCATACAAAATTAGGGATTTGGTTTTTTCCGCAAAAAATGCAAAGCTAAGTTTTGCAAAAAAAAAAAATATTGACAAAATATTTAATTACTAAGTGATAAAATGCTAAAGGCGCCAAAATCTCACACACAGACAGTCGCCCGCTATACGTGTACAGCCTGGCACGTGTTGGATACACAGACGCTAGCCAAAATTTGAGTGTATGCGCGGCACAGACGACCGTCTCGTAGTAACGACAATGGAATGCGACCGTACAATTGGGGGATTTGCGGCGAATATTTCAAGCCAGCGCGTAATTGGGGGTAGTGTAATTGGGGGTTCCACTGTATTCGAGACCAAACCTACCGATAAAGCTCTTACCACAAGACAATAGGGGTCGACAATATAATTGATTGTTTTATTTAATCAGGAACAGTTTGGTTTATTTAGTTAATTATTCTAAGTAACAAAATAAATGCTTTTTTAAGTATTATTTGCCAAAGTACAATTTTATCTTATAGTTTTACAACGACAAGGATATCTCTTTAAATATTTGAATTAAATTAAAAATAATTTTATTTTATTAATGAAAACATAAGTTTCCTAATAAATTTTAAAAGATAATACATTATTTAGTTATTTCACATAAAATGCGAATCGTCACAAAGTTACTGATAAATAAATAGAAAATGATTCATTTTATTTCCCAGAAATGTTTGATCGTTCTAAAAACTTTACTCCAAAACCAACGTAAGCCAAAGCTCGATGCTCCAAGCACTTTTTGATTAAAATTAGATTATATAAAGAGAAAAATCCAGCAGATAAAAATTAACCTTGTCTTCATACTAAAAAAAATTGATTGAAGCACGTTCAGTGTTTATTCAAAGAAGCTCGTAAAAAATCCAACTACCCGACAAAGCCCTGTAAAACATTTTTATACAATAGATATCGTTACTTAGTGGTTATTTAAATATTTCACGTTTCTGATAGTCTGGTGACATTGAGATTAAATACAAAAAGGCTTACTCGACACCTTTTGTTACAATATTTACATATATAGAATACTAAACGTTTATGAAATAATTACAAAAAAATGTTTTGACTATTATTTTCTTTGTGTTTGCGATATGTAATATGTGACATTGACTCCTATTAATGAGAAAAAAATTCGATCAAAGTCTACTCAAATACTTGGATAACCAATTGCAAAAATATCTTGCCTTTTTGTGGATGTCCCTCTATTCTAGGTTGATCTTCGTTGTAAGCCCATGCTACCACACTTCGAAAACTTCCAACTTTTGAACAGTTTTTCCACGCCTTGTTTTCGTTTCTGTAAATCAAAATATGACGCAGTTTGGTAAATTATATTTTGTCATGCTCAGATGTACATTTATATTTCTCGACTAATTAGTAACGTATGAGTTTTATTCAAAAATATTTACTGAAATGTCAATGTAAAAAATTCAAAATTAAAATGTTAAAAGCAAAGCTTTTCAAATTTATAAGTCCGTAGCAAACCGGTTAACATCGCTGGCTTCATGCGTTTGAATCCCATTACGAACAGCATTTTTCCAATTGATTTATCAATTTCATTGATTTTTTTGACGTCTAAAAACTCCCTCCTACCCTTCCATTTTAAAAATAACGAGGCATCGAAAAGCGGTTATCTAACTCTGTTCTACATCTATTCTTTATATCCCTACTCTCTTCTAAAAAAAGAGGGGTTGATCAACTGAGTAGCATGACATAGAAGTGACATAAGTAGTTCTCGTACAAAAACATATATTTAGACACATTTATTACTAGACCATATACTCCACATTGGGAGCGAAACTGTTTAAAAAATCATATTTATAAAATAACTTTGATCTATCAATGAAATTTACGAAAAATATTATTCGGCTGGTTTGAATTTTCAAAATTTTGAAACCTTTGTTCAGGCTTTATAATCTATGGATTTCTCTTATATGATGAAGTATTTCCATGCTGCATTTCGGTAAAGCACCAGTGCAGTGGACATGAAATGGGCGTAAACCTGATCAACATTGTGGCAGTGTTACTTCTCTCGAAACTTTTAGATACATCATACTATGTACTGTGTAGAATATTTTTACTAAACATGGAACGCGTCGTAGAATGTTGACCAATTATCAACTTAATGTATTAAAAATAAAACATCCCTAATAGCAAGTTTGAACGAGTAATATTTTTAACAACTAAAAAAATGAATATTTTTCAAACGGCAATACAAATTATGCAATTGGTTCCATTTTTTTCAACGAATAAGTAAGCAAACATTTACGCCTTCAAACGTAGAATTAAATGACAGAAATTCTTAGTAAAAGTTGAAAATTCTTCTTGATTAAACATCCACATGCAGTATTTAATAATCAATCCCGGTACGGACAGTTTTATAAATTGATTTTCCAATCGATTTATGAATTTTTGTTCGAAGGCATGGATGTATGTGATGTCTTGAATTCCCTTCTCCCACCCATCCTATCCTATGAACGGGGCGTATCGAGAGCGATTAGCTTACCACTAGTCCTGTCCTAGCTCTATCCTTCTATCTCTACTCTCTTTGGAAAAAGAAAGGTTGAGCAACTGAGTAACAAGCAGTTCTCGTAGAAACACTTCTGTTGAGATAAATTCCATTAGGAGTCCATATGCTCCACATTGGGAGCGGACATGGTTAGCAAAAAAAATATATATATATAAAACAGAAAGTATGTATATTATTTATCTGCATCTTATAATCAAGGTTAGTTTTATGTTGACAACCAAACAATACCTAACTTAACTACATTGTTCTAATCGCTACTGTTGACCAAGATTACAAAAGAAAAGAATATATAATTCTAACCTTTTTATTTATAAAGATAATATTTAAATTTATTAAATACTAGCAAGTACCTTAAGTGCGCTGCAATGCGACTCAAAGAAAGAAAGTGTTCGTGTTTTAATTGTGTTTATTGAAGTAATTTTGAATACACAATAAAGTATTGCATATAATTGCATAGTAGGGATAAAAAACTCACTGCTTCCCCAAAATACCGAGAATTGATTTGATATTAAGCGAGCCCCTTTGTTAACGTATTGGAAGCCCACTGCTAGCTTTAATAATTCAAACACATTTGCGAGCGTCTGCACAGCAAATCACCAAAGTTTTATCCCAATCGGATGAACGCATATGGAACAAACAAACATTCATTTTTGTATATATTAAATTAATACTGGATCTTCTGCTGAAAAAAAATATTGACAATTAAATCTAATGATAGTGAAGTATATGATATATTATAATAGACGGTTGTGAGAAAATCTACTTTATTCATAGAAAATATCATTAAATAAGAAGAGTACGCTTTTCGTAATAAGCTTTCCAATTGACAATTCGGTGGGCACGTTTTAGAGTTTTAGACAAACAGGGTAGTCGAGGGTTTGGTTATTGGTTTTCAAGAAGCTATCAAGATATTTTAAAGTTTGCGTTGAATAGGATCTGTCTTACGAAGTTCAGTGAGCTGACAATTTTATATTTCACCTTATCTATAAAGTATCAATTTCGAAACGACTTTACGACGTATTAAAACCCTATTAAAATCCTTTACGTTAATATTAAGCCAAAAAGGTTGAGATTATCTTACCATTATCGTTAAATGAAATATAAAATTACATTATCAGCGTTTTTGAGTAAGTAAAACACATTAAAGTATTATCTTTATAATATATCAAAATTTGTACTTTTTCTTTTGAAATTTTCTCCAAGCTTAGGTATGGACAACAATTCATTATAAACATCTTCCAACTATGAAGCTTAAAATATTTTCCAATAATAACTGGTTAACATTAAACTACTTGTGTCTAAAAATTAAATTTATTGATTATATAATACATATGTACGTAAAATTGATGCTTTCTGTAATGTCAACAAATAATACGGACTTAAAGTTATAATTACAAATTGTTTTTTTTTTGCATTGACGGTGACCAGTATGTACTTTAGTAAGATAGGACATTTTTAAATTATGTATTGTATTGTAAAATTTGTTATTTTCAGAACTATAAAATATGTTTTGTAAAAATATTCACAAACTATACGATAAACCTAAGCTCGGGTTCTCAATTTTTTTTTATTGCACCGGAAGCATTCCAATTGCCCATACTTTTATTGTCTATACAAACTGGTCAAAAACCAAAACTCCAAAGTTTTCGGGAGTGATTTTTATATGTCGATTTTATTAAAAATTTAATTGATATAATACTTTTTAAAAAAAGTGAAAAAAACAAGCTCAATCTCCATTTAAAATTCGTTGAGGCTTTTAATTAATTTTAATTCAAAACAATAACCTAACCTAATCTTACATTGTTTCTGCTGAAATTTGCTTCTCATATTTTTTATAATGTGAAATTAATGTTTGAATTTTTGTGACATTAAAACATGTATATATATCTTGTTTATTGTTTGCTACGCACTGCACAACAATGCGCATATGAATGACACATGGCACGCATACAGATATAAACGAAGAGCGTGTATGTGTATGCAGTATTTTATATCCAATCTGAAGCTGGATTTCAAAAAAATTAATATCATTATTAAATTTGAATCGTTCAAATTATGTACATTCACACAAATTTTGTCACTAATGACCCGGGTTTCGCCTTTTGGCATCTTCAGGCGTTCAAGTGCACGGATGAACCTGAACTAGTTTGAACGATTTAATATTGAATAACATTATGTTGAATTAAATATTTTTAGTTTTCATCTTGTTTTGTTAAATCCAATAACATCATTAGTTAAAAGACCAAAAAAAAAACATTTTATTACTATGTATTTTTTTAAATATTCTTACCAAAGCCCAAAAAGGTATTCAAGCTGATTCGGCTGATTACTGTTTAACTGTAGCTTTTTTAGTTTTTATTAAAAAAGTATATTTGTATCACACTGTGGAAATATTTTTCAATTATAACGCCGGCGGAACAAAACTTTTTCAGATATGAGAAAAGATTTCCAACCGAATGAAATACAAAACCACAAAAGTTTTGCTTATCAAAATAGTTACAATTGCGATCCTCTTGCAATTTGATGAGGCAAACCTGAAAGTTTTTTTTTACTGCTTTTCATTTGGTGCGTTCTGTTTTTATTGTTTATTTATTTCACTTTTTACTTGTTCCTCCGTTGCTCGGCATTTGTTTATTTTATAAAACTCTTTTGTTTCGCTCTTGCTCTCACTAGAGATGGGCAATTTAATGATTTGTTTAATATTCATAGTATTCAAATTATGAATACTTGAGTAAATAGTAAGCTACAACCTGTGAAATTATTATTTGCGCATTTCAAATAATTTATTAATAAGTTTCAGTAGTGAAATTATTGAATTTGAACGTTTTATAATTAGATCAACGTTTATTAGCAGACGGTAAAATGAAATAAGAAAAGTACAATAAAGAAATAATAATTCAATAATTGTTCTTTCTCTATGCTAGCTATACACAACCTACGGCCCAATCAGCTCTTATGTGCGTTCTAAAATAATTATAGTCACCAAATATTTTTTGTATTAAGATTAGCCTATAGTAAATAGGAACCTGATTTTACGAAGATAGTTTGACTCAATATCAAATATCACATTAATTTTTAAGTAAACGATTTAAGATTTTGGATAGATTGGTAGGTATTTTTTTTTATACGTATTTTTTATTTGTTTTTCATTGCTTTTTTTTCTTTGAAAAAATACACGAATACATAAATGTATACATTATATATATACATTAAATAAAATAGTTTTATTTTGACATAATAATGCATACATATGTATGCAGTATAGTATGAGTTATATTTACAGTTTACTATAAATATATTGTGGCCCATGTAGAGAAGCAAAAATCGAAATGCGGCCCGGAGGAAAAAAAGGTTGAGTAAGTATGTCTGCTCTATGATCTATTAATAGAATCAAATTGTATACGCGGGAAAGATCGAAAATCACACACACATTAATGGTGTTAAAAACAATTACAAAAACTAATAGATAAATAAATAAAGAAATTTAAAATTAAGCGATTCCAATTCTTTACCCCACATCCAAGAAGAACGTAAAAAAGCTACCACTTGATTGTTGAAAATGATATAATAACACACCCTAATAATCACATAGCTTTCTAGATTCGTTACAAAATGTGATTTTTCCAAGTATGATTGAATAATATCAATCTTCATAACGATAGTATATGTTTTAAAATCAGGTGAAATACCACACGATTTAGGTTGAAAAGTATCTAGCTAAAACTACTCGAGTATTCGGTATACGGCCCGGCCTCAAAGTATTAAATACTCGGTACTGTAAACAAATGAAAACGTATCTAGTTTTTACCGCCAGCGACAGTCGCGTCACTTTTTTATATGAGAGAAAATTGAAATTTTATATGTGGCATGAAAATAAGACAAGACTTTATTATTTTCGTTGTTTTCCTTGCTATTCATACATACGTATAAATGTGCGCCTACGAATAATTCTGAAAGCCCTGTAATATCATATTGTGAGATAGCAAAGCTCGGAAATAATTTTTAAAGTGAAATTGGTACAAGTAAAATATTAAATTTAAATTTCATTTAAATACGAATACTTTTAAAACACGTGTTTATTAAAATAAAATATTATTATAAAAAAAGTCGTCTTATTTTTGTTGACACGTAAATATTCCTTTCATACAGTTTTCCCGTTACTATGATGTATAAAAATCCATTTTGTTTTTTTTAAATAAATGTTGAGATATTACAACACAAAGCAAAAACTTTTACAGCGCTCCATAACACGGTTTTCATGTAGAACGAATTAATCAACATCGCATCACAACTTTTCGCTTGAAAAGTGATATCGTAAGCAAGCGACAGTGATAATGAAAATAGTGGGTTTACTTAATTTCAAACAAACGCTTATTATAAATAAAAAAATAATAAAATTATACTTCATATTTGATGTCTTCAATTATTAAAAAAATGAATACTATGATTTTTCACGTACTTATATTTTATAACATGTTAATTTGTTTTATGCTGAATAATATATTTTTTGTGCAGTGTATTTTTTTTAAGACTGAAAGAAAATGTCAAAAAAAGAATTCGGCATTAACTTCTGAATTTTGGTGACTGGACGAGAACTGGTGCTTTCAACATGGCGACGGCATAGTTTCTGTATGTATAATAAAATAACGTTAAGTTTGTCAAAATATTATGTTAAAATCAACATATATATATATCATGTATATATGTTCCTAAAAACATGTTTCATTTGGAGAATTAGACAAGTTTATTAATTCTGATTTATTTTATAAGTAAGTATGTATTCGATCGTTCATGTCGGTAAATTTCTGATATTTTTATAACACGAAAAAATCCTCCCGATGGGGGGACGGGCTTACAGCTCGAATACCTTATTGCACTATCCGAAATAAGATTGAACGCATAATTCTAGGCTTGCTTTTTTATCGTTATATTGCATGTAAATAGCACTAGGCGATAGCTAGATAGTAGGTAAATAGTACGAGTGTCAAAATTCACAAATTCAGATTGAAATTATTTCATAAGAGTACTCAATGTAATGGCTGGTAAGTTTACTTTGAAGACTTTGAGATGTCTACTGAATTGATCCGGTTGATTAAAGTGTGCTGGCGTATGTAAACCCCTATCCACCCTTTTCAACTGTAAACCAACACAAACAAAAAAAAATCGGATGTAATAATAATTGAAGGATTAATTTCAAATTCAAAATGAATTTCCACATAGTAACCGGTGAATAATGTATTTATATTTTATTAAGAAACTGCACTCCGCTCGCGTCACTGCCTGCCAAGTGACAATACAGCGAGTGACAGGTTAAGTGTGACATTGTGTTGACCATAAATCAATCCTGACTCTGAACCCCTCTCTCGCTTCATCCTGACTTCCTGTTTCTTGTATAGCGATTTTATGTTGAATAATAAATTACTATAAATTTACGGCGCTAGGAAAACAACTTTGATATTTTCTAAGCCCGTAATATATAAAAGAAACGTACTAAAAATTCAACATTATATTTTCAATCAATGTCACAAAATATTCTTTAATGATTTTTTTTGCATCACTCAACTTGTTTTATGCCATGTGCTATATAATTTTACTTATTTATTTGATTATGCCAATTATAAATAATTTAGGAGAAAACTCGTTTTTCACGTTTATAGCATTTTAATTAAATAATTAAAGCAAATTATTACATATTTATATATTGGTTTCATAAATGATTCATTTTGATTGATATAAATAGTGTTTTACGCCAAATTCTAAACAGAATTTTTCAACCATGTAAATTTCCAATTTAGAGCATATGAACTCTTAATGGAGTTTATCTCAACAGATAAGTTTCTACGAGAACTGCTTGTTACTCAGCTGCTTAATCTCTCTTTTTTCTTTCAAATAAAATAGTGATAGAAGCATACTGTAAGTACAGGAATAATGGTTATCTAATCACTCTTGCTACGCCCTATTTTGTAGGATAAGATCAGTAGGAGGGGGAATTCAAAACATCACATAAATTCATGGCTTCGAATAGAAATTCATGAATCGATTGACAAATCCACTCAACTACGGAGTCAGCTAAATAAAATAATTTGATCAAAATATCGAATAAATAATCCTGATTAAAAATGATAAATTTATCTCAAATTGTTTTCATTTTACTTGATTTTTACGGAATCAAATGAGACGTTATTTCAAAAAACCAATCGACCGTATTAATCGGATAATAATGAAAATATAAATGAAGGCGGTTGAATTGTCTAAGTGTGAATTTATTTTCGATAAATGTACCGTTCAATCGAAGGCCAATAAATAACCCTGTAAAAAAACTTTTAAAGATAAAAACCGTGTTATCAGTTAAGATTCTATCTTCCCACGAGGTCTAATCAATGTGAAGGTTGACATACATCCTTGTATCTCTTCAAGTAAGGATATATGTATTATACATGCTGTGTGTATGTGTTCAAATCCGCACACCCAAAACACTTCCGTTGTCTGCGTTTAATGCCTCGACGACTGTTGGTACTTACGTTCACAGCATAAAGCTTGTGTAGAGCTTAAAGCTCGGTCCAATAAGTTCAATAATATGTTATTTAAGTGGTGTCTTGAAATGGGTCGTCACCATATCTGATTACTATACAAATTCTGTAGGGCATAAACTTATCCTATAACATCATTCAATGACAAGTCAATTCAGGTTATCGATACTATACACAAATCTTTTAACACGAATGGCGGTGAAAAGGAAAAAAAAATGATAATCTTATTTATAATTTTAAATTGAGATTTTTTTATATCCGCTTCCTTTACGGAGCATATGATTCCTCCAAGACTATCGATCCCCCGCCAGCCTCTTTCCTTCCTACCAGGTCGTCCCAGCTATCCGTAGCTCAGCTGAGTAGCATCCTGAGGATAGTCATCAGCGCCCTTCCACGACATCAGGATCCATCTGGTTTGTAGAAAAGACAGGCAGGGTGGTTCAGACTGTCTATAGCACATGTCTAAACCAGGTCTATCATCACTTTAAAAAAAAAAATCGGACGTGATAAGAACAAGGGTTGTCTGATCTCTTATCTCCGTGTTCCTATTGACAATATAAGTATAATATATTTTATTCTATGAACGGCTATATATTTAGCCGCCTGTGTGGTCGAGTGGTCAACATCGCTGGCTACCGCTACGGAGGGCACGGGTTCGAATCCCAGTACGGGCAATTTTATAAATTGATTTTTCAGTCGATTTATGAATTTCTGTTCAAAGGCATGGATGTATGTGATGTCTTGAATTCCCCCCTCCCACCCATTCTATCCTATGAATGGGGGGTATCGAGAGCGATTAGCTAACCACTAGTCCTGTCCTTGCCCTTTCCTTCTATTCCTACTCTCTTTGGGAAAAGAGGTTGAGCAACTGAGTAACAAACAGTTCTCGTAGAAACACATCTGTTGAGATAAACTCCATTAGGAGTCCATATGCTCCATATTGGGAGCGAACACGGTAAAAAAAAATATATACTTCATTACCTGCCGTTAAAATAGCTTTTTTTAAATTTCTTTCCTTGCCTTAATTTATGCTTCTGAAATTTTAATTTTGATAGAGAGAATGATAAATTTGGATAAACGATTAGTAATGTCACGTAATTAAGTGTATATTTATGACACTAATACGATTTAGTCACTAGACGTCAATGGCAGATAATTATATGTGCAATAGAATTAAAATGCTCTGTTATCCATAAAACCTAAAAACGTCACAAAATTTCACGTTGAATAAAAATGAATAATACAAACTTAACTTGAAATAAATATATACGTTTTTGAGGCTCCTTAAATTTGAAGCCCCCAACTGCGCTTATGGGGTAATCCGCCACTGCTAAATTTATTTTCAATTTTAATAATGCAGATTTTGATAATACCGTCACTGTAATGACAAAATAAGTAGCAGATCAGCAATTCTGAGTAAAAAGCAAATAAAAAATAAAGTTTTTAAGAAAAAGCCTCTACCACTCATATTTTATGCTATAGAGATAATAATCATAGATTCGAAATATGGATGCATTTATGCCGATCTGACACATAAATAATTGACAGCGACGATTGCCTGTTTTCAATATACATTTATTAAATATTTTCGCCAAACTTGTATAATAATAAATGTATTAACCGAATTAATTTCTTCAAAGAATTGATATTCAGAAATCTTATTGATTTATTTTACCTTTTTTTTTACCTTTAGGGTGTTCACTGTCAATACATAGTGGAATGGCATTATATTTTAAAAAATATATATTCATAAGGACAAATTTTACGTTTATTTAATAAGATCAAGACCGGTTTCGCTCATGACGAGCATTACCAACTAGGGCGTCCAATCCCATACAATTTTCTGATCCCTAAATCCCAGGATTGACATGGTCGCGATCCCGGGAAATCGGGATTGAGAAACTTTTAGCAATCTTAGGAAAAAGCATACCAAATCGGAGACTTCAAATTCTTCGATGAGCTAAAAAAAAACAAGTTTTGGAGATAATCTGAGAAAAAAGTATAGGGAATTGAGGATTTCAAATTCCTCGGTGAACTAATCCCAATCCCGGGATTGAAAATTTATCAATCCCGAAATCCTGGGATTGGAAAAAAGGTTCTGGATTGGATACCCTATTACCAATTGACCAGACGATGAGTAATCCCTACTAAAAGATAGGTTGAGCGAATAAGTAACAAACAGTTCTTGTAGAAAAACTTTTGTCAAGATACCTCCATAAGGAGGCCATATGCTTCATATTGGGAGCGAAAATAGATTAAAAAAATACAAATTAGTATTTTTTTTGGTCAATTTTTTTACATTACAATTTTTGCCAGTACGGCTATAGTGTGTGATATATACTGTCCTACCATTCTTTTTTTAAAAAAGAGGTTGAGCGACTGAGTAACAAACAGTTCTCGTAAAAAACCTTCATTGAGATACCTCCATTAAAAGGCCATATGCTCTATATTGGAAGCGGACATGGATACAAAAATATACTGTTCAAAGTAAAGTATGTTGACGGTTCTGACTGAAGACGCATTGTTATTGTATACGCCATGTTTTAAAAGGTTACCTCTGGTGTACTCAGTTACAAAAGGCTATGGGAAAGAGCGTATGTAACGCTATTGGATACGCCCCATAGAATACTAGACTGTAGTGAAGTAGTAGCGAATGCAGAAGGGCGAGTTAGTTGAGATTTCATTCTTTACCATATTTCGCATTGTATTACGCCCTCACCTTCTTGCAAGGATAAGACTAGGAATCTAAGCTGAAAGCAAATAAACAAGCAAAGCACAAGTGCCGTAATGGAGAAACGTGGAAAGGACCGGCAATGTTCTGAACATCCTGATCAGTGCACAATCCTTTCATGTTTTCAAATCCATACTACTCTACAAATTAGTAAAAACACAATAATCCTTTGTACTTCATTCCACTTTATTTAATATGTCAGGACCGGTTTCGTTCATTACGAGCATCGTCAACTGATGCTCGTAATGAGCGAAACCGGTCCTGACATATTAAATAAAGTGGAATGAAGTACAAAGGATTATTGTGTTTTTACTAATATAATGCCTTTCCACCAAGTATTGACAGTGAACACCCTAAAAGTACTCTACAAATGTTTATCTTTATCAATAGTCACATTATAAATGAATAAAAAACATCATTTTGAATGATTATTTTAATAATTTTGAACGGGTATTCATGTCAAATTTGATTTATTTTAAATTAATATAAAGCAATTGTGTTATTTTCTAATTATCTAGTCTGTCAATTTCTTGATTATTTTATTTCTAATGTGTATATATAATAAGCTTTCACGTAATTCTGAATACCGAAGACTTTGAATGAGATAAAAAAATATAAAAACACCCGAGTGGAAGAAGTTACAGCAACTAAACGAATGATGTTATTAATTAAATGCAATGCGTTTTTTTTATCCTGGAGAGTTTATTTGACTTGACCAGCCCACAACTAAAAAACAATATGATAATGAGTATTTAAATACTTATATCAGTAGAGTATTTAAACATTATATCTTTATTGTTGGTTAAGCACCGTATTTATAGGCAGAGGTGTTAACGCTGAATTGTGAGAGTTTTTTGAAGGCCCTTCTTATATACTTGCGGCCAATTACTAATTTAATTATATGACGATATTAAAATAAAAAATTAGATACCTCTGCTAATACTCGTGATTGCATTCACTTGTTTTTCCAATATATCTGAAGACATCTATATTTATATTTGAATACAGTGGCATAACATATAAATGGTTAGCGTGAGTTGTTGAAAATTCTTCATTGTATTTATTTGTTTTACGTATGTTATATATATCGTATAACGAATTCTGTTTTGCTATTTCTGTTCTGGCTTATGTTAATATAAAAGTCTTGTCATCCAGTACAAATAAAACTTCGTCATATAATATAAAAATAAATGTTAAAATTAATGAGCTTATAAACTTTTTATTATTTTTATAGAAGCAAAGTGAAAATTGAAAATGTAGTCAAAATTATAGTCAAGTCATACTACTGTGTTGCAGATGGTGTCAAAGAACTGCAATTTGGTTTTATCGTTAACTAAAATCTCAAAATAAACATCAAGCTGACTACTTGTAGCGTTTTAAAAGTCCTGCATTTGCATTTTCTCGGTAAGGCTGTTATTCCGTTGAGAAAGTTTTGCAAAGTCACTATCAGCTTCAAGAACACGTCTTACCTTTTTGCTTGTTATTGCAGTTCAAACCGTTCTTGCTATAATACCAAGCCATGCTAGAGTACATTATTATTGCTTTGACACGATCATTGTTGCCATCAGAGATTTTTAAAAAAACAGCACTTTAAAGTATATTTGTATAAAACTTGAGTTTGAGCTTGAAAAAGTTCAATATACTTACAAGCATTTTTAAATCTACATTCATATATTGAAATTTATTTTAAATGTGTGATTATTAACGGAAAACGATTTGACACAATTTAAAATTCAACAATACTTAATAATTTAGATTTCGACTGAAGTGCTGGTGGAATTTCAATATTAAATTTGAATCATCAAATTATGTACACTCCCACAGATTTGTCACTGTCAGTTCAAGTTCATCCGTGCGCTTGAACGCCTGAAGATGCCGAAGGCGAAACCGGTCGTTAGTGACAAAATCTGTGGAGTGTACATAATTGAATGATTCAATTCAACAATACTTGCAATAGTTTTTATGTTAACACCTATAAACTTGTGAATAGAGATCACAAACCGTTATAATTGAAATACTATCATAGGTTTAAAAATACGAAATAAAAATATTGTTAGTTATAAGAATATCTGATAAAAATATTACTTACAGATCTGTAAAAAGAGCCGAACGATAAATTGTATGTTAATTAAAAAATATATTAAATACCAAAAATTATTTAAATAAATATCAATAAAAAGTAACTTTATGTACAAATACATTATAATAAATATTAAGCATACATATTTTTCATCCAAATAAAAAGTTAGGCTTATCCATGTTTTACAATTATCTGTGCCAATCTTCTCCAGTATTAACCCGGATAATAAAGATTGCTCAGTATAAGTAACACTAAGATGTATAAATATGCTGAAAGTTTGGCTAGAGCTAACTTTCGAGGGGTCGTGAGCTCGAGTCCTAAAATTGAAAAAACTTTTGTCGATTTAATCCAATTTTATTATTATGTTATTTTTATATAAAAAAATGACAATGTTTTTTTATGTTAAGTTTTATTTTTTGTTAGATAAAAATAATATTCTTTGCGAAACGAGTTTCGAGTAATGTTTTAATATAATATGGAAAATTGGTGGTCGATACGTTTCAACGATAAAAACTAGCATATTAAAAAAAAAGGATTTGACAAATAGAAAACAAACAGTTTTCATTAAAAAATGACTAGAATTGATTAATAAATGAGAGTTATGAACTGTCCAAAAAACAGATACATTTTTATGATAAAAATGTTATGTTTTGCTTGAAAAAATGTAATTATTTAAAAACTCAAGAATAGTTATCTTTGAGAAAACATTTTGCAGCAGGGTGCAACAGAGCAAATATAATCATAAACCTCACCATACAGTGACTAAAATGGCAAAAGCTTTTCAAGCTCAAAAATAAATCTCAAGTTTTTTTGGCGCGGTCTTTTCATATAAAATGGCCGGAAATGATGTCACAGTGTCAGCGAGGTTCTTTAGGACGGCAAGTCATTTAATTACTTCATTTTTCGGGTCGGTGCACTTTATGAAGACCAGCTTCATCATCAATGGAAGCGAAAAAAGGTTAGATATTAATATTAATCGTTAAAATTACTTGCTTTTGTTCGTGGTGTGTAATTTTTCAGATAAGCGTTCCTATTTAATGACATAATATTTTATTAAATATAATTTTGTGGTTCTATCGAGAATAAATTGAATTTTTTGTTAAAGATTTGGTTGTTGATATAGAGGTCACAACCTCTTTTCAACGATACAAGATATTAAGAAGAACCAGCACAGGCGTGGATACCCTGCGGCCTTTTGGCTACTCTAGTGCGGCCTTCTGGCCAATTCTGTAATTCTGTAAATTTCTGTAAATTCGTAAATTCCTGACATATTCTGACCGTAAATTCCTGTTTCCGACCAAAGATTCCTTAGTCAATGTTTACTGCGGCCTTATGTCGAATCAGAAAAAGGAATGCGGCCTTTAGAGAAGAAAAGGTTCCCCACCCCTGAACAAGCATATCTTGTAAAATTTAGCTTTTCTACATTTATACGTCACGTTCAAGGACTCGAATTTAAACCAATTTTGGATTTGTTGTCGATTTATTGTTTTGTATATCTATTTGTGGCTGTAAATGAGACATCGAAAAATCCCCACTCACCTTCATCCTGAAAACAGGATGAACAAGGATTATCTATAAATTGTTTTTTCACCAATTCTCTCTTAAGTTTTTTCTCTGTCTTATTGAAATACTTCTCAAGGATATCTTATAATATCGATACCACGTATGTATATAACCTTGATGGGTCCGTAGCGCAGTGGTCTACATCGAGTCCTAGTACTGTTACTTATTAGTTCTGTCGTAACCCTAAAATATATAATAGTGTAAAAATATCAAGGTATTTCAGTTCTACAGTTATTTATATGTTATGCGTTGATAGCTATTTCGGCTTTCGCCATCGTCAGAACGCTATCAACGCATAACATATAAATAACTGTAGAACTGAAATACCTCTTAAAAAAAGAGGAGTTGAGCTAATGAGTAATAAATGGTAGTCATGAACAAACTTATGTTGAAAATATTGGGATTAGTATTTTCGCACCCTCAATAGAACCTTCATTGTAAACCCTCACTAGCGCGAGACAGACTAACGAGAGGGGCAAAAACTTCAGATACCTCAAAGTACGTATCCTGGATGACGGTAGCACAAAGAAAGGGCTCGTTATTCGCCTAGGAATAGCTAGAGCCACATTAAATTCAATGTGGACTGTCTGGGATACACTGTACACGATCAAAACCAAATGCCATTTGTTCAACGCCTAAATTATATCAGTGCTGCTTTACGGTAGCGAATTATGGAACCCAACGACGACTTAAAAACCGCATACTTAGCTTCGTAAATAAATAGGATAATGGGGGTGAGGTTGTTTAATTTTGTGAGGATTTCAGAGATTAACTGATAATATTCTGGAACGTACATGATAGCGTCTCATCATGTCAAAAGAGACGTTGCAACTGGCTAAATCACATGCTGCTGATGCCTCTGGAAATCATTACCTCTTAATAATTTCTGCCTCTTCTTCTAGCTGGTGGGATTCCAGCGTCCTGGGCGACTGTCGGGATCCATATGATGTACACGGCGGAATTGAGGGGTGCTGGCATGTCATGGGAGGAAGCAACGTAATTGACGGAAGACTAGGAAACATGAAGCTGTCACGTATTATGCTCCACATAAGAAAAAAAGTTGGTCAAAGAAGAAGAAGAATTTATACACGTTACCTTTTTCCTTAGGAATCTTTTATGCCGGTTGTTGGACGAAAAACCATAATATTAAATTAACCAAATATTTTATATTATACAAGAAATATTTTCATATATCAAATGAATTTCATCTGAATATGTGTTCACACACCGATCTAGTGTTTGAGTTATTTACATTTCCAGGCGAATTAATTCACTTAGGGCGTATTTGATCAGAGTACATCGAATACCCCAATCGTGTTTTAGAATAGGTAAGGGTAGTGATATCAATGTATGCGAAGGTTCATTCGTTCACATATCCAAATTACGGTTCGCATCATTGTTGTCGCACAGGGAGAGGTTCATTAAGCAGTCGATGGAAAATTAACGGAATTATAATTTAATTGAGAAGTTTCAGATATGTTTGGAAAGCTTTCGACGAATTGATTATTCAAGCCGAGAAATTTCAATCGGATACTATTTTTATGAACATATTCTTGTTGTAAGGTGTTTCCAGGGCTGGTGAAACAGCTAGTGAGCGTTTAAAATTAACAAACATACAATTGTGTATACAAATTATCTTTAAATGTTAAAACGGTATAATATGCAAGATTTTGTAACTGATATTGAAATAAGTTTTCGGAGTATTAAACGAATAAATAATAAATGGGACATTTTAATTTAATACATAAATATATGTTTATATATTAATTAAAGTCTGAATTTCGAGCATATGTATATTTTTAAACGATATACATACCGACTGTGGAAAGGAAAAAGGGCGTAACCCAATCAAATTTTACAGGAGGCGCAAAAAACGTGTTTTGATGATTTTAAGCCATATGCAAATTATGAATTATACACAACCTTGAAGTGCACGGAGACTTCTAAACTAGTGTTTAATTGACATAATCTAATATAATTTAGTAAATTGTTTTAAAATACCTTTTTTCAGTCTTTTTTACTATTTGCAATTTTGACAGGCTCATCTTTTTTCAAACTTAAAAGCTAAATTTATATACCAATTCTGCATTTGTAGCTTACGTCCTTTTCATAGAACGTGTGTCAAGTTGTATACATTGTGATTATCGAAAAAAGATGTTTTTAAAAAACTGTGGGTTACGTCCTTTTTCCTTTCCACAGTCGATATAATATTAAATTGTGGAATAAGTGAAAAAAATGTATTTTACTTTTTATAAGCACCGTTATTTTTTTTACGTTTTTCCGTTGTAATTTCTGTAGGTAAGTTGACTTAAAAGACAGAGCATTTATTATTTCAGATTAACTTTTCCTGTTCTAAGCTCAAGAAATGCGACCCCAATACCCACATTTTCTTAAATATCTATTTTAATATGGGTGATACAATGTTTATAATTAAGGTATTCTTATATCATAGCTTATAGACTTTTTGTAGAAGAAAACACAAAAATTCGATCGCTAGTTCCGTTTCTATTAAATAAAACAAAAGAAAAAATTCAACTAAATAAAAAAGATCCTCAAAGTAGAACAAAAAACGGATTGATGTGTACGAAGCTAAAGATAATAATTTATGTATCCTCGAATACTATTCTCAAAAAAAACACAATATCTTACTTACATCGATGCCTCATTTTATATAAATACGCGATAACGCGATAAGCGCGCGATAGCGGTCGCTCATAAAATAGCATTTGTAATCATTGGTGGTCAGTTGCGATTTCATATGTGTGCTGGGATGACGTCTTTTTTACGCGCAACTTAAAATATGATTATTTATTGAAAAACCACGGATTTTTATAAAAAAATGTATGAGGAACGATGCAGAGAAACATTTTAAAGCCTTTAGACTATTTTTATTTTTGAAATTCATAATAATAAGGCCAATTATGAGGAAACCACTGGGGTCCCTAAACGGCCCCCATCGGAAGATTGGTATTTTTCTTGTCTCCGAGCCGCGAGTGTTAAGCAGGAAGAAAAGGTTTTAAAACTCTTTTTGCCTTTTATGAAAATATGTTTTTCTTATATGAACTTTCATAATAGCAAACAGCTATTTCAATAGTTTATGCTTTATCAAAACATGAAAGAAATGATTCTTGACCAATCCAATCGAAAGTTTTTCAGGGATGCTGTAAAACAGCACGTTCCTAAAAAAGGTGAAACGAAAAAGAACGATGAAATTGTATTGTCTGCATGCAGTATTGAAAAGGTTTTTTGGTTTTATGAACGATCCACTTCAAGAAACAGTAAGTAACTCTTTTTTTCGAATTTTCGTGCCTCCTTGCCTTTCCTCAATCACATTTACCATCAATTTTTCGCTCGACGATTTTCGAGCTGATATCAAAATAAATAAAAATGTTTGCTTTCTTTTGGTTGACCTTATTCAGAAGGAAGGTTAAAACATTCAACCTTTATGTGGGGAATGCTAACTTCTGAATATTTTGGTACGTGCGTAAACGGCTTACTTGGCAAAATGCAAATTGGTTTATATTTTAAACTTAATTGTTTCTAAAGTTAATAAAATAGATATTACAACTATTTTCATTTTAATAATAATGCGGGTTATCTCGCAAATTTAAAATAAATAAATATAGAATCCTACGAATAAATCATATAATTTAATTAAAAAACGCATCGCATAACTTACACAGTAAAACTTTTATAATTCATCTCTCACACGTATAAGTTGTAAGATGACTAATAAAACAACAACTTTTAAGCAAAATTTGACTTTATTCATTATCATAGTCTTCTTCAAGATTAATACATTCGTTCCAACGCTTTTCTAGCATTTCGATACCTTTTTTGTTGAACGATTTATCTTTGGCCTCAAAGTAGCGTCACTAAAACCACTGCAACTTGTGAAATAAATGTCAGATTGTTATACAATTTTGACACGTATTATTTGAAGGATAATACTTGGCTGGAATCATATAGATTTGTCAATATTGGCACCATTTATATGTCATCCAAGAATCTTACTATGCTCACAATGTGGAGCATATGAAGGTAACTCATCAGAAGTGTTTCTACGAGAACTGCTTGTAAGTTAATATCTCAAACACTTTTAAAAAAATAATAGGATTAAGGCAAGACAAGTGGTTTGTTAATAGCTCTCGCTACGCCATTTTATTTTAGTAAAGGTTGAGCGGGAAGAAATTTATGACATTGCATACATGAAAGTACGGAAATTCACTGGTACTGGGATTCGAACTCGACCACGCAGCCGGGAATTATATTAAATAATCGATTTCACTTTTAGCTTCCGCTGCGTAAAATGAATATATTTCTGTACATATATTTAAATGTGATTTTACTATTGATGATATATTTTTTTAGCTATCGTGGATGATCGATTTGTTGGGAACTATTTATTGATTCAGTTAATTAAACAAAATGCAAAAATTAAAGCTCGTCTTTAGTATTGTATATTTTTGGTTTTCAGCTTGATATGCGTACTTACTTGTAAAAAATAAAAAAAAATATATTTGTCAATATCAATTAATATTGCTTTGCATTAAAACCAAAAAAGTATAGTTTTACTCCCGATTAACCATTTAATAGATTGTTTGAAAGACTCAAGACAAAAAAAATGAATTTTCTATGGAAATAAAAAATACAGATTTTATTTATTCACCCACTGTCGTGTAAATTAACGGAGGTTTCATAAATCAAACAGCACAAATCATTACTCATGAACATATTAAAGTATAAGCCATGCGAATCGTAATAATGAATAATAAGTAAATTCTTAGTGCTAAATATTAATACTATATGTAATTAATATGTAATGAATCACGAAAATATTAACGTTAGTATGTGAGACGGGTCCGTAGAACAGTAGGCATTGTCGTTGGCTCCTGTATCGGATATCATGAGTTCGAACCCCAGTGGGGATACTATTTTTTTTTCAATCGATTTATCGATTTCTGTAATACATGGATGTTTATGATGTTCAAAAATTCTCTCCCACCCATCCAGTCCTAAAATAATGAAGCGTAGCGAAAGCGATACGTTTATAACTATTCCTGTCCTAACCCTTTACTTTATATCTTTACTCTCTTCGAAAAAAAGTGAGGTTTTGCAACTGTGTAATAGACAGTTCACTTTTAGGGTGTTCACTGTCAATACTTGGTGGAAAAGCATTATGCAGTGGAACCCACAATAACACTACCCCGAATTACGCGCTGGCTTGAAATATTCGCCGCAAATTCCACAATTGCACTGTCGCATTCCAATGTCGTTGCTACGAGACGATTGTCTGTGCGGCGCATACAGTCATAAGGAAATTAGTTTCGATGTCTTTTTATACCTTTCTAATTCAATTTGTTTTGGATACATAATGCTGTTAAATTCTATTTATTATCAGTTGATAATGCTTGTTATGAGCAAAACTACTCATGCATTTGGTAAATAAAAGTGGAATTAAGTACAAATAGATAATGTCTTTTTCTAAGGAAACAGTTCTCTAAAATAAACTTATGTTAAGATATGTTACACATTAAGAGCAAATATGTATTCAAAATGTGAATAACAAATGTAAAGAACAAAACAATACAAAAAATGCTGTTTGCTGGGTTTTCAACATTTTTTCTGGATCAATTTTCTTATAAATGTATTTTTGGTTCTCCTATTAATCGTTAGGTATCTCAAACTATTTGTGAATTCGTGATGAATTGTCTTTGAAAGAAATTTTATTCAATTCAATTTTTTTATAATAAATATGATATACCAGACAAAATTATTCTATACTAAAATTTGTCACCTTTGAGACGAGAGAAGTATGTATGAAGTTGGAAATGGAAACAAATTTTAAATCACGTTTTATTTTTGGCAATATTAATGCCATTTTTTCCGTGTTACCGAGTGCCTTCGAAATAAACATTTTTTTCTACTCAGTCAATTTAAAATCCCATTCACATTTGAATTTTCTTTAAGGCGGCACACATTCCGTGTGAAATGTTTGCCAAATCGATGTTTAAATCGACTCAACAAAACGTTTCGCTTGTTCCGAAAACGTGCTTTGATTTATGCGTTTGAAAAATTTTCAGTCGCCATCTTTTGTATCAAACAATACAAATTTTTCTAAATAGCTCTTTGAAAGAGCAAGTTATAAGAATTCCTGTCAACATTTAGACGCAATGTAATTTATTATTTTTAGGGATGTCAACGAGAAAAGGAATGATCGAAAAATACTTGAACTTAATATCCGGCGATCCACTGTTTCTAAAACCGATACAGTGTATATGAAATGAAATTGAAATTTTTAGTTTCTGTGACAGTTGATCAGAAAAAATATGAGCATATTATTACTTTAAGAAATGTCTTCAGACCTATCGCAAGGAATATTTACGAGTAAACAATTTTTTAAATTTAATTTTCAACTTACAAAATTACAAAAAGGAATTTTCTTTCTACGAAATATTTGCGTATAACATAGAATTTAGTATGCTAAAATTTTACTCAAATTAAACTTTTACTT
This sequence comes from Himalopsyche anomala, assembly GCA_031772345.1. Classification (NCBI taxonomy): domain Eukaryota; kingdom Metazoa; phylum Arthropoda; class Insecta; order Trichoptera; family Rhyacophilidae; genus Himalopsyche; species Himalopsyche anomala. The sequence goes on from CM062833.1 coordinate 6,556,236, forward strand.
TGTAAAGAATTTAGTAATACCATTATTCCAATAACCTATTATGTGTCAAACGAATTGGGTACCAATGATTGAAATCAATTTTTAAATTCCACTATAAATATGCATGTTTTAAAATATAACGATTTTATATAAACCTGATTAAAATGCATAAGATCTCGGTACACTGACGCAAAAATAAAAATAGCTCCTGTTGCACTAAAATTAACAGAGGTGGCTGATTGGATCATGATATAATATAAAACTTGAAAACATATGATTTATTATTTAGCATTATAAAGAATTATTAAGCACACATATATCTCTGAATATAGAAATTACAAATCGTCGGTAATTGTCTACAACCTCGTATCTCAAAAAGTACAAGTTTTCAGGAGACACACCAATGAATTTTATTCTACCGCTATCGCTATTGCATAAAAATCCCACTGGAATGGTTTTGACCTCGATATCTCTGAGGAAGTTAAACAAGAAGAAAGCAAGGACGTTTCCACCTATGCTATTTTCTCCTTCATGTATATGGCCATATTATATGCCAAATTATTTCTTTGTCATCGCTTTTATATTAAATGAAATAAAGCATGAAATATATGTTTTTAGAACACAAAGGAAAATGTTGTGTGTTGGAATTCTAAATTCATCACAACAAGCAACTCAAAACCGACAGAAGTTAAGATACGAGCTTGAAAAAAATGACCGACGATATTTTTCTCTATTTCTTTGAAACTATACTGAGAATAGATTGATCGTTTTGTACAAAAAAATATTCGATCCAAATACACATATTTTGAACATATTTATTTAGAAATGTTTGGATATTCGCGGGCAAGCAACAAATTCGTCATCTCTAACGAGTGAGTGGTATAAGTACATACTCTCGTAATATCAACTTTGTATGAATATTTTTGAGTAAATGCCACTGTCAGATGTTTATTTCTAAAGATACTTTGACGTTTATTTTGAGAAATATTTTATGTAAGCTTAGCGTTACTTTGTTTTGGCATTTTTTTTCTATTCCTTTAAAAGTGTTTGATTTCAAATCAATACAAATGACAACAATACAACAATTGCTTTCGTTAATAAAAAAAGTCTTACATTAACTACTTCAAATAAAGTAAATAAAAAAATCTGTTATTTTGCGCACGATAGTAGAACACTAAACAACGTTTTAAAATTTAGATAAATTCTACAACTTTATTGTTAGCTTTCAGATATAATTTTATTCATTTAGCTTCTTAATTTTTAAATGACATACTAAATATAACTGAAAGTAAGCGCCTATTTTTTTTTATTTATCACAAGCTTCAAAAAATACCAGAAGTAAGATGATCACGGTCATACAACAAAAAAATCCACCTAACTGCTAAAAAGCGCCAAACAGCTCAAGCCACAGGAAGAGTATACCCGATTATAGTTAAAAGAGGTAACCTTGCCATAAAATTCAAGTTATTCCTCTACACAGCAATATCTAGACCGACCATGACTTATACGTGCCTCATTTGGGCAAATGAAGGAACGAAAGAGCTTAAACCCAACACAAAATAAAACCCTACACAGTGCTACACAGATGCCGTGAAACATACGAAACTCAACTCTCTACAATAATCTAGAGATAGACATACTCTTTATTCATATCGTGAACCTATCAAATAAATTCTACAGTGACAGTATTAATCAACCCATCGAGAGTATCAAATCATTTTTAACCGCAGACTACAAATAGTGTTAGACCCAGATGGGTGGTTTTACTCAAACCCTTCTAAGTCGCACACTCTCATTTCCTTACCAGCTGTGGGCTCAAAACCTGAAACAGAATGAAAAAAAGAAGATGACCCTACGACGCTCAAAAGAACTTCAAGACCGTGTTAAGTCACCGGTGGTCCGATATACTTACAAGGAAGAAAAAAGGGATGGTCGCAGGCATGTGGAACCATTCACACTTTTCTACGCCAAGCCAAAATCCCACCGCAAAAACCCCAAACAAGGATAAACACAGGGGTGTGCAGAATTTTACAACAAATATTTAGAAGCTGAATCAGCCACCATTAGGACAAACTGAGCCTAAAAATATACAAAACACCAATATAATTCAAGATAAAAATAATGAAGTTATCGACGTACACGTCTTCAGAATATATGCAAGAGAATAGTGATAATATCTTTCTATCCCTACTTTTTTCAGAACTGAGCAACTGAGTGACATACAGTTATGGTAGATTTTTTTTCTGTCAAGATACCTCCACTTAAATGTCATATGCTCTACATAGAGGGCGAACATGGATTGAACAAAAATTCTTACTAAATATTTATGAGTGCAAGATTTGATTTGACTGTGGGGGCTTAATTTTTTACAATCTTTTATTTATTTGGAATAATATAAAAAAATTATTATTAGATAATTTATCTTATTTATTTGATTACATAAATAATAAGTTTGGTATATACGACGTAGCAAGCAATTAATACCAAACTATGCTCGGTCATTATAATAGATATACAGACAATAAAACGTCCAAATTGGGTTTTTTGATCTCATTAGCCGCCTGTGTAGTGTTAAAGGTACTCCACACGTAAGGGTATAAAAAAAATACTAGTGAGGGATATTTCTTTTGGTTTGGAAGAATCACGGAATATTTTTTTATTTCTTTATCACTGTTTCCTAACGAGATTAACGACTATTTCTTATTTTATAATTAGTTTACGTCCTAATGATTTGATTACTTACACATATAATATTTACCTACAACTACATTTAATAATCTAAAATCGTTAGTTAATTAGTACTGTTTGAAAACATGAAAATGTTCTAAGTAAAATTTGAATTCAAGTTTAGTTAAGGCTCGTTAATTGAACTCGGGTAGTCTATTTAAAAATGAATTCAAAATCACCAAAAAGCGATATTATTTCTTAAAAATAGTTAGTATTAGACAATGTTAGTATTTACTAAGACTATAAACGAATAAGCTTAAAGATGTTTATAATTCTGAAAAAATGTTCTTAATTATATGTTAGTAACAAGTATTTGTTCTACATATATTATTTTATAAATATATATAGTTGATGACTATTTTGACTATACCAGGGGTCGGCAACCTATTAAATCGGAAGAGCCCAAAAGTTACAATTTACAAAAATTCCCAGTTTTTAAAGAGCCACTAAAATTTTTCGTTTCAATATTATAGTATTTACTTATATGTACATGTACATATATATGTATATATAGTTATATATATCGTGTATTGTGTATCGTGTATTAGCTGAATATCGTATATTTAATATAGAATGTTGATTTAAAATAAGCGCCTTAAAATACGGAATAATATGTATTCATTTAAAAACACAAATACATATGTAATTACATCAATGGGAGCATTGGTTTGGCATGTCCTTTGAAAGTTCGATTACATCTGGCTTATAACTTGTTGTTTTGAGTTTCAAGCACGACTCTAGATAAATAATTTTAAAGGGTAAATATTTTTTTCATATGAAACTGGAGAGCCGCAACTTTACATAGAAAGAGCCGCATGCGGCTTGCGAGCCGCGGGTTGCCGACCCCTGGACTAAGGCCTTCATCAGGAGTCAGGACTATGTTTAAGCTTATATTAACTGGCTTAGAAGAGGTACACAATACATATTCTCATCTATTCTTACATGCTAACTTATATTGAAAAATAATATATTGAATGAAATAAATTTAACATGTTTCTTGAAATGATAGAATTGTAAGTTAGTAACAAATGTAAGTTTTTGATATTTTTTCGCCTTATTATAATGAAGTTCTTTTTACCAAGAAAATCCCAATTAAACCAATATTTTTAATTATTTAAATATTTTTTGAATTAAATATAAATGAATGCCTTTCCACAGTTACACATTAGAAGTGATATTAAAAATTTGGATGTTTTTTTATTTGTGCATCAAACTGTACAGTATAAATTTAATATGTACTAAAGGAATATTTCAACCATATTATTGATTGATAGTATTAGTCCTGATTAGTAATCACTTTATACATATAAGTATCTTAACAGGCATTTTGTATATTCTTTCAGCCTTGTAGCGGATTTGGCAAATGCCTTAAAAGACCTATAATTATAAACTTAAACAATTGCTTTTTGAACAAGCTTATAGGTAGTGTATATAAAAAAAAATAAGTTAACATTTTTAACATAATTTATGTTGTAATATAAATGCATACAGTGATATACTCAGTTAGCAAACTTGCATTTGTTAATGTAATCAGGCAAGAGTTAACAAGAGCCGTTTGTCTAGGCAAATTTTATGTGTGGCTTTCTGGGCATAATATACATAGCATTTAGACCAGTATCTTCTTTGATGCCATACCCAATGTCTAGATTCAAGACCATTTTGCCCTTATCTCCACAAGTGAGATAATGCTACTTGACTGCCGTGGAAGTGTGGAACTAAGCATTCTAGCCTTGCAGTACAAGGTAGCCAAAGAAATACTAAGCTATTTTTGCTTTATTTTAGATAAATATTTTAGTTGGAGAAGATTTTAGTGCAGACAAGTTACGAAGGTTTTTATTAATCTCTTAAATTATCAAAAATGATATTTAATATTGTGTTTTAGTAATAAGCGCAAAGCTAGCTGTATAATAACAGTATTATTATAAAGAAATAAAGTTTTTGTCACAATAAAATGATTAATTTTCTCGTAAAAGTCTCGAGTTATTTATTAATAAACCTAACATTCACCTTTATCATTAGCTTATTAAATCCGAATTTTATCAGAAAATGCGTAGCCAAAGCAACAAAAAATAAATATTTTAATCAGTAATAAACAACTAAGTTTTCATTTTTGTTTATTTTTTTTTCCATGTCCGCTCCCAATGTGGAGCATATGGACTCCTAATGGAGTTTATCTCAACAGAAGTGTTTCTACGAGAACTGCTTGTTACTCAGTTGCTCAACCTCTCTTTTTCCAAAGAGAGTAGGAATAGAAGGAAAGGGTTAAGAAAGGACTAGTGGTTAGCTAATCGCTCTCGATACGCCTCGTTCATAGGATAGGATGGGTGGGAGGGGAAATTAATGACATTACATACATCCATGCCTTTGAACAGATATTCATAAATCGATTGAAAAATCAATTTATAAAACTGCCTGTACAGGGATTCGAAATCGTGACCTCCGTAGTGGTAGCCAACGACGTTGACCACTCGACCACACAGGTGGCCACACAGGAGTTTAATTTTATCGGAAAAAAATAAAATGTTTTTAAAAACATAAATAATTTCTCATATCAATCATTCTGTTGATTTTAAAACTGGGATAAACAAAATTTAAATTAAATTAATTCGCATATGTTAATATTTCACTAGTTAGTATTTTCACTCAATCTTCTGTGATGATATAATCTTGAAATTGACTTCACTCAAAGAAAGAAAAGATAGAGAAATGTATAAAATATCGTTTAGAAAGCACATTTAATAAAAGTCTTTGAATGCATATGATGTCAAAACAAAACCAATATTATTTTCCCTTTTGTAACTGAATGAAAAATATTTTAATGTGGAATGTATCTCCCGTTTATTTTCCGACACCCCATAAACAGATTTCCAGGTACTTCCTCTTGAATAAACGAGAGCGGAAATAGCAGAAATGGGGAAGTTGTGTGGGAGAGCCCCGTCTGAAATGAGAGTTGGGGGAATTTTTTATGTTTTCAACGCAAGAAGAGGAAAATTGAAGTTGTCTCTCTGAGGCTCGGGATCCATTTCTTTTCCGCGGTTTTCTTCAGCTGTGATGGGACAAATTCGTAAAAAAAAAGCTCCGCAAAACGTTTCACTGTGGCTTTATGCCTTTCTTATAAGCGCTGGAAAGAATAAGAAAAAAGAAATAGGGTTTATTGACGAGAAAAATATGTCTATTTGTTTTTGCTTTGAACTTTATTTTGTTTACAATCTAAAATAATATATAATTATATTGATATGTTTTTATTTTTGTGATTCTGATCGATTTAAGTTTCATAAACACAACTTATAATATTTAAGCAATTGCTTTTTTTCTATATTTGATGAATACATATTTAATATAAAATAATATACACTAGGGGTCGCCAAACTTTTTGAGAAGCGGGCCGGACGACAAATAAATTCTTATTGGAAATCAATCAGAATATTATTTCATTTTATGTGGTTACATAATAATTAGAATGTAAACAAATGTTTGTCCTTATTAGAATTTCAATAAATGAGAATATTCGAGAATATCTGGTCGTCTCGCTTCCAATTTCTATTCAACTTCCTTCACTTTGAGTTCCCTACTAGATAGTTGAATGACAATTGATGATTTGAAATAAATAATTGTCGTGAATTCAAAACTAAATCATGAAAATTTATATTTCTTATATGAATAATTTCTATGCAAAAATCCAGAACTTTTCGCGGGCCGGATGAAAATATTCGGCGGGCCGTAGTTTGGTGACCGCTGATATACACGAAGACATTTTACTCATTTTTTTTTTATAGTAGCCAGATGACCGCAATTTTATAGGGAGATAATCATTTTCTTATTGAAAAGCTGCATTCATTTATGTGATTTAATAAAATAGTGAAAATAATTTGAGTGAATTTTTTCGATTCATTTGTTTTCGATATTTGAGTACCTAGAAGCCGGACGCTATCAATCTTTGGTTCATGTAAAATGTAGATGAAAAAAAAAAACTTTTACAAATCTGTCAGTCTACATTTTCAAAATTCGTCTGTACTCAATTTTTATCGCATTGACTTCAAATAGACTTTTCAATAGATTTTTTTAATGAGAGATGTGTATAATAAAATCTCTAAACAATTTAGAGACGGATAAATATATGGGTGCGGTAAAAAAAGAATTAACATTCATCTAGTTATTTCTATAGTATTTTTTTCATATCCGCTCCCTAGTCAGAGCATATGGCCACCAGATGATTTCTCCAAGATTCTCTGTCCCCCGCCAGTCTTCTTGCTTCCTCCCATGTCATTTCAGCGTCCTGTAGCTCCGCTGAGTGCATCCTTATAGATGGTCATCAGTAGCCTTCCACGACGGCAGAATCCATCCGGTTGGTAGAAGAGACAAGCAGAATTCTGTAGTATAATATTAATAAATACATATATCACCTTGAACACAAACATAGCTTTACATTGACTAAAAAAACAAATTAATTTTTGAATGTCCTGATCGCAGAACAAACAAAGATTAAAAATCAAATGCTCATTTGCACTCAAAGGACAGCTAGAAAGTATTTGTAATAGAATTTTTTCTTGGCAATAAAATGCAAAAGAATTGACATTGTCTAAGGAACTTTAAACAATGAATTGATTCAGATATTGCCTTATCTAAGCACAAAACGATTTCAGGTTTAATTCGATTAACTATTTTTCTCATTTATACTACCATCGTGAAGGTAAAATAGTTCCGGTGGAAACATTCCATTAGTAATAATGCTGAAAAGCGTGACCCTTTTAGACGTATCCCTGACGCCTAGATATTCTTTGGTAGTCAGAAGACTTTCTCAGGAAAAAACACGCCAATTGTAGGATATATTAATGAATGATTAATTATCTCATAAGTCGAATAATCTTTTCAATACAACATTTAAAGCGATCATTTCAATATAACGAAAGCTTTCTGCATAAAATTAGTATAGCCAGCATTTTTCTGGTCAGAATTTATTTATTTTAAAAAAATAAAATTATAGCACATGACATAACAGCTAACGCCAATTAGCCATGTACTTGACAAATATAAAGAGACAAAATATAAAATAAAACTACATAACAAATCAAAATCAACATACAAAATCAGGAAATAAAATAGTAAAATTTATATTAAATTGTCATAATATATCGGTCATAATTTAAATTAAATTTAAAAAAAACCTAACCTTACCTAACCTACTAACCAAAATTGTCAATAAATATTCTGACAGTATAATATTTTTATTCTGACCAAAAATTGGTTTAAATTATGACCATTTAATTTGTTTCCATTTAGTATATCAATGTAAATTTTTACCACTTTTAGGGTGTTCACTGTCAATACTTGGTGGAAAGGCATTATATTAGTAAAAACAAAATATTCCTTTTCTACTTCATTCCACTTTATTTAATATAATTTAACAAAACAAAAATGTTTAACACATCTAACATATAATTAAAAAGTCATCTCAGATTAATTAATTTTTCTAAATTTATTAATCTGAGATGACTTTTTAATTATATGTTAGATGTGTTAAACATTTTTATTTTGTGCTATTTTAGAATCACTTTTAATGTAATTGGTAATTTATTTTCAATGCCAATTGTTGTTTACAACTGTTCATTTTTGTATAAATAGCATTGTTAAATAATATTTCTTATCAGTTGACGATGCTCGTAATGAGCGAAACCGGTCCTGACATATTAAATAAAGTGGAATGAAGTACAAAGGAATATTGTGTTTTTACTAAGTAAATTTTTACAATGAAAAGCATACAATATCTTATCAGAACTGCTTGTTACTCAGTAACTTAACCCTTCGTGAAAGAAATTGAAACGTGAGAATAATTTTATCTTAATAACTTTTTTATTCTCCAGAAAAAACGAAAGATTTATTAAGCAATGTAAGCTTAATATGGCGTTCATTGATTAGACATACTGTAATACGTAAATGTATTCCCATACTCCGGCAAAACTCAGCCTCGACTTATAGTGGTTAAAACTTTACCTAAGCGATCAGATGTGGTGAGGTTCCCGGCAAAGCCAATATCAAATTAGGATTTTTATTATTTGAAATTTGATCTGAAGGTTACTTTAAAGCAAAAACATTCAATTAAATTGATTGGGATTTAAAAATCAAATCAATTATTATAAACTTATGAAACACTCAAAATGTGATCAAAATTAGCGAGCAGCAAAAATGTACTTAGAAATAAACTCTTTTTAAAATGTTGTACTTCAATAATTTGTAGAAGTAATTCATTTTGATTCAGCTATGCATGTTTGCATGAGTTGCAACCAGAAAAAAAAATGTAAAAAATATTATTAGCATAAAAAAATTATGCTGGATATTACAGCACTTACAAACAGCATTTTACTAAGTAAATAATTCTGTCTAAAATATGTTATTAATCCTTAAATGCATAGTGTTGCAGATTTGCAACATTATGAAATTTTAGTGAAATTTATTATTTCCAAAATAGTGTCTATTCGTCCATGACAAATGATTATTTCAATTTGAAATTTGTGAAATTCGGTTGTCACATTTTTGTTTGGGTAAATCATTGTCGAGTCGTGGAACGTTCCATCTAAGCTGAGCGCGCGCGCAGTTTGAAAGCCCTCGCGCACTCATCCCAGGTTGGTGCGCACTCCTAGACAACTATTTAATTCATATTTGATTGGTCCCCGCAGCCTTAAAAATTTCCGTGCAGCTAACCTCTTGTCTAAAAGGCAGCATTGGTGGCGCAGTGGTCAAAGTCGTTGGCGTCCCAGACAGATCTTAGGGGTTCGAGTCCCAGTACGAACAGCATTTTTCAATCGATTTCTGTTAGAAGAATGGGTGTTTGTGAAGTCGAAAAATTTCCTCTCACTCATTTGATCCTTAAATGACAAGGCGTAGCGAGAGCGATTACTTAACCACTAGTCCTGTCCTAGCCTTGTATTTAATCCCTACTACTTTCGTTGAAAAAGATAGGGTCAAAGATTGAGTAACAAGCAATTTTCGTAGAAAAAAACTTCTTTAAAAAAATACCTCCATTAATAAGAGGACGTGGATAAAAAAAATCATTGTTATATTATTAAAACATTAATTCTTACAAAGATTTTTTCAACGTTGAATATTAGTTCTTTCTTAGAAATCCTTCAAAATATTAGAGCACGTATATATTTACGTTGTTTCTGTGACCTTTGTTGTAACAAGAAACAAGCGCGAGTGTATAATATATCCTGAGTCAGGCTAATACATAGTTAATATCCTGTATTCCACCTAAGGCATCAAAAACCTGCTGAATTATGAGTGATTCAAATATTCAATGTTTTCCTTACCCAAGATCGTAAAAAACAAACGGCCCTAGACTCTAGAGAAATGATACGATGAAACCCGCAGATGAAATACGGTTATAGTGACACTTGAACTATGCAAAAGAAGCTTTTTTGGTTATAAAAGCTTACATATTATTCAAAGTTCAGCACCACGCTTGGGAATTTATAAAATTGTGTTTTAAATTCAACTAAAAGAACTTTGTTTGGATTCAAAATAAAATATTATATGTTTGTTGATACGTGTCAATAAATATTAACTGCATATTGGTGTATTGATTTATTATTTGTAAAAAATGAACAAGATCTGTGTCCAATTTCTAACCGGTTTTTACTTTTGTGTAAAGAAACGAACTTTGTGGTATTTAAAAAAAAAATAGGTTCTTTATAATTCTTTATATTTTAATATTATAAAGTATCGTAGAAGTGAAGTGACCTCAGTTAACCCTCCAGAGACGAGAGCTTTTTTTCGATAAAAAAATATTTTTTAAGCCATGTTGAAATCACGGATAACTTTTATTCCTAACAAAAATTAAAAAAAAAAAAAAAAAACGCCAAGTCATTGTATAGAAACTCCGCATGACTATATGGTCATGTTCATCCTTTTATTACCGTGTAATATTGTGTACGGACAGTTGTAAGGACGAGCCTGACCGTATGGGCACGCAAACATTCGGGGTTGAAATATAGCTAAATGTGAAATTTTTAAAAATATTTACAATTTGACCTCTAATAGAAATAGTTATAGATCAACATAATTTCAATACAAATATATTGGCAAAAGAACTGTGAATAATTTGATATTTTGATAAGAAATAACTAACAGTTTTAAAAAGTATATTAAAAAAAATGGAAAATCGAAAAATCGCATGTGCTTTTGGTGGCCGTTTCTGTCCCTGCGGCTGATGACTCACTGAAGTCTGTACCCTTCTTAACCAAATATGAGTGAAAGCAACGATATTCAGGTAGAAAAAAGATAAATAGTGGGATCAATACACAGCGGTGTTTACTGTGACCATATGGTCACGCTCGTCTTTGGAGGGTTAAATATACAATGTAAAAGAGTTATCTCCCAAAAACAAAAGTTTACAATCTACCTAAACACCAAATAATGACTTGATTGTACTTGAAAGCTTAAGAAAAAACTTTTACCATTTTACTACTTGGCTCACTTCACTTATTGAGTGTTCATTTATGGTTTCATTAGAGGTGAAGTGAGCCGAGTGGTATTTTTGAAAAAAAGAGTAGAATTTGTTGTAATATACACGCCTTAAAGTATCGCAAAAGTGAAGTAACCTTATTTAATTAACACATTGTAATAGTGTTGTCTCCTTAAAATAAAATATGCAATCCACCAAAATATCAAATAAAGATGTGATTTTTATGAATAGTATATTAACAAAGTTTTACCATTTTACTAGTTGGCTCAGTTCGCCTATAGAGGACCATGTATTATATGCTTTATTAATGAAAAAGGTGGTTTTGATCATGATACATACATAAATGTAAATACATACATTATTATTACTAGGTCAATATGAAATATTGCCAGTTAAAATAATTCAAGGGTAAGCAAATAATTGTGAAATATTTCATTATAACACGCAAAGTAGAATATTAATTATAAATTGAATTACTACAATATAATTATTATTTTAATTAATCCAACCGAACTTTTGGTTTTAAAAATTAGATAAAAGAAGAAAAGGTTTACTCAAATAATGTCTTGATAATAATTAAGCAAACGCAAGGGTAGCCGGGAACATTAAGATAAAAATTAAACAAAAGCTTTAAAGGGATATTCTAAGAATCTATTGAATTGAATAAGATAATGTGTTTGGTTTATTTGTATGGCAATGAGCCAAAATGGATCGATTAAGATAAACATTCAATTTAAACAGGATATTTTGAGGTCTTGAATCAAATTAAAAAGAACGTTATCTTTTCCTTTTAAATTGAAACCTCTACACAATCGCTATACAATGCGTCAGCAATATCAAAAACACTAAAAATTATTTATTACAAGGTGAGTGAAATGAGAGAGAGGGTGTAACATCACAGATATCAAGTTTTCGAACATATATCTCTAAATCGGTTAAAAATCAAAATATGAAAGTGTCATAGAACCAAAACTAGTGAATACTTCAACTGAAGAGCCTGACGTTCACCATCGGGCAAAAAACTCGACCTGTTATTTCATGAAATTAGTTAAAAATTAAAAGTGTTTTCATGATTAATAATATGATTTTTTAATCCATGCCTACTACCAATATGAAGTTAAGGCTTTCTAATGAATAAAGTAAACCATTTTTTCTACGAGAACTGCATGTTACTCAGTTGCTCAACCTCCTTTTTCAAAGAGAGTAAGTAGGGATAGAAGAATAAGACTAGAACAGGACTAGTGGTTAACCAATCGCTCTCACTACGCCCAGTTATTAAAGGATCGGGAAGGGAGGGAGGCAATTTTTAAACATCATAAACACACATGCCTTCAAACAGAAATTGATAAATCGATCGAAAAATTCCTGTTCGTACTGGAACTCGAACCTGTAATCCCACAACGATAACCGCTGCGCCATCTCGACTAATATTTATATTTGCTGTATCATTTGTAATTCAGGTAGATTTTAGTTATTGTTATAAATTGTAAATATTTATTAAACTTTTGGTGCTGAATTTTTATTGTTCTAATATTATTTGAAAACGTAAAAACTGTTTATGTTTTGTGAAACAAAACAATAAGTATAAATTTGAGTTTCTTAAGTTGTTATTATATTGCTTTATTAAAATGTATTCTCTATTTTCCAATAAAAATAAAAATAAAAATAACTCATTTGATGATATGTACAAATTTAAAAGGAAATAATTTGTTCTTTTGAACAACGCGGAAATAATAAATCTTAAAATACTTTGTTCAAATCCTCCAACTCAGTCAATTTCTCTTTTATCCATTGATTTTTGTAAAGTATCCATCCAACGATTTATTCTAAAGTTCAATATCATATCGAGTTATCGGAAAATTTTATGGCACTCCATTGAATTCATGTGTTCATCCGCAACAAAAATTCCAGCATCAGTAAAAAAGGGGCACGTCTTCACTTAAAACTTTTTAAAAAGAATCTGTCACAAATTCGCAGGTAGATAATCGCAAACGGGATGTCGTTACTTGGCCGGATATTGCCGGCGCTTTGTTTCACCGCCGTGTTAATAAAATAAATTTGTTTGGCGCGGTGTCGCATTTTAGGGGGTACATTTTGAACTTACGTTAGACAGAGGCAAACAGGGATACCGACCCCCAGGTTAATTCAACAAAATTACCAACGCAAATTTCAAATCGAATTTCCCTCGCAAAGTGGAAACTTTTTGAATACTCAATACAATTACAAAGCCCCGCGCTCGATTTCGACAACTGGCTTCTTTTCTCTTGTAAACTGTGTGCACGGGCATCTGCGACATGCGCGGATCCTTTTCCTATCGTAAACTTTTGCTTAGTTACTTTATTATCCTATACGCAATATTTTGACTTTGGTGCATCTTAATGAGGTCACGGTTCTCATTTACGAATAAACACTTTCGTTCATTGATATTCAATCCCTATATCTGGTTTGATCTAAATAGATCTTAGATCATGGGAGTCCAACCAGTAGATCACGATCGATCGGTCGATCTCAAAGCAAAATTTGGTCAATCCCGAAAGCTTCCGTGAATTTAGAAACAAATATATAATTTAAATATAAAATGTACAAAAATACAAAAATTGAATTATTTTGTAAGCATATAACTATTTAATGATATGTAATTCGAATTAAAGAATAAACATTTTTATGTTTGAAGAAAGGAAAAATCCCTAAATGAATTTTCTCATAAGAATCATGTTAGAAGTCGATCGCGAGAAAACTTATGGTTGAAAAGTTGATCCCAGGGCAGAAAAGGTTGGACACCTTTGTCTTAGATCCTGAAAACAGAGCATGTGAAGAATGATCAGCTCACAAACAAATTATAGCGGGCATTCAAGACATAAATTGATCCTTAATTAATTAAGTGAGTAAGATAATAAATAAAATGAAAACACATTTATATGAAAATATTTTTTTCCCACATAATTTTACGTAGATTTTATTTATGCTCTGAACATAATAAATAAGCAAATCTCAATATAATAATAATCATAATTTGCCACAAAACACCCAAAATGAATTAATATTTACCAATTTTTTGCTGTAGGAAAAACATACATCAACATTTTTTCATTAAAAAATATTAATTTATTAGTATAAAGAGTCAGATATCGAAAACTTTCTGATTAGATTTGGAAATTTTTATTTGATGAATGTTAACAGTCAGTATTTGTTGAAGGGTTTATTGAATAGTTTACCCTATTCAATGCTTTTACCCGTACATTTGAAAAGGGATATAAAAACTCATAAGAGTAATCAATATGCCAAGAAACCATTAGTTCACTATGTATGAACAATAAAGTGTCGGTAAAAAATAATGTGTAACACTGCAGAACTCTAAAAGAAGTTGAAAGATTTTTTTGTGAGTAAAGCTGTTTTATGGAGTAGTCTTAAATAAATTCCGAAAATGGGAAACGGAATGAGGCGGAATGCTAAATGCGACCTGACCTTGATTCTTTCATATCAATCAATAGTATGCAAATTAAAAAAAAACTTTTCTTGCTTTCGGTGGGTACTTAATTTTCACTTTAGATGCCCGTCTTAATTTAAAAAGAAGATGTCACTTTTTTAATTTCTCTGACCTCGATATTTTTCAATTAAAAGATCTTAGATTTGAAACTTCGTTGGTCTTTTGGCAATAGCTTGTTGTAATTCCTTCAATTATTTTTAGAAAGGTGCTCTTTTAATGGAAATCGATCGGTGAAAGGATAATCGAAATATGTTTGCTCCAAAAAATAATATAACCTTTTAAGTTATACTTATAATATTTTAAAAATAGCACGATGAAAAAGTTCGTGTTTCACAATACAGATTTTGACAATATTTTTTTTAAAAAGAGTTGCTAAAAATTTAGTATTATTATTCTTAAGAGGGGTCCAGTATCAAAAAGGCCAATTCATATTTTGGCATGTTTCAGCGTGATGAAAATTTGCTTTGAGTAATGATTTACAATCCAAAATTAACATGACACATTGTAATCATACTAGGCAACTCATTGAAAGTCAATCAGATTGCAGGATTTCAATTAGCTGACTGAATGTCAATTAGTGTTTTGTAAGGAACGTAAAAGCGCAAGGCTTAGTCATGTGGTTTTCGTAGTTATTAAAGTTAATTCGCATAAAATTTCATTGAAAAGTAGTCAAACAAACTTTTGGGCTCTTTTAAAAAATAAAGTCAAACAGACTTGGCAGTTTGTAACGCTGGCAGCATTCAGTCTTGTTTGAACAAATGGTTTGCATGTTACATGTGCATTTACTTAATTAGTTTTAAAATATTTTCCTATTTTTTTGAAAACAGTGTTGCAATGCAAAACAGTGATAATGGATATTCAATTCTTCATAAAGTTTTTCAGAAATAATATTTTATATTGAACATACTGTTTTGCTACTGAAATATATCCTATTTTGTTCTGCTTAAAATAGGATTATTTTGTTTTCATCAACTTTTCTCATATTCAATTAGCTTCATTAATTAAACTGAGATAGCGATAAGAAAAACTGTTAAATAGGGAAATGTAGATTTTGACAATGTTTGGAAGTAATTATTTACGTTTAATTGATAAAATACAATTATAGTAATAAAGTCATTTAATTTAATTTATATACATAATATTATTCCTACTAAGTTATTAAAAACTATACAAATCATTAAAAAAGTATTTGCGTATGCAAAAGATACACTTATGCAATGGGTTTGTTTTTAGTCATAGCTCTAGCATTACATGTAAGAACGTCGCATTAGTTTTTATTGAATTGTAAGTAATATATACGCAGATTGGGTTTCATTTGCTTTGAAAACATGATTTCCCCTAATAAATATGGCTAATCTTTATCAGTAAATTTTGTATAAAAAAACTGAAATATCAAAAGGGTTGATTCCAGCCATTCTCTATACTGTAGGTTAACCCATTTTATGGATAAATTATTGGTTCTCTCCTTTCGATCCGTTAGTTTGCGGACCTTTTACACATGTTCACTAAAACATGATTTAACCTTCAAAAAAACTTTACTCTACATGGAAAACGGTAGTAGGTTGGTCATATTATTTGATTGCCGTCTATAAAAACTAGCCCGTAGATAATTCTAAATTTAATTTAATGCCAATTCCACGAATAATATTTAAATTCGATTATTATCAAGTGTGCCCAGTTTTATATTTATATCAAAAGTTTTCAATGCTGTGATGGAAAAAGAACAAAAAAAATAACACTCTTAGATATGAAAACTTATTGTATGAAAGTTAATTTATAAAATTAGTAATAACGCCACGGAATAACAGAGTCTGTGATTCATAAACAACAGTAAGTAGCTTTTAATGATAAAACTGTTAATTTTTTATGAAAGACATGACACTTGAGAAAAATAAAACACAGTTTCTTTGAGGAATAATTAAGTAGAAAATGCTCACAATGTGTTAGTCCAAAATAAAAAGTGAGACTTTTAAAAGTGCTTAAAGTTATCAATTAAATTAAATTTATTTTATGCCGCCTGTGTGGTCGAGTGGTTAACGTCGTTGGCTACCGCTACGGAGGGCACGAGTTCGAATCCCAGTACGGGCAGTTTTATAAATTGATTTTTCAATCGATTTATGAATTTCTGTTCAAAGGCATGGTTGTATGTGATGTCTTGAATTCCCTCCCACCCGTCCTATCCTATGAACGGGGCTTATCGAGAGAGATTAGCCAACCACTAGTCCTGTCCTAGCCTTATCCTTCTATTCCTCCTCTCTTTGGGAAAAGAGAGGTTGAGCAACTGAGTAACAAGCAGTTCTCGTAGAAACACATATGTTGAGATAAACTCCATTAGAAGTTCATATGCTCCACATTGGGAGCGGACATGGTAAAAAAAAAAAATATCGATCTTCATTTATAACTCAAAGCCCCCAATTTTATACTTAAATTTTCTGGCAGTATACCAACAATATTCAGTAACAATCCACAGGACCGGTTTCCTTTAGCGACTGTGATCATATTATTAAGTCATAAAATAAGAAATACTGATTGTGATTTGTTCTGTAAACATTTATCTTTGTCAAAGACACACAAATTTCTTATCCGGAAATGGAAGTTGTTTCAAAATTGAAAATGTAATAGAAAACATGTGCACATTTCAGAATACACACTCAAAATCAATAAAGTCCTGAATAAAATTTCCGAAAAACTATTTGGAATATAAAAATGCCGTAAAAACGATAACAAATTTCCTTCCAAGCCCATCCTACATTGTGTGAGTAAATAAAAGTTTTGCAGAGTTGTCACTTGGTATGCATAACCTAATCGTCAAGAGGGTGAGCTTTTCTTGTACTTCCTCGCACCCACTGCCTGTATCAAAGACGCCATTTACCTATTCAAGCATCGTGGAGATAGAGTACGCACCTACTCATATCGGATTTCAGTTAGTAGGGTTAAAAAGATACACATCCGTCATGGTGGATTTGAAAAAAAAACGTCTCATAGTATCAACGTTTAGTTCCAGTATGAAAAAAAATAGTTTTCTTAGGACGGCAACGAAAATGCTTATACCGTTCGTTCAATTTGCGATGACTTATTTTCAATACAAATCAGTTATATTAAATAATGTTTGATTACTTTGTTATTCCACTTTTTGTTCTACAGCTTGTGAAAGGTGTTTCGACTCTTTGAGAATAATTATCAGATAGACCATTGCAACGTTTACAAATAAGCTAAAAAAATATTTAAATACTATGGTATAAATTACAAAATAAAAAGTCATGGTTTGTTTTTAACTAATCGACGGAGAGAGGGGTAAAATTCAAACTTTGATAGTACGAATTAAAAATATAGTACAATGAAATATAAAACAAAGAATTATGATCCACCTCTCTTATTAAAAATGTTTTTTACTAATGCTTCATGTTTATTAATGACTTTATTAATTTCCAAGAACTTCAAACTATTTTCTCCTAACCATTTACTATTTATTTTATGGAATATTTCAACATTTTTTAAAGTTTTCTTTTAAATGATTCGTAAACTTTTTAAAAAATATTGGTTTTTAGACACCTAACGTGTTCTTTAATTCTTAACCCTCAGAGACGAGAGCTTTTTTTCGATAAAAAAAATATTTTTTAAGCCATAATGAAGTCACGGATAACTTTTATTCCTAACAAAAATTAAACAAAAAAAAAACCGCAAACTCGTTGTCTAGAAACCCCGCATGACTATATGGTCATGCTCATCCTTTTATTGTCGTGTAATATTGTGTACGGACAGTAGTAAGGACGAGCGTGACCGTATTGGGCACGCAAAGATTCGAGGTTGAAATATAGCTAAACGTGAATTTTTTTTAAAATATTTACAATTTTACCTCCTTAAATCAACATAATTTCAATAAAAATATATTCACAAAAGAACTGTAACTTTTTGATAAAAAAATAACTAACAGTTTCAAAAAGTCCATTAAAAAAAACAGAAATTCAAAAAATCGCATGTGCTTTTGGTGGCCGTTTCTGTCCCCGCGGCTGATGTCTAACTGAAATCTGTACCCTTCTTAACCAAATATGTGTGAAAGCAACTATATTCATGTAGAAAAATGATGAATAGTGGCATCAATAGACAACGGTGTTAACTGTGACCATATGGTTACGCTCGTCCTTGGAGGGTTAAATTAAAATTTCTACCTGTCTACCCAAAATAAGCAGCTTGATACTCTTGACAGGTAACAGAATAAATGCGGATTTGAGAAAATGATTCTTACATATTATTTAAAATGAACTTCCACAAAGTTACCGCCGAATCTATTTAAAAACAAATCAGTTATATTTACAAATCACCAAACGATGAGTTTTTAGTTAACATAAATGTTCGTCGGTGGAAGTTTAATGTCTATTTTATATTTTGTTATTAATCAAATACCAATTTTTTATTTATTAATTTAGATTTCAGAAGTCATATTACGTATTTTGAACTTTGGATACTCGATGCAACAACACAATAAAAAGAGAAATATCTTATTTTTATATTGAAAACAATAAATATTTTACAGTACTACCTGAATAAATTTCTCCTGCGAAGACTATCGTTTCACCATTTTGATGCTAGAATATGTTATTTTATACGAATAGTATTATTTTCTTTTTCGATAAAGTTGAACTGAAATTTATATACATTAAACATTTAATTAAATCACAAATTAAAAATTATACCTGCAGTTTTTTTTTTGTAAGATCATTATACACAAAATGTCCACATATTTTTTCAACCTCTTAATTTTTAATTCCCATGATCAAAAGTGCATCGTGATTTCGAAAAGGTTAAGAACCACTGGTCCATATGTTATGTTTGAATATTATTTCATAAAATATAACCACCCCTGCATATAGAAAGGGTGCATTGATCCAATGCCACATTGACCGGCCGCCACTGATACGGATACACAGAGTACTTCATATCACTTAAACTAAATAGCTGAGTAAGTCATATTCTCTTGTTTCTATCTTTATTTTTGTGAGGTGAGGAGAACATTATTTTATCACTTAAATGCGGTTGCATACACAGAAAGGGTGGTGGTGGGATACTCAACAACCAATTTGTATAAACTACATTCTTTTATTCATACTATATTCTTGTTTTAATAAAGTAATATTATAATTATTTCAATAATGTAGCATTCGCTTAAGCGTTGGTTTATGTATTATTATTTTTTCACATAAATGAATCAATCAATCAATGTCTTAATTTTTGCGGTAAATGTTTGAAATACGTGTTTTAGTAATACGTTATCATTCAGTTCAATTGCGTAATGACTGTTATTTATAATATATTAATAAGTTGAAGCTATTATTGCTGCAAAAACCTTTGAGTTGTGAAGGGTGGATCGGTTAAAAGCTTGACGTCTTATGAATGTTGATTTTGACAGTTTGCCGATACAAACACACTTAATCTTTCAGGTGAATAAGGCTTTTACCCTGGCAGCTGTTCGATTTTATGATTAAACAATAAGATTTAGTGATAAAAACACATAAATAAATAGCAGTTAAAAATCAATATAAATATATTGGAAATTTAATTGTCATTAAATTAGCCATCGGCAGTGCTTTTTTTTACATGTAATGCGGTAGAACGGCGTTTTGGCGTTTCTTATCAACATTCACAGCAAAAAAAAATATTTTGCATCGAAAACTTTTGATGTTTTAAAGGAGAAATAAACGATTCAAAATTCATTATTTCGCAAAAAAGTAGTAACAGATGTGTGGAAAAGTAAAATAAATCTCCAAAAATTAAGTGGAAACACAATGGATTCATTCAATAATTCAAGTTCGAAGGCGTCGTTGTTTGTAATATCTAAATTCTCTCCCACTCGTTCAATCCAAAAATAACGGAGGCAAAGCGAGAGCAATACGTTAACCACTAGTCTTATCCGTATATGTCTATCCTCACTCTCTTAAGAAAAGAAAGTTTGAGCAACTGATTAACTAGCAGTTCTTGTAAAATATTTTTTTATTGAGATACCTCCATAAAAAATCCATATGCTCCACACTGAGGACAGACATAGATTAGAAAAAAAACTTGACAAAAAATTGTCTTGGTCTTCTGTATTAAACTGTTTTTTTTAAGGAAACAGATAATATAGAAGTATTAATTTTGTTCTCCTCGTAATACAAAATAATAAAATAACAGAATTATTCTTTATAATTTTAAATAACTCTGACTGAACTTGAAGGGGAAATCCGATGATTAATTTTGGAGTGTAGCGTAAAATATATATAATTATAATTCGGATAGTGGCAGTTCTAATCTCATTGTATTGGAAAAGTAGCCACTTTCGCCGACCGTAAGAAGCAAGGTACAATAAAACACACGAATGGAGAGCAAACCTCATTTGCTGTGAAGTGTTCTGCTTTCTGGTAAAGCGAATCCCAACGTATGTCCAAGTGGGCAACTCGGCTCACGAAAATATCGACTAAATTTCCGCACAAAAATATTTTTTTTATGTTAACAATGAACTTTGGGAAGGAAAAATAATGATTGAAAATACAGAACTCTGATTCTGTTTTTCAAAGGTACACTCGCTTCAAATGCATGAATTTACTGTACAGAATTTCAACATAAAGTTTATAGTATATACTAGGTGAATATCATATGCCCAATCATTTTTTTCAGAAAGGATAGAGTTGAAGAAATAAGAAAACGACTGGTCGGGGAATCTTTGCCATATTTCTAAAACCGTGTATGTGGTGGATGAAATGTTGTAAAAAATCAGATACAAATATTTATTTTGATAAATTCATAAATTAATACCATTAATTGTATTAATTATTTTAAAAGGTTTGATTTACCGTTAAACTTACTAGAAATAAAACTGAATCACTCAGCTAAAAGATAAGATAAATAAAATATATTTTTTTAATCCATATCCGCTCCCAATTTTGAGCATATGGCCTCCTAATGGAGGTATCTTAACAAAAGTTTTTATACGAGAACTGTTTGTTACTAAGTCGTTCAACTTTTCTTTTCCAAAGACAGTAGTAGAGATCGAAAGAAAAGGCTATGACAAAACAGGGATTAACTATCACTCTCGCTACGCCCAGTTATTAAAGAATTAGAAGGGTGGGAGGAAATTTATAGACATCACAAACACCCATGCTTACGAACAGAAATCGATAAATCGACCGGAAAAAAGTTGCTCGTACTGGGAATCAAACCCGTGAGGTCCGGCACGGAAGCCAACAACGCTAACCGCCGCTGCACTATAGGACGCGACAAATAACAATATAATTTATCATAAGAATAATCCAATTTATAGAATTTGTTATTACGAGGTTCAGACGTAAAGAATTGTTTTTTTTATTATTGATAAACTATAAATGTTTATTAATGAAACAAAATTAGTCTGTAAAGTAAAAAAAATATGAATGTTAAAATCTTTATATTATTATTTCATTCCAATAATGATTAAACCTGAACTATTCAAAATTTATCAATGAAGTTTTCATAAACCTATTGTCAATTATTATTATAAAAGCAGCGAGCTTTATATTAAATATTATAATAATAATTGCTCCAAGCTGTATTTGTTATCGTATTTATTATCGTAATATAATAAATTCGCGTTTGTAAATTGTTACAGTGTGTACTTTTCCCCATAGTTTTGATGTTGATTTATGGTAGTTTATTTTCTCAGCTGTGTTTAAAATAATTACAATAATTATTATGATGTTAATATTTTTTATTTAGCAAAAATCGATCAAAATAAAAAGATTTTTAACAAAGACTTTTTGGATGTCAGATGCTCAATGCCTTTTATAAGAGAATACATTTTAATAGGATTATATAGTAGAAAAATAAAATGAGTATAAAAGTGAAAAGTATTCTGTTTATTTTTCTTATTTAATATAAACATTCGAAATATTAATACTAGTTTATGACTTGTTATTAAACTATTTCTCACAAGCTACTGGTAGCTCGTTGCGCTATTTTTAGTAGTTCGAGTGAGAAGATTAATATTAAAATCGAGAAAAAATAGGAAATTTATTTAACTGTTTGATTTTTTTTACAAATGTGAACCAAATAAAATTTGATTTAGAACAGAATTTTTCAACGGCTTTTTAGATCTTCAAGTGGCATAAAAAATGGATCACCAAACAAAATATAAACGTAAAATTTCGTTTGAATATAAAAAAAAAAACTGTCAGATTATTATATATATATGAATCTAAGACTAACTTTTTATCTTTGAATGTGAATCTTACTCTGTATATTTCATATTTGTTCAGATACTAAAATAATAATATTTATAAAATACTTTTTAAAATAGTATAATCAGCGAGTAAAGGAGTTGGTCAATTAAAAAGTAAGAAATCTTCACTGACAGATCGAAAACAGTATTCATCACGATATCATAAAATTGGTGCATGACTTTTCACCTACATAGAATTGACAGTTTTAAAAACCAAATACTTGTAAAATATATACGTAGCTACCTCTAAACGCCCAGCGGTCCCGTGCAGGACCAGTGATTATGATAAATTTCGCTATCGGATTACACTGATTTAATATAATAGTATTCAAAATATGAATATTAGCTTACATAAATGATGACTTTGAAAAAGCGATCCATGATTTTATTTTCAGTTTCGATGTATATTTTCAATATTTTTGTCATATTGAGTAATATAAAAATCTGCGTTACAAGGTCGACTCTTGAAATATGCATTGTGTTAGGCGGACCGTAATAAATCATCTTCATCCACACCATACAACATATTTCAATGGGGATACAATTTTTTTTCATACCTAGAAAATTCTCTATTTTTTTGTAATTTTATGGTTTAAATTTTTTAAGTTTTGTCTAATTTTTATCGTTTTAATTCTTTAACTTTTATGTATAATAATATAAAAATGTGAAAAATTGTAAATAAAGCTTTTTTAAATTATAAACAATCTTTTATTTTGCTAATGATTTTTATTTTACCCACATAGGCTGACTAGTTTTAGAGATATAATTATTTTTATAAAAGCTACGGGTCATGCAAATATTTCGCAAACAGTCCACGGGCGTTTAAAGGTTAATTTTCGACAGAAAGATAATTATATCGCAGTTGCAAATACAACCCAAAAATAAAACTATAAGCTCAGAATTGTCTGACGATTATTTTTTTACTACCGGCCGGGAATGCATTAAGACATCAGTCGAATACAGATATCCAATTATCGCGAAAGATTTGCCGAAACGTTATCGCACATACTATGTATTTGTTACTCGGCTGTTTGCCCTAGACGGTTTGTATAGCACAGTTAGTAGAGTTGTGAAAGACCAAGCATTCTCTCGATTTGCTTTATTTGACCGTATACAATAATTCAAGATTGTTGGGAGATATAGTTTTGTTGGAAATATTAACATCATTATTTTATTCGCTATGCTTGTTTGCTGAACGTAACTTATATTCTCGCGGGCGTTATAAATAATTTGAATCTCACGTATAAAATGATAGTGCATATTTTGTTCTATTTTATATACATGTACTTTAATTTGACGAAATTTGATTTAAGTGAAAATACGTTTTTTATACAATATACATAAAGCAAATGACTCAAGAACTTTATCAAAATAATGAAAATATATTAAAAAAATATATTTCTAAAGGAATAAGTTGATAGCTATTTCGGCTTCACGCCATCGTCATGTTAAGACTTTATTAAGCTGCCGGGTTCATGACACGTAAGTTTCCATGCTGGACTTCATATGCTCGAATCACGATACGAAAAGATTTTTTCAATCGACTAATTTCTGTTTGAAGACGTTTATGTTTGTGATGTTTAAAAATCCCCCCTTCCCCACCATTCCAATACTAAAATAACGGTGTAAATCGTGATAAACCAAAAAGTAGTCATCTTCCACCCTATTCTTTTTATATCCACTACTCTTCGAAAAAGAGTGATCGAGGGACTGGGACACTTTTTTACTTATTCTAATGTCATGAATTTTTTTTTTAATTCAATGTAATAATTTCACTTTGATCTTATTCTAGGAAGCAAAATACGCGAAATAACATCTAATAATTACCATTTTAACAGATTTGCTTTGATGATTAATTAATAATACCGTGTATGTTCCTTTCCTAGAACAACTCAATGCGAAGTAATTACATTGCATACTTCATTTTTAAAAACAAGTTAGGATGTTACAGTTAGTACAGTGATAAAATTTCTATCTCTTCTAAGTCTGTAGATTATATTTATATTAAATTTTTTTTCTTACGAAGTCGTGATTCTGAAATAGCTATCAAAAGATAAATAGCCTAACATATCGACAGTGGAAAAGAAAAAAGACTTAATCCACACATAAAAACGTGTTTTGATGATTTTGTGACATATGGAAATTATGAATTATACACAACCTTGAAGTGCACGGAGACTTCTAAACTGGTGTTTAATTGACATAATCTAATATTATTTTAAGAATTTGTCTAGGAAAAACCTTTATTTCAGTCTATTTTATTGGTTTTATTATATATTTGATATATTGTGAAACTGTGTTATCGGAGACAATCATACAGACGGACAGACGGACGGACGGACATTATCGAGTATTAATAATACAGATTATTATTTAGATATTTTTGCAAAACTAGCAATGTTCTTTTTTTTTAATTTTAAATAAATCACATTATTTATTCACGGATAATTTTAGGATTCTTTTTCCTAATCCATAACTCAAGAAAATTCAATATGTTTTTGATAAATAGTTAGTTAAATATCACGAAAAAAATGTTCAAGCTTTGTAACCTTTAATATCCCACGATGAATAATAAGAAGCTTTAAGGGATCAAATGCAATATGTCAGCTTTCCTGATTTGTTCGGAGCAATCGTTTATTTTTTCGAACCTCTCCGTTATCCGATCGCCCGTTTGTTTTTATTTCAACTTGTTCTTCGTTTTCGTCACGCTTTCACGAGAGAATCTTTCACAACAGGAGCGAATCAGACTTTACTTTGGCGTCCTCGTCTGAGACGAAAGTAAAACACAATTGCAGGAGGATATTATTTTCACAATGGATACCTACGACAAGAAATGGATATATTATATGACACTGAAAATTTTAACAACATATTTGTTTAGGTTTTTACAAAGTTCACTCCAATTGTAAATAGCATCATTTTCAGAGTTGTAAATAATATGTCTCAGTTTTTTTAAAATTGAATATACAGTGGAACCTCTCATAACGAGTTTAATTCGTTCCAGAATCTAACTCGTTATGTGAAACACTCGTTATGCGAAATACAATAATTCGTTCCATGCCGAAAAAATATTTTTTTAACGTCTATTCAAGTAAAATTACATACCTATAAATATTTAAGGTGCTTAACAACATGGAATGCGATTTCGATTTGAAAAAAAACGATAAAAAATCGACTAGTTGATGCTTCCTAATGTACGATGCAACAGTTTCACATGCTTTCAGTTTTTTTTCTTATTGACCCAGAAGATTGTTTCTTTGCTACTTCCTCCTCCTCCACTAATAAATTCTCCTCCATAACTTCTTGCTGTGAAAAAAATGCAACTCCATACGATTTTCGGTGGTCAGTTCTTGACTGTTCTCTTTCACAAGCTCATCAATATTGTTGTTTTCCACCTCCAGTCCCATGGTATTGGCCAAAAGTGCAATATCGCTGACTGTAGTCTCCACAGTCACTGTTTCAAGCCCCTCAAAATCACATTCAACAACGCTTCTTCCAAGCTGAAGTGAGGGTTCTCTTGGTAACCCTTTTCCACGCCTTGCCAATCATCTTGAGGCAAGCAACGATGTGAAAGTGATCTTCCCAGAACTCTGCGTCAATCGTTATGCGAAATATCGCTCGTTAAGGAAGCATTTTTTCACAATCTGTTTTGCTCGTTATGTGAATAACTCGTTAAGAGAGGTTCCACTGTATTAGGCTATTACTTGCAAACCCAGTTTGTTTCAAAATGGTTGAAAAATGAAACATAAATTTCATTTTGTAAAACAATATACATTTGAAAAGTATTTTTAGTTTTAAATGACTTTGGAATAATATTTTGTATTTTACCAAGCCCGTTTAGAGTCTTCTTTCTTAAAAATGGTTTTAAAATGTATTTTTATTTACTAAGTTATATTCACGGTTCATGTTTCACCCATTTGAAACAAGCCGGGCTTGCAAGTAATAGCCTCATATAAGTAACACAACAATTTTGCAGAGTGACTCATTTTTATTAATGAAATCGGCGTTTGTGATGTCAATCCACAACGAGTAAGTTTAAAATCATCTTTCAATTAAAAAATATTTGGCGTATTGATACTACTTGTAATGCTAGAATAAAAATAGGATTGGACAAAAATCATTTAGTATTTTTAATCTTTAAGCCAAGAAAACGATTTAATTCCATGTTGGCATCAGTAAGAGTCAACCGCAAAACTGCACAGCTAATTAAACGTTTTCGTAGGATTAAATACGTCTTAAATATATTGTTTTCTGTAACGCATAATATGATAAATCACCAATTAAAAATATTTGTTAACATCACTGATATCATTTTTTGATACAGTTACCGATGGCAAAGTATGCTTAATAATGATACGCTAAAAATAATTTTCTATTAAATAATTGCCTCAAGAAAACCAATTTGAAAGTTATGGTATGTAGAAAAGTATTATAATTTAATGAAAATTTACATTTAACCCCCTGAGAGGTGAAGTGAGTAAAGTAATATTTTGAATATATATTTCGAATTATAAAGTGAAGTGAGTTATAAAAATGCAATCCACAAAATACATAGTAAAGATGTGATTGTACTTAAAAGTTTAATAAGAAAGTTTTACCATTTTATTATTTGCCTTACTTCATTTCTCGTAAATGTTAAATCAAAACACTAACCGTTAGGGTAAAACTATGATTTTAAGACATAAATATATCATTTTTATGATGCTCACTGTCAATTCATCCATGGTGGGCAGGGATTATATTGAGAAAAAAACACAATATTTTTTTGCACTTATTTCCACTTTTATTTATCAATATCAGGACTGATATCGTTCATGGCGAGCCTTATCGATTGATCTTGAGCATAATCAGTTGATAATGCTCACCATGAGCGAAACCGGTCCTTACCTTGGTAATTTAAGTGTGGAAATAAGTAAAAAGCAATATGTGTTTTTCTTAACATAAATAAATACATTGAAAAGTAAATATGAAAACACACGCATTTCATCTATTCATCAGCAGTAGAACATCATTGATAACTAGGGCTTATACAAAAACCAACCTTTAAAAAACCGGTTTTCGAATGTTAATATTGTTCGAAAACCGGTTTTATCCGGTTTTAGAAGTTTTACAAAAATTGGATAATTAAATTAAAATACCGAGATAAAGTTAATTTTCTTAATATTGTTTATAATACAACAAGTTTAACTACATAATAATACACAACATGAAATGGTTTGGTTTTACTCTTCAGAAAATATGATTTAAAAAAACACAAATCGTCCACTGATCGTTTTATAACAAAATTTCCTGATATCAAAAATACCCTTTCGCTGGATAATGATGTGGGGCATATGTATTTAAGCCATCAAATAAAAGATTCATATTTTATGTCTTTTTGTTTATAGACTCGTTTATGAAAAATTCGGCACAACCGGTTACGAATTTCAAAAACCGGTTTTCAAATGTCAAAAGTTTTGCCAATAAACCAGTTTTTTAAAACCAACAAGCCCTATTGACAACCATCCAGCAATTCTGTCAAACGGTTGCTGTCGAAAATATGTGGGTAAAATAATCTTGGATAAACGTTTTCTGTTTCATTAATTACCCATCAATTACGAAGGTGAGACGATGGGTGCATAAATTTGCACAGTTAGACAAGCTGCTACACTTTGAAGCTGAACCCAAAAGATTAGTTAATTCAACCCTGATCTATCCTTTACCCGAAAACCGCACACCACCCGGCCCCTTATTCGCTGTTTAACATCCCTACGATTCCCCGTGTTGACACATTCGCTCACTCACCCCCCACTTTTGTTCGAAACCATCTACTCGTTTGTAGATGTCACTCAGAAGAATCTTCAGATAAAATAACTCAGTAATATTATTTTATTACGGCCGCTGCCGTTTGCCAGCCGTGTTTTCTTTGCCTTCATTCAACCGTTGTATTTGAAAATGAAGAGACCTAATAATTTTCCAATACCTGATGTATTCAACTGTCCTTGAATGAAGAAAGCAACTATGTCTTGTCGATGAATCTTTACATGTTACAGGATCCTATCCGCTTTAAATTTTCGAATCATATCATTACCTCTTTTCTACCACTATGCAACAAGAATTTTTTTTGAGATACATATCGTTTAGGATCTCATTGCGTTCTTAAAAATTAAACTTTGGACATAAAATATTTGTTTTTCATTATCTAAAATGTTTTGACTTTATCATAAACACGGAGATACGGGAACTAGATAAGTCCCGGATAGCCTCGAATGGGTGTCAGAAATATATTTATTTTCCTACTACCAAATGAATGGAAAACATGAAGGAACTTACACCAAATCACTGGACTAACCAACTCATTTATGGGTACGGTGGTTCTGCTGCTATCGATAGTGGATTGCCCAATATCGAAATATAGCAAAACACAGGATACTCACAACATCTTCTGAGATTGTCTTTGAGTTTCACAGAAATGGGAAGAGTTGCTCAAGTCGGTCCAACCAGCTGTCGGCCCTACAGGTCACGCCAACTTGCTAACCAGCAAGGTAAACTATGTAGCATTTTGTAAATTTGCGGAATCATATAGCGAACAAACAGATCAATACACTCTGGCACATTTTTCTTCTTCAAGCCCGGGAATTTTAGCACACAATAATAGATGCCGGGGTAACTGCTTCCGAGAAAATCTCAGTACATAGACTGGACAAAACACAAAGTTGTTACTACGAATTAAACAACTGCTAGAACTAGATGCATGGCCGTGGTAAGAAGTTGTGGGTAGCATGGTTCTAGATAGAGTATCTTTGGACCGCTAATACTCGATAGACGAGAAGATGAGAACAAAATTTCAGTAAAAAATGAGATCGAAATGTAATAAAATAAATGTACACACAAATACAGGGTTTTTAAAGCC
Source organism: Himalopsyche anomala (assembly GCA_031772345.1). Taxonomy (NCBI): domain Eukaryota; kingdom Metazoa; phylum Arthropoda; class Insecta; order Trichoptera; family Rhyacophilidae; genus Himalopsyche; species Himalopsyche anomala. Next base: position 6,586,009 of record CM062833.1, read on the forward strand.
AAGAAACAACTGTTGAATTCAATGTTTTGCTTTCAATGCAAATGTCTGTAATGTTTTTTTATATTATGCATCATAAAAAGATACATTTCTCAGAAAAAGCTAGTATATTTCAACAAAACTTCTGTTGATTTGTCAACGCATCGTATTTCTAAGCCTTTTGAAATGCAATGGCTTCTGTAATATTCTTAGAAATCAATTCAGTCAAGAATATCAGTTTTACTGCGAAATAGAGCTTTTGAAATGTGTGCAAGTTTTAATAGTCTTGTTTCTTTGAAAGATTCAAGTTTACAAAAATAAAGTATCAGTAACATTAACATGAATTAAAAAAAAGAAAGAGCAGAAGTAGAAAGTTCAGATATAAGAGAATGGTTGGTTTTCATTCGCTATTGTTTTACAGTTTATTTTTGAATTATTAACGAAAGTTTTAAAGTATTAAAAATATTCTAAATATTATTGTGTTTTAAATTTTCTCATGCCTCGTTTTTTTTATGTTCAAACAACTTTACTCCACTTAAATAAATATCGTCTGCTTATAACATCAGACGAAGTTCACTGTTCATTATTCATTGGAATTATTATAAAGATGTTGAAATAATGTTTCCCTTATTCGCATGTTTTTGCTTAACTACCGTGAAAGAGAGAACCTACAAAGTGTGATAATAATAAGCTTCACTATAACTCGAATTGAGTTAAATAATGCTCCCTTTGTAGTGCAAATATTATTACAGCTGCTATAAAAATACAATATCAAAACTACACGGGACCTTTAATAGTGATAATAAATTCAGAGTTACTTCAGACTGCTTATAAATTGTTTTTAAGAAACTTAATGAATTATAATTACATTATATATGAACTATTCAAAGTTGTATGTTTAGCTATTTTTATAATAATTGAATTATACGATATGCTATTATTCTTTTAGCTTAATTAGACTATATGTATTATAAAACCATGGATGGGCTAGATTTCATTTTAAGAAATAAAATATGTATTTATATTTTTCGTTGTGTTCTTCTGCAATATGTCAGTTAAAAATGATCACTTTCTGAACAAATTTTGGACTGATCATTTTGAAAATAAAACCAATTACTACAACGTACTAAACTTAAAGTTAACACCAGCAACATATGAGAATTTTTTATCTATAACAATATTTTTCTGTATTTTTTAAAATTATACAAAAAATGTAGGCGTTGGAAATTAAATTTACTACATATTGCCTGACTGGATTGGTTCGGATGAAAAATAAATAAATTCTTTCTGCTGGTCAGATAATAAGAAAGCTTTTAGAAGATAAATATCGCTTGAACGCAATTTTAATGCGCTTTTATATGAAAAATATGTATGATTTTACATGGCCGTTCCCAATGTGGAGCATACGGACTCCCTTATGTATTTACTGTAAAGAGTTTCTACGAGAATTGCGTGTTACTCAATTGCTCAACCTCTCTTAGATAGTAGGAATATAAGTATAGGTCTAGGACAGGAATAGTGGAAAGCTAATCACTCTAGCAACGACTCGTTTTAAAAAGATACAATGGATGATAGGGTGAATTCAAGGCATCATATACATTCATGCCTCCGAAGAGAAATCAATAAATCGATTGAAAAATTAGTTTATAAAAACTCTCTAAAAACAAAGCATATGAATTCATAATGAAGCATACCAATGTAAGTTGTTCTATGAGAACTGGTTGATATTCAGTCACTCAATCACTTTTTTTTACCATGTCCGCTCCCAATGTGGAGCATATGGACTCCTAATGGAGTTTATCTCAACAGAAGTGTTTCTACGAGAACTTCTTGTTACTCAGTTGCTCAACCTTTCTTTTTCCAAAGAGAGTAGGAATAGAAGGAAAGGGCTAAGACAGGACTAGTAGTTAGCTAATCGCTCTCGATACGCCCCGTTCATAGGATTGGATGGGTGGGAGGGGGGAATTCAAGACATCACATCCATGCCTTTGAACAGAAATTCATAAATCGATTGAAAAATCAATTTATAAAACTGCCCGTACTGGGGTTCGAGCCCGTGACCTCCGTAGCGGTAGCCAACGACGTTGACCACTCGACCACACAGGCGGCACTTTTATTTACAGAGAATAAATTAAGAAACATTAGGGTAGGACAGGACAAGTAGTTAGCTAACTCCTCTCGCTACGTCTTTTTTTTTAACATCTGTGGGTGAGAGAAAGTGAAAACATCACAAGCATCCATGCTTCTGATAAAAAGTCTTTTAACCAAATTAATAAAAGTGGTCCTGCTAGGAATTCAGTTCATAGACAGTGCAACTGTGACTAAAAGCTCGACATACGTTTGATTGTAGTAAGCTTTGTAACATTGAAAGATCGGATGTTAGCTACGCATCACAAGAACTTAGATGTTGAGCTTAGTTTTCAGACGCCTGTCCTTCTGTTTATTTGAGATTCTACATGATTTTAATGTATAATCCTTCCACACATTATCAAATTACCTATTAAGCTTGTTGCAATCCAGTAATTTCAAAGGATTACTTGCGTTGCGCAAATATGCGCCAGTAGGCAGAAGGAAAACTGTAGTAACTGCGCTATTGAGGCAAGGTAGGCGGGTCTGATTCGGAAGCTTTCGTAGCCCTCGCCCAGTATGGCCGTAGCGTCCGTGGGTGGATAACGTCTCTACACGATTAGAGCTTTCCCTTCGCGATAGAAAGCTCTGCAGTTAACTTCTCACTTCACACGAACTTTGGTTTTCATTCAATACTTTCTGTTCAACTTTTTTTCATAAACTTTTTTTCGGAAATTCACTCAGTTCCCGTAAGTTTTTTCTAAGCATTTTATGTTTTCTCTCTCATGAGTGGTGATTTTTTTGCTGTTATTGTTGTGAAAGTGAAAGTGAATTTTTGTTGTGCTGTGCTAACTATTAGAGAAAAGACAACACATATAAAAAAATAATGATCTTTTCTTTATAACAATCTTCATCAAGAAAACTGTAATCACATATCTAAGGTAACAATTTTTCTAATATTAGGTAATATATTTTTTTGATGTTTTTCCTCTCTCAAAAAACCATTTAATTAAATATAACTTAATAATTAATATTTGAATTTCGTACTTCATATTCTATCTACATTGAGACCGGCTTCGCTTGACAAGATATCAATTTTAAACGATAATGTGTTAAAATTTTATGTGAAAAAATCGTATTTATTTTTTGAGATAAATTTTTCTAATATATATATAATACAAAAGTATATGGCTATAAGTGAAAAAAGAATACTGCCAATTTTTTTATTCAATCACAATTATTATTCGGTGGATTTTTTCTCTTTAAAATTATTGGCTTAATTGAATCATCGTTCAATCGGAATCACGAATGACCTTTCAAATATACAAAATTATTCAAAATTTATTCTTGTATTATAGCTTATATTATATGTTTTTATTTCCTAATGTTAGGTTTGTTTTTTTATAATTTTAAACGATTTTTTAAATAATAATAACATAAAATATTACTTTAGATATTATTAGTCTATAAAAATCTGAATACATGACAAACAAAAAAAAAAAATCACCGGTAGTCTACAAAAAGTTAATATATCAAATTTTATCCCTTTCACAGCAAATGAAATTTATAGCGTCGTTAGAATTTTTAATGCTTTATCTGTGCCCATTATTGAAGAATATTGGAGGAATTACCAAATTTACGTAAAAAGTGGGTGTTACCAATAATAATGTTATATATACCCACTCTATACAACTCGTCACTGCAGAACCTTTAAATGTATTTAGATACTTCCTGCATAGTAAAATATTTTTTGTATATTATTCCAATGCAAATAAAATAAAAATTTAGATAAATGATTCGGTTTGATACAATTAAATTAATTATTACATTTTGAAAAAATATCACTTCCTTTAAATCAAAACTATTTAAGCTGATTGAATTTATGGAACTATTCATATGCAAATTGTATGATAAAAATTTTGATAATAATCATATCATATAATTATGTATCTTAAGCCTCCGATTTTTTTTTTTGTATGAGATTGAAATTGCTAAATCTTTAAAGGACACTAAACATATTTTTAAAATTATACATAGTGTTCATCATAAATATACAGTGGAACCCCCAATTACACTACCCCGAATTACGCGCTGGCTTGAAATATTCTCCGCAAATCCCCCAATTGCGCTGTCGCATTCCACTATTGTTGCTACGAGACGGTCGTCTGTGCGGCGCATACAGTCAAATGTTGGCTAGCGTCTGTGTGCTCAACACGTGCCAGCCCGTACACGTATATCCGGGCGACAGTCTATGTGTTGGATATTGGCGCGCTTTGCATTTTATCACTTAATAACTAAATCTTAGTTTTAAATTTTTTGCACAAAAAACCAAATCCCCAATTTTGTATGAGATTCACTCCCCCAATTACACTGTCCCGACTTTAGTGTGAATGGGGGTTTTACTGTATGTGTGAAACTAAATGAACATGTATTGGGATAAAACTGTTTTAAATTATAAATTATATTGAACAAACTAATTTTGAAACTCTTTTATTTTTTGAAAAATAACATCGAATCGAATTTTTTATATGAGAAACTTATTTTCAAATCATGTACAATTTATTATTAATATTCTTCCGTAGAAAAGATATTCTCGATAGCGCCTTGTAACACGTGCTGTTTAAGTTAATACGTAATATAAAATGTCTAAGAAGATAAACCTTATTTTTTTTAATGGTTTGCTTTGTCAAAGTAGAGTCTTTTAGCTTCTTAGAATGAATTCACATAAATAAACTATTTTAAAAATGATTTTAGTCGTAAATTAATTATATATCTATGAAAAGATACGGTTGTTAAATTAATAGTAGATTAATCATTTTTAGATGCCTTAATAATTATTATGACGGCTGATTACACACGACTTGTAGTCAAAGTTGCGAAGGTCACGGGTTTGAACCCCAGTACTAAAAAAATGTAAATTCATTTTTTCAATAGATTGATGTATTTCTGTTCGAAAGCATGAATATATGCGATGTCTTAAATTAACTCCCGTATATTCTATTAATGTTCTAGTGCTATTTGTTATTGTATATGTACATATTCTCTTTGAAAAAAGAAAGGTTAAGCAAGAGTAATTAAATAGTTGTCATAGAAGGATTTCTTTTGAGATAAATTATATTTGTACTAAAAGTATAATCAGAGAAAAATCGTCTCAGTACAAATGATTTAAAAATGATGTTCTTCTTAGGAAACATAATCATAATAAATGACATATGTATAAGCGAGTCATACATTTAATTTTCTTGACCTAAACCACGAGTTTAAAATATTTCACAAACTAACATGAAGGGGTTAAAATGCTACACCCAAACACGGGTAAACATAAATTGTTTTTCCAAGGAATTTGAGAAACTAATAGGGCACGGCTAAATAGGTTACCAATATTAAATGAGCAGGTGAATCTGCCAAATTCCCCACTCTTTAATCCTTTCTTTATAATTTTCCAGCAAATAATATAAATAAAATTCTTGACATTGCTTACCATTCAAATCTGTAGGCATTACCATGAATTAATCCATATCGCCAGCAATGGCTTTAAACTTAGTGATAAATTTAATTCTTATACAAACACGATACATTTATACGTCAATTCATCAGTGCACTTGAACGCCTGAAGACGCCGAACGGCAAAACCCGGGTCGTTAGTGACAAAACTTGCGTGAATGTACATAATTTGAACGATTCAAACATAATATTGAAATTCCACCAAGTACGTTCAGTCGAAATATTAAACTAACACAATTTTCAAAAAAAATAGTAAGTACACACTGTGATCGTTGAATACCATTCTTTTTCTGAAATGACCCAGTTTGTGCATTAATTATTGTACCAGCTTGTAAAAAACAGCATTTTTTTAGCGTTCATTATTTTGCATGTAGATTTGAAGGTAAGCAGTTGTTACTGATTATAAATAAATTACTCAATTTGTTTCAGGCCACATAAGTCTACATATATTTTATTATTATATGTTATTTATGATGCTTTATTTAAAAAATATATTTTATTTAAAGATGAGCTTTCATTTGCTGTTTACTCAATACTTTCACTGTTTAACTTATCAATGAAGATTCCTTATAACGCATGTCAGCAGAAATAATGTCAATCACTCAACATTTACTTAAGGAAAGGATTTAATGTATTATTTCTCTCTCTACGCCCCGTTTCCTGTATCAAATTAAAGGTGGGCGGGAGGTGTATAAAAGCAATCACAGATATCAATGCCTTTGGATACAGGTCCATACATTGATTAAAACGTCTATGTTTGAAAGCTTTCATTCCTGGAACCAAGCGCGTGTCTCTGCATCTGATTGGATGAATGCACTTACTATTTTATTACTCTAAGCCGATGAAAAAATTCGGTACCAGTTTCGTAACAAATTGTATATAGAAGAATGATCGCATCAATAGAAAGGACATTTTGAATAATACTTAGTTAATATAATATGAGTGGCTCAGTATGTCAAAAAATTCTAAATATATTACTACATATATCAAAAAATAGTTGGCTGTTAAAATTTAATTTAAGCACTGTTAAAACCTCGGCTAAAGATTACTATCGATGACAAAGCTCACATTTTTAAATGTATAATAGGTATGACATAGTTAAAAATAATCATTCGGCGATTAGTATGTTTGTCATTTTGAAAAGTTCTGATTTAAAAGAACATGTGGTTACGAAAAATTGTACTCTCGTGGTTTTTTTTTTGCGAATTTTTCAAAACTAGATTTTTGGAGATTATGAGCTCTGATACTAAGCCCCTCATATGCACAATCGGTTCGGTGATTCTACCGAACATTACTTTTCCGAACACGAACACTCCGAACGGAATAGTCCGAACACGAACACTCCGGCAAGATACACCGAACACGATTCTTTCGGACTCGGAATCTTCCGCACACAGAACCTTCGGATATAGAATACTTCGCACACCGAATACTCCGAACATTTAATTATTTTTTTTGGAAAAATCATTGTTTTATTGTAACGTGGTATGTTTTATGGCAATTATGCCAATTATTTTTCATAATGAAAACAAGAAACGTATTTAATTTTCATGTATATAAGCAGTTTAAAATGTTATTCGTATTTTAACTTATTAATTTTGAAAATTGCGTTTTATTATAATTGTGCTGATATTTTTGATTATATTGAAAGGAAATACCATGCATATAAACATTTAAAATTGCAAATTGATATTAACAGTACTTTAAACATAATTTTATTATCTTATTGATACACATATTATACATATTTTACATTCACTTGACAAATGCAAAAATATGTACATGAAATTTTAAACATATTATGTGTTTGTAATTTTTTTATTGCAATGACTTCAGTAAATAATTTTAGCAATTATTATTATTGAAAGAAATGAAAGTATAGTTGAAGTTATTCTTAGATCTGTTAATATTATATTCCCCCCTCCCACCCATCCTATCTTATGAACGGGGCGTATCGAGAGCGATTACGTTACCACGAGTCCTGTCCTAGTCCTATCCTTCTATCCCTACTCTCTTTGGAAAAAGAGTTTGAGTAACAAGCAGTTCTCGTTGAAACATTTATGTTGAGATAAACTGATGGCCATAGACTAGTATACTTAGGAATGTGACTTTTTCTTTGAATTTGCAATACTTCTTTGTGAATCAATGTTATACAATGACAAATGTAGGCATTATAGCTTTAAGATAGATTTTTGTGTTAATTTTTTAAAACTTTATAAAGCATAAAAAAATAGTTTAATGTAGTTTGGTGGTTTGGTATTCAATATAAGTTTTTATTTCAGAATTAAAGTCAATTAATATTATTGTTGAGAGTTTTAATACATGTTTTAATGTTATGAAAACGTCGTAATCTAATGACAGTAGTGCTTTTAAAAAAATAGTTTATTCTTCAATAGAAACTCACGATATAAGAGATAATACATATTTATTATTGTTGAATATAAACATTTGTTTTGGATTAAATGCACGCAGTTGCTAAAAGGTCTTTGGTTTACAAAATAATAATGTTATTATTTTACAACCATTTCGTGCGAAAACATTGTAGATCTGTTGGCCACCGATCCTTCTTTTACTTCAGCGTCAGAGGATTAATACCTGAAGGGTATTATATTGTAATAAATATATATTTTGTAAACATGTATATTTTGTTTTTTATTATATGATAATAACTACATATTTTGTAAACTTTTCATATTTGGATTTTAGATCTACTATGAGTCGACCTTTTTAGACAGTTGACACAATGATCGCTTGCTAACATAACAAATAAATAATGTAGCTAAAAAAACTTTTTTTTATATATTTATGTTTTTATGTACCTATATGTAGTTACATATTAAGTTTAATGAAAAATCCTGTTAATTTTCTATAATGTTAATAAATAAAATGTCTTTTTTCCTTCTTATTTTAGTAATATATTATATTTTTTTGATAAAACTGTTTTCATGGTATCGTGATTTGTTTACTACATAAATGTGTTGATATGTACCCTTAAATAAACAGCATTACTCTGACTTCTATTGATTCATAAGTCTAAAAAATATTTATAATCATCCCAACACTAAATCTACATAGAAATGGAATTTTTCAATAAAGTAAATCCAATCTTATCAGAAGAACTAAAGTATCTTTAATAAAATTATTGAGCTTTTACACCAATAAATGGACGTTAAAATTTTGTTCATGAGATTATGACGTTTTTATAACATCAAAACATGTATTAAAACTCTCAACAATAACATAATTGACTTTAATTCTGAAATAAAAACTTATATTGAATACCAAACCACCAAACTACATTAAACTATTATTTTTATGCTTTTTAAAGTTAAAAAGAATTAACACAAAAAATCTATCTTAAAGCTATAATACCTACATTCGTTAGTAAACACACAATATTCCTTTGTAATTCATTCCACTTTATTTAATATGTCAGGACCGGTTTCGCTCATTACGAGCATCGTCAACTAATAAGAAATATAATTTAACAATGCTATTTATACAAAAATGAACAGTTATAAACAACAATTGGCATTGAAAAGAAATTACCAATTACATTAAAAGTGATTCTAAAATAACACAAAATTAAAATTTTTAACACATTTAACATATAATTAAAAAGTCATCTCAGATTAAATTTATCAATACATATATTTTTTATTTAATAATTTATTAATTTTTATATAATGCCTTTCCACCAAGTATTGACAGTGAACACCCTAAAAGTGACCTACATTTGTCATTGTATAACATTAATTCACAAAGAAGTATTGCAAATTAAAAGAAAAAGTCACAGTCCTAAGTATACTAGTCTATGGCCATCAGTTTATCTCAACATAAGTGTTTCAACGAGAACTACTTGTTACTCAGTTGTCCAACCTCTCTTTTTCCAAAGAGAGTAGGGATAGAAGGATAGGACTAGGACAGGACTTGTGGTAACCTAATCACTCTCGATACGCCCCGTTCATAAGATAGGATGGGTGGGAGGGGGGAATATAATATTAACAGATCTAACAATAACTTCAACTATACTTTCATTTCTTCATTGCAATAAAAAAATTACAAACACATAATATGTTTAAAATTTGATATATACATGTCCAATGACCAATTGTACACATTTTTCCATTTGTCAAGTGAATGTAAAATATGTATACTATGTGTATCAATAAGATAATAAAATTATGTTTAAAGTACTGTTAATATCAATTTGCAATTTTAAATGTTTATATGCATGGTATTTTCTTTCAATATAATCAAAAATATCAGCACAATTATAATAAAACGCAATTTTCAAAATTAATAAACCAAAATCAAATAAAATTTTAAACTGCTTATATACATGAAAATTAAATACGTTTCTTGTTTTCATTATGAAAAATATTTGGCATAATTGCCATAAAACATTCCACGTTACAATAAAACAATGATTTTTCCAATAAAAATATTTAAATGTTCGGAGTATTCGGTGTGCGAAGTATTCTATATCCGGAAGGTTCTGTGTGCGGAAGATTCCGAGTCCGAAAGAATCGGTGTTCGGTGTATTCTTGGCCGGAGTGTTCGTGTTCGGACTATTCCCGTTCGGAGTGTTCGTGTTCGGAAAAGTAATGTTCGGTAGAATCCGTTCACCCAAACAAACTGATAACTCACTTTTAGGGTGTCCACTGTCAATACTTGGTGGAAAGGCATTATATTAATAAAAACACAATATTCCTTTGTACTTCATTTCACTTTATTTAACTCGATGGCTGCCACAGACGAGATATCTCATAAAAATTTTCGTGCTCAACACGCCAGAGACGAGTTATTTCGTTAATAACTAATTGAATTAATAGTTGCAAATTATAGCCGGCGTGCTAGGTAATTAATATTAATTATCTACGGCAGCTAAAAGGTTAAAAGGTCAGAACCGGTTACGTTTTATGCTCGCAATGAGCGAAAACGGTCCTGACCTTTTAAAATAAAGTGGAATAAAGTACAAAGGAACGTGTTTTTATTAATAAAACTGGTAAAATTTATTGACGATTTTTTTAACCAATTTTATTTTTTTAAATTTGATCAAAATAAATTTATTAATTAAGTTATTTCAATATCTGATATTACTTAATAAATTAATTTAAAAAAAATTGTTGGCCTTTTTTGTAAATAAATTTATAGTTAGCTTAATGCAATATCATCGTGTGTTGAAAGTTAAAAGATAATGTCAATTTTGAAATTGTAACTTTACCGTCGAAGAAGACCCAAATAAATTACAAAGTTTCCACGTCAATTGTGCATTATTAATGGAGTTTTTCGTCCTTCAGAAGATTAAAAGTGGAAGAAGACCAAGAAAATACGAGTTTTTAGACATAAAATCCTTTTCTTACTTTACTATGTGAATTTTCTGGTTCGTCTACATTTTTTAAGCCAAACTTTCATTCCAGATGTGACAAAATGGCATATTTTTAACTAATTGCAAATGGCAATTGTTGAAATATACAGCACACAAAATATGGTGATATTTATACCAAAAAAATCTATAAAAATATTTTAAATCAAAAGATAATTAATTTCTCTCTTGGTAGTTTGTCGAACAATTATTTTTTAACAAACATTTGTATGTGATTAATAGGTACAACTTTCAAAATTAATTAAAGTGTGTTATTTATTATGAGTCCTTGAAAAATGTTATTTGAATCGCTACCGACTTCGAATTGATTTTTTCAATAATTTCCGTTTTACTTTTTTACGTTTTTTTCCGATACCGGTAAAATGAACCCGATTCCACGATTGACAATTCCGATTTTGTATATACAGACCTAGTATTTTATAGCAATAAGCAATATTACATCAAATGTGCCGCAGTACGAAAAAAGCAATGGGAAAACTTTATTATTAATACAATTTTATAATTTGTCGCCTGCTGTGGCCCAGTTGGTTAGAGCTTGCTCTACCTATCACACAGGTTTGGGTTCGATTCCCGGTAGAATCACACTAAATTTTAGAATTATTCAATTCAAAGTTGTGATCAAAGACTAGGTGTTTGTGATGTCAATTCACATTGTTTCCTCTCCTCCCATCATTCTGATCCTATAATAACTGGGTGTAGCAATTGCGATTAGTTAATCACTATTCCTATTCTAGCCTTATCCTTCTTTCCCTACTACTCACTTTGAAAAAAAGCAAGGTTGAGCGATTGAGTAACAGTTTAGCTTAACTTAATTATCAAATAATTTTAATTGTTTTTTTTATTGCAGGGTTACGAAGAAGTAACAATGGAAATTATAACACGGGGAAGAAATTACACAATGCAGAATTTTCATATTTTCGGTATCATGTTTCACTTTTAACACGTAAAATGAGTATCAAAGCGGAACATAAACTTTATTTTTTACTTATAATACTGTTCTATCAATTCAAGAAATAAAAAACACATTTGTACTAATAACACTTTTATTTTTAATGGTCAGGACCAGGTCAAACCGGGTTTTTTGCTAATAACGACCATATTCAACTGAAATACAATATTAAAGACGTGCTATTTATACAAAACAAAAAAAAGAATAAGTTTAAAAAAAAATGTTTGTTTAAGCACAAATGAGTATTCCCTAGTGACACTAAACACCATGAAAGTATTCTAACAATGTTATAAAATGGTTTATGTTAAAAAAATATTTTTGACATAAACCATTATAAAGTTATTTACATTGGTATGGTACGGCACACTCACTCTCAATAACAAAAATATAATATGGGAGAAAAGAATACATTTTTGCACAAAACATCAAAAAAAAAAATGTTAAATTATTATTTTACTTAGTATAATAATTTGTGTGTGCTATTTTTCGTGTATACTTTTGTGACTAAAATATCTACATACTGTAATAACTTCAAATAAAAATCAATACAATTTCACGTACATTTTTTTTAAATTTAAAAGTTAAAAAACATTTATGCATAAAGAGATAGTGTTTTTCAACAATTTAAGGAAAAGATTTTCTTTTTTTATCGTCAGAAAATCTTGAGAAATATTTACCTAAACTCTAAAAAAAAAATATTTTATTTTAAGCTTTAAGTTTGCGAATCTTTTTGCGTTGTACAAAATATAACCTTCTCTTTTACAAAATATTTCTTAAAATTGTTTGAAACACAACAGCTCCGCAGAATTTCTTTAATGTGTCAGTGTGTTATATAAAATAAATGTTTAAACTCATTAAGAAGTTTCCATAGCTGTGTTCTTCCCCACACAAAATTACTTCAATTCTATTAACAAATATTTGATGCCGTATTTATTTATTCAAAGTTTACGGTCTGATGAATGAGCGTCGGAATTACATACGATTATTGTCTTGGCAGCAATATTATTTGTTTGTATAATGTGAACATTTTAAACACATTTTGAAGCAGAGTCATGTTGTTTTTCTTTCATTACAAATACTTGAAGCTGTTGATACAACAGTGATCTATATTCTATAGCACATTTTTACCAAAATTGTTTTTATTGTAGAAATGTTATCTATGATCACGTGTAATGTTGGGACGATGGCAGTACTGACTTTAGCCGCCAGATTTTTCAGAAATCGTAATTTAAATTGGTTGGTGGCCGAATAACGAAGTAAAGCATTCAAAATGGCGGCCGATTAAAGTATAATGCAGTCATCTAGATGCTCTGGTTAAAACTTAAATAAAGTGTGAAGATTGAAACAGATGTCGAAAGAAAACCCATGCAAAATGCCGGAAAGAAAAATGTGAAAAAAACAACGATGTATCAGATGTATGTTTCATATAATGTGTATACAAATAAAAAGATAAATATTTTTTTCTACTGATTACATACAATTCGTTTATGATCAGGACCAATTTTGATCATTGAAAGTATTGTCAACTGACATCATTATTTTTAGTAAAATATAGTACCTTTTCAACAAGAATTGACAGTGAAACACCTTAAAAGTAATATTAAATGCACTTTTTTGGAAAATATTTTTGCTGATTTTTGTTGTTGTTGGGAGCGTAGACTATCGTGAAAGAATAATGTTAAAGTTTAGAATAATAACGATCTAAAAATGTACTGTTTGTAATTATTCTACTGAAGCCCACTCTTAAAAATATTTTTTTTTGAATATTTATGAGTAAATAATCTATATGAAACAATATGCTTTCGGCAATGATCATCTATTGCCATGAATCCAAAAAACACCTTTTTGTGGCGTCTGAATAATTATCTAAGTGAGCCATAGATCATTTTTTTCTTAACGGTTTCATTTAATGAAAGAATAGAACCTGTTAAATAACTAACGATTGAAAATCTATTTACACATATTAAAGGAATATTTTATTATCACGCGTGATTTGACGATTCAAACCAAATATTTTTTACCTTGAAATATATACATTTTTTTAAAATAATCTATTTTCTTGTAAGGTGATTACATTTAAAAAAAAACACATACATATTGAACCTGCTGTGTTATAATTATATATTAATTAGTACTAATATGTACGTAATTTGTAAATAAATTTATTAAATTCAATATAACGTACAAAACCCTTCTTAAACAACCCGTTAGAATCAGCAATTGTAAATTCTCTATGATATTATATAATATTATTTATAAAAGGTCACAGAATAGAAATTTATGTTTAACAGGAATAAAAAGAAAAAAACTTTTATGAATATTTTATGTTATAACCAAACGCTTAAAATATGCATGATTTGATAAAATATAACATAATATGTAAAATCTTACACGAAAAATAATTCAAATAGCTAGAGAAAATCTTCTCGATCATTTATTTTCGTCATATGAAATTTCTGAATTTTATTAATAAAATCATGTTCAAAATTACTTACTTAGCAGTACTACTTATAAATTTCAGAAAACAATTTTTTACTCTTTATTGTATACATATATTTATATTGAATTTATTAAGTTTTTCGACAAGAAATGTTTTTATTTATTATTTCATTAAGAAACGACATTATTCATAAAGGTTGTGTTTTAAGTATACAACTGTTTTTTTTTCTTAAATTCTATCGTTTTGAAAAATACACACATTTATTAGAATTTAAAAAAATGTGCAAAAAAGTGACGCTACGCCAAAGTGTGTATATTAATCACTTTTAGTGTGTTCACTGTCAATACTTACTTAGTTGAAAGGCATTATATTAATAAAAACACAATATTTTTACTCCACTTTATTTAAAAGGTCAGGAAAAGTTTTTCTCATTACGAGCATTGTCAACTGATCAGTTGACAATGCTCGCAATGAGCAAAACCAGTTCTGACTTTTTAAATAAAGTGGAATAAAGTACAAAGGAATATTGTGTTTTTATGAATACGTATATTCAATTAATAAGAGTTTGTTTGATATCATAATTATAAGATTGTGATAGATTTTTAAAAATTATACGGATATAGACGTAGCAAAATGTATTCTTTTTCTTTTTTCTACTGTAAAAAAATGACTATAGAAATTATTTTTCGTCTCCTTTTGAGTTAGAGAATAAATTAATTTGGCGTATCTACGTAAAAGACTGTTTAATTTAATAAACCAAGTCATCTTTTCATGAAGCTAACATACAATTCAAATGATCGATTTGATAAAAGCAACCGTTTTAAAAGATTGTATTTGCACCAAAATGATAATTTTGTTTTCTCTTAATCAAACCCTAAATACATACAATTATTTTATCAAAATCGGCCTCATCGAAAAGCGTTTATCTTAAATAAAGTTTACGTATTTAACCATCAAAGCGGATTTTTAATTGTTGAAATACGTATTTTTATAACAATCACAGAAAAATTGTAAAGGAAAGTATTCTCTATAAATGAAACAGAGCTTCGCTCAGAAAAAAATATTTTATTACGCAATTGCCTGATCAATACGGAGATGTGCCGCTATCGCTTAAAGAAACAAATGATCGTTTTATTCTTCCAGTGATAAAATAAAAATGCGACGAAATAATTTCACGAATAAACACTGAATAATTCAGTGCTGTTGTAGTAATTTATATTTCCATAAAGAAACAATGAGAAACTATTTAAAAATTAAACATTCATCATATTATTCTAATTACATTAAAATAAAAAGTGATCACTTTTTATATCCTCGCTTTATTGTGTAGTTGTTATTAATAATTATTTTTCCTAGTAAATTGACGTAATGTATTAGATATATAAATATTTTACAATATTATTGATAGAACATTTAAAATGAATTAACCTTAAATTTGCGAAAGTAGTTTTCTGAGGATGCCTCTGAAAGAGGCGAAACACGTGTCACATTTTGTAACAGTGGAATAATCAAAGTTATTTTTATTTCTTAAATATCTGGTTTCACAGTTGATGGAATAAAAAAATGCTTTTGTTAATAAAATAATTAATAATATATGCACTCGTGCATCTTTTAGTATTCAAGTAGGTAGTTAGTAACACAATTCGGCAAATTGCGTTTTAAGGCAATAATTGTTCAATATCACCTAAGGCGTTAATGGAAAAAATATCTTATATCTAGCTATAGCGTTATCTCATTCGACTGATATTTTTTGGGCCCTGTGCATTTTAGTGTTTTGACTTGTAATCACGTGCACCCAGGTTGAAAAACGCTGATAAAAAGAGCTGAAAGATGTCAGAAAAATTTATTATAATATCAGCTAAGGCAATAACCATATATTACTAGTTACTAACCACACTTAAGGAATTCCTTTTCTGAACTTAATTAACAAAAACTTTCTTCTGTTAAATTTATTTATTGTCAGTTACGATTTTCTGCCTATTACGGATCGATAGACTCATACTTATTTGTGATTCAATCATCACATTGGTCCAGATTTGGCTGTAGTTTGTCGCTATGGCCTGCGTTAGATTGTAAAACAAAAATTTGTAACTTCATTATTGTTTTTGTTTTATGAATATGTGCAATACTAACTAGCAGGGGTGGGCTGGAGGGGCACGGAGGGGCTCACGCGAGCCTCTTGTTAATTAAAAAAAAACAATATTATCAGATCAAATTAGTATATAGCTGCAATTTTTGACTTATATTTTATCTATGACAGTTTCAGTATACACAGTAGAATATTTTTAGACATTTACATTTATAAGTTTACGATAAATTGCATAGTGTTACATGTTATAAGTGTATTAAGTAACAATCGGTTTTTTATTTTTAGTATTGCACATAATTGCGTAGAAGTATTTAAAAAAATCACTCTTTCCCCAGAACATCAAGAATTGCTTTGAAACCAAGCGAGCCCCTTGTTAGCGTATTTCCAGTAACTAGTAACTTAGTAATATTTATTTATATATAATATAATATTATATAAAGTGGGTCGTTTCAACCAAGTTTAATTTTATATTAATTATATTACAGATTAAAAAAAACTTTTAATGTATAAATAACAACTTTTAGTATGTGGCTTCAAAACTATCTTATATCTGTATCTATTCTCTTTTTAAAACATCTTATAAATTACGATTTTCATGAGATGAAAACGTTTCAAACGTTGAAAATAAATTAAAAAATGTTCTTTCCTTTTAACTCCTTCCGTCCCCATGGATTTAAGTGCATTGAACGGTTAATGCTTTGTTAGTGATATAAATTTTTATGTGACTCACGGGAAATGATTGTTGATACTTTAACGTGACCGTTTCCGATGTTATAGTTAATTGGTGATGTTTATTTGAGCAGATAAATTAATGACCAACCAGCAACAGACTAAAAAATATTATTATGCATTAAAAAGTATTTTATCGGGTTCTATGGCACAGCGGTTAGCGTTGTGGGCTTCCGTGCCGGATCTCACGGGTTCGAGTCCAAGTATGAACAGCATTTTTTGATCGATTTATCAATTTCTGTTCGAAGGCATGGGTATTTGTGATTACTAAAAATTCCCTCCTACCCTTTCCGATCTTTCAATAACTGAGCGTAGCAAGAGCAATTAGTTTACCACAAGTACTGTCCTAGATTTATCTTTATATCCCTACTACTATCTTTGAAAAAGCGAGGTTGAGTGACTGAACAACAGTATATACACATATATAATAATAATGAAAAAAGCGTTTATTAATACCGTTTCCAATTATATGAAATTAAGAATGCTTGATTGGATTATTTAGGTCTACATGTTCTACGAACATTCCAGCGTATTTCAATACATCAAGGTTGACAGACTTCGTTATCTTGATAATTATACGAGTATAATTAAACGAAAGTTTGGTGCGCTAGTAATTTACGGGGCTATTCTGAAATCTATTAGAATCTAAACAATAATTAAATACGGTATCTTATACTCAATATTATTTTAACGGTTAGTATAGCTTCAATGTTTTAATTGCGGCTGTGTTGTTATAGTCGATATTTACGATTTAATCGACCAATCAAAAGAGTGCGCTAAAAAAATATATTGATAGCTGTCAGAACTAATACATGTTTGTCAAATGTCATGTTGTTAAGTATATTTATCTCACTTTAATCACTCTTATTCTTATACGTATGGCTAATGAACACGATTAATCAGAAAGTTATATTAATCGCAGGCGTTTGACAGGTAAACTATAAAAACAGTGAACATAGTCTCAATTACTTAATTTTACCAAACGTCAAAATCAAATTGAGTATAAAAGACGGTCTTTAATAAGTGA
This sequence comes from Himalopsyche anomala, assembly GCA_031772345.1. Classification (NCBI taxonomy): domain Eukaryota; kingdom Metazoa; phylum Arthropoda; class Insecta; order Trichoptera; family Rhyacophilidae; genus Himalopsyche; species Himalopsyche anomala. The sequence continues at coordinate 6,604,179 of CM062833.1, forward strand.
CTGGATGGTAGTACGTATAAGAATACCCCTGTTAGTATACGTAAAAGTAAATACATGTCCAGAATTCATAACTGTTATAAATTAAGAATATTAAACTTGACACTATATGTCAATCGAGATGTTTTTTCGAAAGTAGTTTTTGTTGAGTTTTTAATGATATTGGTGGCATGCATACCTATTCTTATGTGCATAAACATTAAGACGTTTACTATGGGCGGTATGAAATATGCTACAACTTCACGGTGAATTTAATGATTTTTGTATTAGCTTTTGATGGATAGATATCACAATTGCGCGTATGTTTACACTTGTCATATTTTATTTGTCCAACGCTAAAGTTTTTGCAGTCCGAGTACTACAAGGTTCTATGTGAATTTTTTTGACGAAACAGAAATAACAATGCGGTAGTCTTCCAAGTACCATTATTGGTATACATTGCTATTTTTGTTTCGTACTCGGGTCGCGCTTTGTCATTATAGAAGATACTTTCGTTCTTATAGTAGATCTGTTAAACAATACGATGTGCAGAAAAATAATCATTCACCACTCAGACATTACAAATTAAAAATAATAAAATAAGATTGTGTTTTTCTCTTCAAAACCGTAGAATACGACATCGTTTGACAGATTGACCAAAATATCCAAGTATATAACACTATGACAACAACAAAAAAAAGCTACTGTTTATAAATTTTTATAATACCAACCGTCAAATGCTAAAACAAAAAATGCTTTGTTTACTGTGACGGTGTTGTGTATTTTATACCGTCCAAAATATATGTTTTGTTCTTTATGCGCTTGAGAATAGACCAGATGGTATGCAAATGGAGAAGTTAAGATAATGTTGTAATTTAACCCTTTGAGTATATTGAGTCACCGAATACAATGGAAAACAAATCTTTAATTAACAATAATAACAGATCTGCCTCGTTTACATACGAGTCTTTACTTTTCTGGTCGATAGATTCCATAAAGCAAGTAAAGTAGTGTATGCCCTAAGACAGGGATGGCGAAGCTTTTTGGGTCCGCGTGCCAAAAATCATCAAATATTATTTCTCGATTGTGTGGCGTGCCCAAGCAGTAAACATTTGAAAATTAATAAAGCGGAATAAAATAATAATTCACGTATTATTTATTAATCTTTTTAATTTTTTAGGCCTAAAAAATATTTTTTTAAACTTGGAAATCATTTGAGTGCCATCTAAATTCTTAAGCGTGCCACCTCGGGCACGCGTGCCGTAGGTTCGCCATCCCTGCCCTAAGATATAACATTGTGGTTCGTTTACGGTTTCGATTGTAATTATCCTGTTTGTAAGTTTATCTGCGACATCTTATTCTGTTGGGATTAGAGATTATAATTGACCTAAATAAATATACAATCAGACCTTTTGCTTACAAGTTGTTTGGTCGTCCCTTACTTAAGAGTTTTGAATTATGGCAAGGATCTGTAATTTGTTTCAAATAACATCGAAGTAAACTAAATTTATTTACCATTACGTCAATGCGAACCATTAGTTATTTCTCTGAAAATCGACATCTTAAAAATAATATCTCTATTTTCGATTGTTTTTTTTTTGTGTAAATTTTTTATTGAATTTGAGCTTATTTTTAATTTTAAAAGTTCCTAATTATAGAAAATAAACGTCTTCATCTTTGAAATTAACTCACAAAGTAATTCGATTTATATTTGCGCCAGATAAAAATTCTAAAAAAATATCTCTTCGAAAAAGAGGAGTTTACCGACTGAGTAACAAACAGTTCTCATAGAAAAACCTCTGTAGAAATATCATTAGGAGACTATATTCTCCACATTGGGAGCAGACATGGATAAAAAAAATCCAAAATAGTCTTTCAATTATCGTTTTTGTCAAACATAGTTATCGATTTTATGAACCCAAAATCGATTTTATCATTACACATTTGATGAGTCTACTTTATCTTCTAAAAAATCAGCGATGGTCCAGTCATCAAATTAATTAAAAATTGTATATTTTTATTATTCACAAATTATAACAAAAAAAAAAATCATACCAATAGCAGCAGCAATAAGCTTAAAATAAATAAGCTTTGAAGAACCTGCAAAGTATACAACATGCAAAAAAAGAATTACTTCGGTACACGGTAAACATTGTTATATGGCTCTGTATAACAAGGAAAATTGCAATATTATCATGGATAGTTTAATATTTATATTTTTTAAAACAAACACAAGTTTTGTTTGATTTCACTGAAATCTATCGCAGATAAAGTACTTTTATAAAACTATTGTGAAAAATTAAATTCTCAAAAAGTAAACCGACTACATGGTACATTCCTACCTGATTCAGTGTTTTTATAAATTTTGAGTTCATTTAAGATAAAAAAGTGACATTGGTACTTAATTTTTTTGTACCAAATTATATCCTAATTCATGTCATATCTCCTACGCCAAGTAGAAGTATTTTTTTATTAGTTCAAGACCCCCATTGTCATTCTGATTTTCAATTATTAAAAGCATAAGTGGTTATACCGATTAGAAGATCCGATCACAACGAGCGTTATCAACTGAATTGATCAGTTAATAATGCTCATTATGAGCGAAACCCTATACTACTAAAGCGTTGGTCGAGTCCTATGGTGCAGTGTTCCGCGGAACATAATTTGGGAAACCCTGAATTGTATGCAACACTGATGTTTAATATGATATACCGAAATACTGGTATTGATATATTGCAATCCTTAGTAGCTACCAACCCACACCCAACAAATATAGCATGTATTAAACAATTAAACCAATAATAATACGATACATTTATGTTATGATAAGATACATTGATGTAAAAATGGTCTGAAATAACTGAAAATTAGATTGGAACAGAGTACATTACAGAATAAATGTGTATTCAAAATTTTCTTACTCTTCGTCTACCTGTATTAAATATCTCGTTTTTCTGAGTTACTTTGATTCAGTAATAGATTGTTAAATAAAAAGGCCGAAGCCATAAAACGAAACAAACATTTTCATACAGAGTACCACTTGCAAACCTTTTACAAAGAATGAACTTTCTATATGTCCGCTCATAAAATAAAAATAAATGCTGATAGCTTTCCCATATACATCAAAACGAGCCCCTTAGAGTGATATAAGGAGACCATTTATTCAAATGGGAAAAGAGTGGGGATTTTAGTGTGTTGGTTTTCTAATTATTCTTGTTAAATTGTCGGTATAAATTAGAGAAATACCAAAATACATTATATTTGCAAAACCTATAACCAAAAAAAGATAATAAAGAAACTAATTATCTTTTTTAACTTGAGTTGTATTTAACATATTTTAATGAGATAGTAAATTTGAATCGTTCAAACTATTTATTTATTGTTAAAAATTAAAAGTACAGTACATGACATAGAAGCTGACGACAATTCGCCATGTACTTGACAAATATAATGAGACATTATATTATTATTAATTATGTACATTCACACAGATTTTGTCATTAACAACCCGGGTTTCGCCATTCGGCATCTTCAGGCGTTCAAGTGCACGGATAACTTAAACTGACGCTTAGTAAATTAATGTTTCGTGTTTATATAAGAAATAAATGTATCATTGAGTTGTAAGCCATTGCTGGCGAAAAGGATTAGCCCATGGTAATGCCCACATACAGTAAATGTTCATTTGTGTTATAGTATTTGACAGTGTGATTTCATTTTCTTTTTTAATGAAGTTTTCGAGTATTTTCTTTGATATATATATAGTTCAATTAAAATTCTATAACACGAACATACTGGAAAATATTATATAAATTGATCGCTTTGGGTATGGTATTTATCGAAAATATTTAAATTTTACGAATAATGATATTTTATTAAAAATACGTTTAATTAAAATACAGCTGGATAAAAATGTAAATACAATTAAACGCTGATTTTCGCATATGATTTCAATACAAAGAAAAAAGCTCAAACTTACTTGGAAGGAAAAATGAAAATTGTATAGCTTAAATTATATGTAATACACCCTAAATTATTAAGATACGGAAAATAAAGGTAATAACTTGATTTACCACTGCAAATATTGTTGTGGATTTGATAGTAAACTAATATAATATATACACAATGCATAGTCAGCTTGAAGTTAAAATAAAAACAAGCTATTGTTTAAAATAAATTTCTCTGTGCTGGTTTATTGTTTTATGATATACGGAATATAAAACAACGGCTAAAAGATTCTAAATATCTAACCAGTTTATTTACATTTACCAAACTGATAACTGCAAAGGTATTCTTTAATAGTGCCATCAAACGACGTCCAAATCCAGTTGGTTTATACTAGGACTATTTTTGAGTACCAAGACCCTCGTACTGAAAACTTTATAGCCAGGATTGTTTATCCAATATTTACTTTTTCAAATGTTACGGACTCCTTGATCTAGTCTTTCTAAAAATTCCTCTCAAATGACACGTACGTAAAGCTTCTGCTATTAACAATAAGTGTACGATTACAGAGATTGTTCAAAAGGTGTGTTGAATTTCAACCGTTCATCTTTACAGTTGCAATTAAATTAAAGCAAATATAATGAAAAGTACTTCAGTGAATTTAGCCTATAAGTATAACAAAATATCATTGATATTCATGTTTATTTTGTGTGACAAAAATTGAAATGTTTTACTCGTTTATATAATGTTTACGAAATATAGACACAACGACATGTACATATATTATGATCTTACAAATAATACGAAAATGGTTTATGATTTTTTTTGTCAAAATATAAATATGAAACTGATAAAAGTTCAATTTTATTGGAATAGAAATTTTACTCGTCAAGTTCGTGGTCGAATGGTACTGACGGATTTTATAAATTGATCTTTCAATAAATTTTTAGATTTCGGTATCTTGAAAGTCTGTTTTGTGTAAAATGTCTTCTAACGTATTCAGTTCCAATAACTATAAAAATAAAGAGAATGATTGAGTCACCTCTAGTCCTGTCCTAGTCCCATTCTTATATACCCTTCTCACTTCAAAAATAAATGGTTTAGCAACTGAGTAACAAGCATTATTCGTTAAAAAGCTTATGTTGGTACAAGCTTCATTATAAGTCTATATGCTCCAGATTTAGAGCGGATATGGTTTAAAAAAACCACGCTAATTTGCATTTTAGAATAAAACTTTATATTCATATATTTTTTTTATGAAAATTTTTCATATTATTATTTAAGCACTGGATTTTCATATTAACCAATAAAATGACGAATCATTTTTATTAAGCAAAAAATCTCAATCATAAAAATAGTTCTAAAACTGAAAAGGATATTTATTGAAAACATACATTTAGTAAGCTAAATTTAACTATTTACAAAACAACTAAGTATCTCATTCGTTGACCACTTCTCCTAATGCTTAAAACTCTATGTCGCTCAAAGCGTTAATATTGCAAAAGTTTTGAAACATTAATCCGAAAACCAAATATGCTAAATGATAATTTTGAAAATAGAAGACAATCAGAACGTTAATCCTAATGTCAATATTCTATTTGGCAATTAAGAGTATTAAACAGATTATCTAACTGTATTCAAGATAATTACTGTAAGTATCTGATAAATGATCGACATCAGAAATCAGCCATATTCATTTTAACAACGATCAACGAATTGTCATTGCTTTGTGATGTTTCAGTTAAACTGTCGTTCAGGTAAATTAGTGTGTGCTTATAATCAACAATAAGCATCTATATGTTTTTAGCGATGAAACTATTCAGAGTGTTTGTTGATATTTACAATGTCATATATTTTATTTTGAATAAGTCCTAACTTTCATATTCAAAATAAAGCCTTCTTTTGTTCTTATTATTCGCTCATGAGCGAAAGCGATCTAAATCAGAGTTTGTTTTTTTTTTAAGATAATACTTTTTCACCAAGTGTTGACAGTGAAGACCTTAAAAGTGACTTAACTACCACTATTAAAATTACCGTCACCTTAAAACACTTGGTAAAATAGTCTTTTTGCTTAAATATTATAAAACGACATTCAAATAATTCATTTTCAATCTTTTCAGCGAAAATTTTGTGGAAACAGTTTTTCATTATTACTTTAAAATAAACTTATTGATAACTTTATTTATTATTCCACTTTGTTTTGTTGCTAAATGTAGCACGTGTTTTACATTTTTGAGAAACATTTTTTAACTAACTCTTTCGTGTGATTCATATTTAATACGTAAACATTGATTCTAATTCTTAGACATGTAAACGAAAACGAATTTGTCTTTATGATTTGAAGAATATTTAGTATTTTATGACCATAAGCCGATAATGTAATTAGTTACTATAACATTATTTGTATACACTCTATTTGTATATTCTACCAAAATATATATTATGTCATTTTACAAAAAAAAGAATGGGTACTTTAGATTGTGTGCAATTTAAATACACATCTCTTTGGGGAGAGAATCTGATTACGCTGATTCTATTTAAATTTAATATTTTTATCTCCATTTTCTTCCGCTTCATCTATGTCTCACAATTACATTATAATATGATCTTGATCTTTATGAGAATCAACACAGTATCTCGTAAAAGCATTATTTAAGAGACTTTATCAAATTTAATCGCTTTACTTAATAACAAAAGCATTTTACTTTTAAATTAGGTATTAGCAAGCACCTTTTTAATTTTTTCCTCGAAAGTATGAGACGAGGCCATTTTTTCAAAAGTGACCTTTATAAGTGGAGTGTTTTTGCCATTATTTTCACGGTTTTCGCATAATGACATCATTAATGTTTCGGAAAAAAATATTTTTGATGAATCTGCAGAAAATTTTATGCATACAAATCGAGGACACTTATTCATGATTTTTTTTGTACATGAAGTATTTTTTTAGTGAAGTATATAGTGCTTAAATTGACGAATATTATTCCAAGAAGACACTGGCTATAGTTCGGTCGTAATCGTCTGATGTTTTGAAAGGGTTGCATGTTTTTTTCTCCAGTTGCTATCACATATTGATAAAATAAAAATTATGATCTATGTTAACCGTTCGCAATTCATCTTCAGGAATTAATTGGTAGCAGTTTGCCGCTGGACCAATTGATCGCACAAGCAATCATTTGTAGAATATAGAGACGGGTTTTTTTTTGCAAAATAAGACCAAATTACACAAAACCTTAAAAGTTGCTTCAAAGTTCTGTCAAGAATTTCTTAGCTCTATATTATGAAGAAATAGGACTATGTTAGACACATTAATTTAATGCTTACATGATGACGATATATTTTTTCATTTGTTTGTAAATATATGTGATTATTTTACACTCAGATCAAAATCAATTTTTTACATGGAATTTTTGTGTTAGTAGCGCTTAAGTTATTTTAATTTTTGAATTTTTCGCCATGTTCATAACATTAAAAACGTTTTAGTGTAAATATTATAATGTTATAATAACCCTTGAACCCCAGTTTATTTTGAATGCCGAGCAACCAAAGACAGTTGCGTACGTCGACAGAAAGCAATGAAGGCAGTACTGAGATTTAAATTAAACTAAATTTAGACATAGCAGTGTCTTCGAAAATAAAAGCTTTTGGAAAAAGGCTTAATATAAACACTTAGACTGCAGTGAATTCGGTTAATACTAAACTTGCCCATCGTTTAGTAGATTTTATAATGGTCTAATAACTAACTTTTTTACGACTTTAACAATAGTATAAGAAAAATATCATGCACGCAGTTCATGTCAATTGAAAATATTAAAAAATAACCCGCAGTGGTGCAAAATGACATCAGTTTGTTCTCAACTGTCATTGATTTGTTTATATTTTGAATCTGATATGGAACGCCTCCAACAAAGATCCAATAAAATTCTATTTTGTAATTTTAACTTATAAAGGTAAGTAATTATGCATATTTATCAAACTAAATTTATCAGACAAGAAGAGAGAATGATAATACTAAGTCACGGTGATAAATTTGCTAACATTCATCCTCGAAAAATACCATTCATTTTACTTTTGTACTGTGACATATAGCTAATTATTGCTGGACTCTAAAATGAAATTAGTAACAATTTTAATCATTTTTAAGGTGTTCACTCTCAATACTTGGTGTAAAAGAATAACATTAAAAAAATATAGCACTCATTTGTAATAATTCCTTTTATTTTATATGATTACGAACGGTTTCGCCCATGAGAAGCATTATTAACTGGTAAGAATACACATTAAATTGGTGGCATTTATACAGAATAAAGAAAAATTATTGGGATGTAACGAAAAATCGGTTATTTAAATATGAAAGGAGTTAACAGAGAAACGTACTTAATCTGAATTTATTAATTTATTTATAAGAGGTAATAATATTTCTATTACCAATTGTTTGTTACTCACTAATAGATTTACTTTCTTCTGTATAAATAGCACTGTATTTTCTTATCGGTTGATAATGCTCTTCATGAACGAAACCGGTAATGATTATATACAATCAAAAAGGAATGAGTACAACTGAGTTTTTTTTATTTCTTGAACGGCTTAGATATTTTTTTTTCTAACATTCCAACCAAATTGAAATAGAAATCAACAAAACCTTCATTCATTTGTATTTGATTTGGTTAACATAAAAACACTAGAAAAGTGTCACATATTTAATGTGTATATGAATTTAAAACGTCGTAAAAACTGATCGATTGGTACTAGAAATGGTTGTCAGAGCTTTCTGCTTGTAACGGTTGTACGCTACTGCGTACTGTAAGAATTTGCGTATGGAAAACGTGAACAATCATTATGTACATAAATTATTTTCATAAAACGGTTTGCTGAAACAATAAGTCGAGAATGTATGAATAAATTACACTTCGTTTATAATTATTTTCCACGAGAAAGATGCCCACAGCTGTTCAGGAATTAAATAGTAGAACTTCCCTCCCGCTTAGAATATTTATTTATCGTTGTAGAACTCAGAACCTGAGACTAATTATTTTGTAGAACAATTGTGGACTTTATTTTTCATCTGCAGTTGTTCATTTTTTTTATTTATCTGAGTTTCAAGATTGAAAATCAGCCTTCAAATGAACTAAAAACGTAATATTAGCACATTCATTAACAATCAACGAGTCAATATTATCGATTCACCAATGAGCGAAATGGCAAGTCAATATTTGTCAAATCTTATGAACGAATTATTTCCGATTGTATTTTTTATTCATTGGACCTGATCTTTACATTGCTGCAAATTTTCGAGAATCTTATTATTAAAATTAACAAGAAGGTTTTTCTTTATTTACAAAGTGTTTTATTATGATAAATTATATATCTACAACGAATACTTAATTCATTGAAAAGTCGGAATATTATTAAATGTTCTGAATAAATCGACACAAGTCATAACTTCTTTATGGTTTTTTATGTGGAAAAATCTTTGTAATCCTATATCAAACTGGTTTTTGCAGGACTCTAAGCTTATGAAGTAATATTCTTGTAAGTGGAAAAGACTAAGCCAAACAAACAGTTAAATGATAATAACCGACAATATTTGGGTGAAAGTTGTGTTTTCTACAATAATAGCAATTTTAAACGTCTTTTTATTGAAAATTCGCATTCAAAATGATTCATTTTTAATTTTGTCGAGATATAGATTAGATAGAAAGTTGATGTAATAATAGATAGAAGAATTATTAAAAATTATGAAATTCTATCGAAGCTAATCGAATCTAAATTCAATTCCGTCAATAATTAATGTTCAACAATAACACCTTCCGTATTTTTATTAAAATTGGTTTCAGAAGAAAAAATATTCATGTTCAGTAACCTTTTTCACTCATATATACTCGTTGGCAATCTAAATGTAAAATTACTCTAAACATATTTTTAAAAGCGTGCGGGAAAAGCGGTTAAGTCAATTAAGTGCACGATTATTAAAAGCTCTTAATGCAATATGCTCACATAAGTAATTAATTAAAAATTAAATGTGTATACAAATACTGGAAAAGAATGGAAAAATAGATAACTATAATTTTGATAAATGTTTTTGCAGTTAATATCAATAAATAGTTGCATATCTTTTTATCAAATTAACTTATGCTTTATTCGATTTAGCATTCCCGCAAGAAAATTATCATAACTCAAAAACATTGTTTTGAGATATTAAAGTCTTATGAAATTTTAAATCAAATATAAGAAAAGGAACGTTACAAAGTATTTCAATTGAATCATTTACAATTTTTATAAACCTAGTTTATGTCAAAGATCACTAAGTAAAGTACAAAGCATAAACATTAAAAAAAAATATTCGATGACCTAGTACTATAGTGTTACAACTTGAAAATTGTTAGTTTTGAGATATGAAAAAAAATATATAAAAATGAACAACATTTGAACGGTTCAAATTTGAAATTGAAGCCTGTCATGTAACTTCAGTCGAAATAATAATTTGTGAATAATATTTGGATATGGACGTGATATGCAATGAACTATCGTATTTCAAATTGTGAAAGCTTTAACTTGATATCGATATCAGATTCAGTTAAAAAATCACGAAAAAAGTCAAAATACATATAAACGCACTTTTTTACTGACGTTCACATCAAACGTTTCCGAAAAAACTGCAAATGTGACACAATTCGCGAGCACAGCGATGTTAAATCTTCACACAGCCATATTGTCATTTTGAATTTGTAGCTTTAAGCTGACTTACAGATTGCTTAAGCTTAAATAGCTTTAATAATTTGTAGCTTTAAGTTGACTTGATTATAAATCAGTTGTGTTCTTGCTGTGTGGTATTATTACATTTTACAATATTAACTTAGTACTTAATTATATCAAACACAAATAACGAAAAAAACACTTCTTTTCCTATTTATCCTCTATTTTTTTTTTATATATATTTTCTCCAATAATAATGATCACATAAGATATCTTCCATAAAATTATTTCTATTTTAATATAAAAAGCGTAAGTCTGTTTTTTAATCATCTGTGCTTTAATACAAATTTCAGTTAGAACCGTGTAGCACTGGCGGTTTGTTTGAATTTCAAGTGGACAAGGTTCTAATTGAAGTTCAGGTATTTCTAATTAACTATGATAAAATATTTTTAACAATATTTTATTAATAGTTACTAGCTGTAAGCCCGTTGACCTCAACGGGGGGATTTTTGTTGCATTTTTAAGAAGTCAGAAAATTACAAACCTATTTATTGAATAAGCCAGAAATTCTAAAAATAAAATAAATATATCTCGGGGCATATATCGACAGCATGCCCTGTAGTATTTAAATTGTAAATTATATAATTTTTGGAATAATGTTGAGTTTGCTAACAATTATTTTTCCTATTAGCAGAAATATACCTCGTAAATTACCTAATTTTTGGAATAATGTTTAAGTTTGCTAACAACTATTTTTCGTAGTGACAGAAATTTCGTAAAATATTAAATCTTTGGAATAATGTTCATGTTTGCTAACAATCATTTTTCATAGTAGCATAAATCGACCTCGGCACATATATCGACAGCCCTGCAGTTTTAAATTGTAAATTACTTAATTTTTGAAATAATGTTTAAGTTTGCTAATAATCATTTTTTCACATGCAAAATGGTAAAAATTAATTGCACATTTTATCGAAACAAAACTATCAAAATGTTGACTGATTCTCCAAACAGAAATTGTTTTTTTTAAATATATATAATGATTTTTACTGAAGTTATTTTACTACACATTATGCTTTCGCCAACAACTAACTATACCACATATGTACCTAGATTAAAAACAAATCTTGAAATATTGCGTCTTATATTTATTTTTTGAAAAACATATTTCGCTAGTCAATCGGATTTTGTTATTTTGGTAGCATTTATTTTCATACGATCAAGATGTACTGTGATTTAAAAAGAAAGTTTTCAAAAAAAAAAATTGTTATAAACCCAAAAAAAGCGCTCTAGGCTAGATTCGAACCGGCTTCCTACAGGTTACCAGCCGGGCGCTCTATCAAACTATTTCGCTTACTTTATTTATATTTGTATTTGAGCATAAATTTACCTTGTCCAAAGCATAGACTCGTTTACTCGTTATTTAAAACAAAAGATACAAAACTTTTAAATTATCGGGATAAATTCTAAATACCCTCTGTTAAAAAGTAAAATATTTAATAGCCGTCAGCATATGACACACATGGAATATTTGCATTTAACTGTCGAAAATATATTATGTAAAATATGCCACGTTCATTATTTGACAGAAGTCACGATATTCCATTTTCGAATCATGAATACAAACAATCGAAGTCAGTTTGTGAATCACAAATATCGTTCCATTTTCAAATGCTTGATTTATATAATGTATTTTATCGCTTCTGATATTTATGACGTTAGCTCAGTTGATAGAGAGCTCGACTGGTAATCCAGAGATCTGAGTTCGATCCACGTTCGCGGTGTTTTTTTGTATGAGAAATTTCACTGATTTGATTTGTTTCGTCAAATAATAAACCAGTGTATTGGGAAAATATGTCTTTAGTATGAATAAAAATATTGCGTCAGCGGAGCTTTGAGGAGTGAGTGGGAAGGGGCAGGGGGAGGGGAAATCGCGGACAATCATGCAATCATGCAATCATACGGACATTATCGAGTATTAATATATAGATATCATGGCAGTACTATCATTGATATATAAAATCAAAAAGAAACTTGGAAACATTTACAATTTTCAAAATACAAGCATTCGAAATTTCAAATGCCCATATCTTTTTTGGTGCAGCTGTCCACATAGAACCTTGTAGTATTCGGCTCGCGATATCCTAATTATCTCGTAATTAGTATTTGTTGTACATATAAGCGATATAAACCATAACAATATGCTAAAAACATCGTGATTTGACAACTGTAGAGGAAACCACGCGTTTTCAATTTGATTTAAAAACTATTAACCACCTAAAACAAAACATTGCCAAAATCACGAATGTGTTTTTGGTTTACCTAATGATAAAATTCTTTCAGTAATAAAACACTTTGATTACTGAAATACATTGAGTAAAATATCTTCTGCGAATGATTGGCACGTAATTACACATCAACAGCAGTTCTGACGAGTGATTTTAGTTTTCGTGTTCGCCTCAACTCATCTATAATTCTCTACTCTTAACCTATGGTAAAATGACAAAGATTTTTCTACCGTAAAAGAATTGATGAATAGTAAAAGAATGTTTCAGAAAAATGTAAAATAAATCAAACTATTTTGGATAATACAATTAAGCTTGACGGAACCTCTTTCGTCGGATTTTTTTTTCTATATACCTCTGATACAGAATTATTTATAAAAATCAGGGGTTTATATATTATTAATATACCAATACTTTTTTAAAGTAAAAAAAATGAGATTTTGAGAGTGGGTGTTTGTGATTGATTTCCTCTTTGAGTTGATCTCGAGGGACACTGAAAACTCTTATCGAGTTCCTCATAGTGTGTTATAAAAGTTTAAAAACTGGTTTCTTAAGTTTTAAGCAGCGATGTCAAAAACCACTCTATGGGAATACACTGTCACTACTTGGTGGACTGACATTATATTCAAAAAATATACATTATTTGTACTAATTCTTGCTTTTATTTCTTCTTTTGAATACCAATTGTTTATTACACCTTTTTTATTTAATTTTGGTTTGTATAAATAACACTGACACATTTCATAATCTTATCAGTTAATAATGCTCGTCATGAGCAAAAGCGGTCTTGATCTTAATAAATAAAAGTGATAATTATTACAAAAGTTTGTATATTTTTTTAATATAATGAAAATATTTCAAAAATGTTTTTAAATTGAATTACTTATTTTGTAATAGATTTCAAAGTCCACAAATATTATTGATATAAAAGAGAAGTATATATATAATTTTATACTATATTTTCATTGTACTGACAAAAGTAGAGAATTTAAAAAATAACAAAAAATGAGATAAGTACAAATTGAGATTCTTGGATATGAATTCATTATTTGTTTGCTATAATTCAGTCGGTACATTTTGTCACCTTTCTGGCAGAAGTTGATAAGTAATACATTGAAAGTTAAACGTAAACAGCAAATGAAACATTTTAGCTTTTGTGAAAATGTTTTTAGTATTGATATTTTATGTGATATAAATAATTATAATATTAACATATAGAAACATTATGACAGATCTGACAGAAATAAAAGTTTACAATTAATAGACAGGGACAATTGCTTGCCTTTGGTCAGTAATGAAAATATTTTTTTTGGCTAACTGGTGTAATTAATTCCAGACAAAGAATTTATATTAAAGAACTTCTTTGTAAGTTTACCTTATTTTTGTTTATTACCGAATTCAGTCAGAAAAGTGACGATTTTTTGTAGCAGTACAGCAAAATCAATATTTTTCTTTATTCGTAATTGTTATTAATGTTGATTTATAAGGAGGCAATCTGGCTATTTATTTTCAGCTATATTTCTGTCAGATATGTAAGATCAATCTATCGAAAGTTTGATGTATTAATTATCTTTGTAACATAAAACATCGTGGATAAATGCTTTATCCTAAAAGCTCAAATTTTTGATTCGCTGTTTACTCAGAATTATCAATTTGTTATTTACTAACTTTCACCAGTACGTTGTATGTTATTATATAGATTTTACTAATAATACAGCTGGTTTTTGGATAAGTTTGCTTGAAACAAAACAACAAGTCGGTATCTCATGTTAAAATCGATCCGCGATATACCCAAGCGGAAATTAAAACCGAGCCTTTTGACGTGCGTGGGGAGGGGTTGCTAGATTAGATTGGCCGTTACATAATATTTAGACGTATAATTAGATCACAAACTAATTAAAATCACAGGAGCAATCGACTTAGGTAGAAAGAGATAGTGCGCCGCCCCCGATGATAATGTGGTTAACACGGTTTGGTAGCAATATGTGGAGAGGTCTTAAGGGCGATTAACATCTGGGGGTAAGTACGGCGGGTGTTTTTCCTTGGCTGGCTACACTTAAGGCAGCTAGCTATTCCTATCAAAATGACACGTGCTGATTACTAAAGTCACATCTTTCAGCATTTGTGATCATAATGCATTTTCATTTTATTAATATTACAACAAAATATTCACTACAAATATATTTAAAAGATTTTATTGTACTGTGATTTAAAATGAATATTAATGAAATATTTTATAAAATAACATTTCTTTGTGCAAAATCTTTTCCAGATTTTTTGTGGATTTGTCGAAACATTGTGAATATTCTTATTTTTATTAAGGGTTACTTAATACTTTTTCCACGTGTTGTGTGATAATTTTATTCTAAACTTTTACAACACTAGTTTTTATAATAGCGTGACGTTGAAACACCTATCAATTAATAAATAAAGCTCATGTGGAACTAAATACTTTGAGCTCATTATTTAAGTCATACCAAGTAAATTAAAATTCAATCAATATTACTAAAAAATAATATTTATGTAAGATTAATGAATTATACTGTAAAAAATAATTGGCTTGTTGAATTTATTTATTGATTTAGCATTTACTTGGTAGAACTCCATTTTAATAGGGTAAAAATATCAACGTATTTCAGTTCTACAGTTTTTTTATATTTTTTATGCGTTGATAGCTATTTCGGCTTTCGCCATCGTCAGAACTATTTGGCTTGTTAAAGTTTCTCAAAGAAACAAAACATGTATCAAAAATTAATTATACAGCTAGTGGAGTAATAAAACGTTAGTATAATAGTAAAAAATAATAAAGAGAAACATACCTTTCTACCAAGAAAAGAATAATATTTAATAAAAATTTTAACCACGTATCTGCCTAGTGAAGCGTGACAAATATAATATGGGTATTGATTAATTATTTTTACGATGTCACACAACGCGCTTAGAAATTTCAATGCACGAAAGATTTTTTAGGTGAATTCCTGGAGTTTCATCGAACAAAGAGTCCTGCATGATATTGGTATTCGGTTTTTTTCAGTTTTTTTGCCATGTTCCGAACAATATACAAGCTATTGCCGCTTTTCGTTCAATCGAAACAAATAACAATTTATGTTATCCTACTATTGAATTTATAGTCAACAGGTTGAGATGAAAACAAACGAATGAATATTGTTGAAAATATTTAACTTGATTTATTGAACGAACTTTAAGTATTGAACTTTAAACTTGAAATTAAAATAAAAGTAATTTGAATGTGTTGTTAATCCATTCATATAAGTAAAGAAAGTGTTAAATTGAGTATAAGTGAAAGCATTTAAAGACGAGCCAAAATAAAAAAAAATCGACTTGTAAAATGAAAAAAAAAAATACGAGAAAACTTATGCCGAATAAAAATGAAAAAGTCACGCAAAATAAATCACCAAGCAGTGAATTGAAGAGTAGGATTGTATGTTGTCATCATTTTTGATTGATACCTAGTACCTTTATCTCAAAAATATTTGAATACGTATTCTAACAGAGCCTTAAGCTTCTTTTGTTCAGAAAACATACGACTTATTACTAAGAGAGTATTATTGTTTGACAAAAGGTTAATATTTGAAACTTCTATTGTATATACGAGAAATATGTTCAGAAGTTTTCATTAAATTGTGTAGTTTTATCTTTCAAAATCGTTTTGAAAAAACCATTTATATTCAATAGTCTGTTTGTAAGTAGTGCATTTGCTCTTTTTGGAAACATCAAAAAAAGCATAACGTTGTTGAATCTGTTCTTAACCTTGCTTTTATCCGCTACGGATTTGCATCGTTTATTGTGCATATAACGTAACTCAGAAACGGTTACATTTTCAAATGATGGTGAGCGGTGTCTAAAAATAAGTTTCATATGAATCATAGATTAAAAAGAAGTGAATAGTTAAATGACTAGTACAGGGATTCCCAAACATATTTGCTCCACTCCATCTTTTAAACATTGTGCAGAATACAAATCCAAACAACCCAGAATAGTTTAACACAAAAAGTAAATTCGAAGAATATGCATAAACGTTGAGCTAAAACTCTTTTTTGTATGCATACTAGCCGGTTCCCGGCAAGCGTTGCAATACTACTCAAAGAATGAAAGTGTTTTAATTGTGTTTATTGAAGTGCATTTTTTTCTGTCTGTTTGACGTTTGCTGGCGATTGGTTATGGTACGACACACGCACCGCCTACTGTAAGTTAATTTTACCATAAACT
Source organism: Himalopsyche anomala (assembly GCA_031772345.1). Taxonomy (NCBI): domain Eukaryota; kingdom Metazoa; phylum Arthropoda; class Insecta; order Trichoptera; family Rhyacophilidae; genus Himalopsyche; species Himalopsyche anomala. The sequence continues at coordinate 6,621,305 of CM062833.1, forward strand.
TTGCGCAAGTGCAAGCATACGTTGTCAAAATGAACTGTATGGCAGATATACAAACATTGATTTTTATATATTAGACCTACCTACTGTAAGTTATTTTTTTTTTTTTTACCATGTCCGCTCCCAATATGGAGCATATGGACTCCTAATGGAGTTTATCTTAACAGAAATGTTTCTACGAAAACTGATTGTTACTCAGTTGCTCAACCTCTCTTTTTCTGAAGAGAGTAGGAATAGAAGGAAAGGCAAGGACAGGACTAGTGGTTAGCTAATCGCTCTAAATACGCCCCGTTCGTAGGATAGAATGAGTGGGAGGGGGAATGCCTTTGAACAAAAATTCATAAATCGATTGAAAAATCAATTTATAAAACTGCCCGTACTGGGATTCGAACCCGTGCCCTCCGTAGCGGTAGCCAACGATATTGACCACTCGATCACACAGGCGGCTTTATTAATTTTACTATGCCTATAACCTTTCCGGAAGTGCAAGCAAAAAGTTTGTCAAAATTGTATTGCAATGAGATGAGCGGTGTGGTAACGCATAAAATACGAACAAACAAACATTCATTTTTATATATAAGATATGTAGATATGTATAAAATAATAATAATACTATACGTATGTGTATAATAATATACACAATATATTAAATTTACTAACTAATTACTTATAAGAATAAAACTACTGACGCATATTTAAATGAACAAAAAATCAGTAGGATAACAAATAATCCAAACTTATTTTATGCTACGAAGTTAAAAACCTAACACAAAAATTATTGTCTGTGTGCCTGTGAAGAGGTTTTATGAAAAATAAATATAGTACAGTCATATTGTATTTAAAATAATACTTGTAGAAGTGTTTGCAAAAACAAAAATCTAGCTATTATACAATACTCGTCTTGGAACTATTAAATTCTCCTCCAGGGGAGAAACTCCCACCGCTTGGGTACCCCTGGATCAATAGTTACTAGAATGGCCACTTTTTTTTTTATCATGAGTGTGTTTGCAGCGATGAAACCGTGACATAAGTAAAAGATTCAATGTATTTTTTTTATTTGCATAGTTAAATCTTTAACTGCGTAATTGTGTGAATAAAAGTCGATAGTATTGACTAGCCGGCTTCAAAATTAGCAAAGCATACTCTAAACTTTTTAAAAATACTAGCTGTAAGCCCATTGACATCAACGGGGGGATTTTTAAGTAGTCAGAAAATTTACTGACGTGAAAAATAAATTTTAAATTGTAAATAATATAATTTTTAGAATATTTGAAATGTTTAGAAATGTTTAAGTTGCTAACAAACATATTTCGTAGAAGAAGAAGTAGATCTCGGGATATATATCGACACCCCTGCAGTATTTAAATTGTAAACAATATAATGTTTAGAATATTTTAAATGTTTAAGTTTGCTAACAAACATATTTCGTAGAATAAGAAATAGATCTCGGGACATACATCGACACCCCTGCAGTATTTATTAAGAGTCTGATTCATTTTATTTTTATTATATTTTTGAACTTCTCCGTTGTTGAGGACTTGGGTTTTGCAGGCAAACACGAGAACTGTTATCAAATAATTTTAATTAAAATATATGTTTGTAACAGTTTCTACGTGGGAGAGGCAAATAATATTATTTAAGTCGGCGAGAGCGTTACCGCAAACACTAAGTGAACGAGTTTTTCACACATTATAACTGCGAACAAAGTACAAAGTTGCGTTCTATAGAAAAATTGCCGTCAATTTTCCCGGCTTAAATTTTATTTCGCGTTCCACGTAACAAGGAAAGATAAACAGACCTTCACTCCGGGGATCCCCGAAATATGATTTTTCAGAGTAACAATCTCGCATGCCGAGAGGAACTTTTCCTTCTTTTTTAAGAACGGATTTGCAACAGACAAAAAAACTGACGGCTCAGATTTGTTGGGTACGAAAAAATGCGAGAGGGCAAATGTTTATTTGAGTTTTTGACAAATCGTTGCTCGTTTTCCTTAAAGCTAGGCAATTTAAAATCATTTATAAAGTTACTAAGTAAGGCAGTCTTTTTCGTTAATACAATGCGTAAAACACGTGTTTTATATATATGATATTATTACTCTTAGGGTTTTGATTCAATTGGAATTCACTGTAAAAATCCAAGACAAATAAATGACAAGTCAATTTTATCAAGAGTAGACGATTTTCTATCTTGTTTCAATGTGACTTCTAAAAACACTTATGTAAATACTAATTTAGTTTATAAAAATAAAAGTTTTAAAAAGGTGTAATTTGACCCCCACAGTAGTTTACTGCTTTCAAGCAAATCAGCGAATTTATTTTAGTTAAGTTCAATTTTATATTCGTAAGCATTCATTTTCTTACTTTCTTCAAAATCTTCATCGTCTATCATCTTCCACCTGAATTATTTTCAAATTGAATAAAGAACGTCTTTTAAATCATGTACGGCAATTGGAGAATAGCTAGAGCCAACCAGAACGCTAACAATTTTAGTTTAGTTATGTTTAACGAGGTATAATTTGTTAATGGATTTTCATTTTCTTTAAACAAAAAAATATTTAAGTAACCTTTTTCTTTGATTTTATCTCTCCTACAAGATATGTGATTTTCTGTGATAACAATACTGCCTGTGTTATATTCATTCCAGGGTAAAAACAGCTCCCACTTTGGGGCAGAAATACCAGTAGATGGAAAGTTTTGCATCATTCTGTTTCTTCCATCAAGTCATGCCGTCGCAACGCTTTTGGGAATCATTCCTCTTACCGTAAAAGTGTTAAAGTAAATTATCTCAAAAGCCTGTTATATCTTTGATATGATATTTGAGTTAATAGCCCAAGCACTCGCTCGTTCGCTGGTTGCGACAGAAACTAGGTGGAGAATCCGTAATAAGTTTGTTTTTCGCAAAATTGATTGTTTCTTTGTTCATAACTTATTTTAAAATTAATGTAATGTTTTCAGTCAAAGAAAAATTATATATTTACGCGATATTATAATAAATCTTGCCAATGCATTTGTTTATCAACCGTTGATTCCAAAAAGGTTTTCTAATTATGAGAGCTTTTAGATCCGTAAGAACTATGTTACGTATTTGATGACAGATGAGTTTCACGCCATTATCAACTGTATTGTTTTTTGACCTTGTGTTCAATGATATGAAATCGCGTTATATCCAAAAAATTACTTCTTATTAACTAAATATACATATATTCACTGAGTCAGCCACTGGTTTAACCCATCTACTGACATTTAACCGATCGCGGTATGGAGCGTTGGAAATTGCAACTATTTTTTTAACAATGTCCTATTTCATGTGTAGTTTTAGTAAAACAGGTTTATTGAAAAACTGTAAATTTGGCTGAGCTTAAAATATGCATTGTCTAATCGTACATATGATCAAATTCTCGTGAATAATGCAACGAGTCATAGCTTGAGTGAATTCGATGGAAATTAACACATAGTAAAAGCTATGCAACTTTAAATATGAGACGGAAAATTCCTTTGAAGTCAATATCAAATTTAATTTATTACTATTTATTTAACAGTATTGTTAAATTGCTTAGCATTAAAGCATTGTTTAAGCTGGATAAAAAAAATGATGTTCAATGATTAAAATAAAAGTAGATTTTCAATCTAGCATTATCGGTGGTTCCAATTCGGTATATTAAACTGTTGCAACATCTTTGAATAGCACATAGTATTGAGAAGTGATCTCTTTTATTTGTATGTTCTTATCTGAGACAAATATAGCATAAAATAAAATATGTTGTCAGAGAAATTAGCTTAAAACAAAATTAAACTCTTGAAAATCGGCTCAAATTAGCCGCTGTTGTGCGGCTTAGTTATTTGGTAATATAAAAATTAATTTTACAATACGGGTTGATGGTTGATTCATAAATATCATCCATCAAAATATTTCACACAATTTTTTTCACATTAATGACGGGTAAATTATAAGTTTTACTTAATTGATATGGTCATATATGGATAACGACCGTATAGCCATATCTCATCAAAGAGCACCCTACAAACATGCGAAACAGCACTGCCGTCATGGTTTTACATGATATATCACTCGAGCTTGTTTATTAAATGGCGATGCTGTAGGAAAAAATTAGGAAAGTCTCCATAAGTCTGTGAGATTGATGTTATAATATGTAAATTAGTTCGAAATATATGGAAAAGAAAAACTACAGTAAAAAGAGTAGAAGCATCATAAAAAAACTTTTATTGTACAAGAAATATGAAAATAAATAATTATTTCAAACATTTACATTATTGTTATTTGTTATATTCAACCTTTTAAATAATTACTAAGTTATTTAATTTTGTACGCTCTTATGACAAAATCTATTATTTTGGTTTATATATATATGATTGTACATCTTGAGAGAAATTTTCTTACAATGCAAGATAAACTTGTCACGTACAATATTTAGTTAAAGCTAATGTAACGATTTGAACGCGATGATTAAATAGTGTTGCTTCATTTTATGTCGCCTTTATTCTTTACGAAAAAGGAAACCTGGAAAGCTTTGTTTCATAGAAATTGTGTAGATTAATCTAGCGAGTTATTTCGTTTTCGCAGGATTGAGGCATTTAACTCTACTGCACCCTTAAATACGGAATATTAAGTAAGCCTCCCTCCACTCATCAAAATGTCAAAAGGGGTTTTATGAAGGGTATTTTAAATGCTTGATCTGTAGACTTTTGTTGCATTAAAATAAAACTTCTGCAAAGTCACGGTTTTACATTTCATCATGACAAAGTAGCTTCAAAATCTTAATATAGGTGAAAATAATCCTAGTTAAATTTACGCAGTAAATTTTTATTCATAATTTTGTTTATTTAATGCATTTCAATTCAAGACATCTGTCACTTTTCAAGCGACTTTTTACTTCTATTCTCATGGTTCCTATATTTTTATCAACCGAATTAAGCCCCAATTTGTATTTAACAGTATTTTGCGACGAAGTTTTCTAAAGATTCATGTCAAAATCCTAAAAGAAGTCAGCATTAAAATAAAATGTTTTGCGCATACAATGTTTAATTTAAATAAAATATATGTAAACTTAATAAAGATACAAGTGAATTTTTATGAATTAACATAAAAAAGCAAATTTGCTTAAAATTAAAATTAGTTATAATTAATTCTGTATAAATCAACATGATATTGAAAAATGATTTTTTTATCAAAAGGCTGCAATAAATTACAATTTGTCTTAATTAAATGTCTTTGTGAGAAGGTAAAGTTGGTATTTATATTGTTATTATATGTTGGAATTTCAATAAAAAATTTTGTTCATTTCCAGTTCAAATAAAAAAAAATATACAAAAAATTGATATGAAAGCAGTGGTGGTTAAAGAGGGATCCCGTCTATCTAGAAAAGATTGGGTTTCTGACGATTTCTGATCAGTCGTTTTTATGACGCTTTGTTGTCATTTATTGTGATAAGTATCAAGTACTCTTAGCTAAAGCACTCTTAGACTCTTTGATAGGCTAGGCCAGGCGTCGGAAAACAGCCTTAAGGCCGCATGCGGCCTTTTGGCTACTCTGGTGTGGCCTTCTGGCCAATTCTGTAATTCTGTAAAATTTTGTAAATTCGTAAATTCCCGAGATTTTTCCTTGGAAGACCTAAAAATAAAAAAAGGTACCACACTGGTAATTTTGGGAAATCTTCAAATTTCTGAGCTTTAAAAATTTACATGAAATTGTCTCCGGCCAAAGATTTCTTAGTCAATGTTTACTGCGGTCTTATGTAGAATCAGAAAAATGAATGCGGCTTTTAGAGAAGAAAAAGTTCCCCACCCCTGAGCTAGGCTTTAGTAACATGGTTCTTAGTTCCAACTTTTGATGTAGAAATAAATCAAATGTATTTCTCCATGCTTGCGAGAATAATTTAATACAAAAAAAAAACAAAAACTAAGCACTGAAGTAATTAGCCTAACAATATTTCTCATTCATGTACAGTAGAAATCATTTCGCTTTGAAACCTAAACACGGTACTGCACAAAGGGGTGAGGAACTGAGTTTGGCGAGGCTTAAAACCTTGCGGCATACCACCGTTTTCCCACTGTTTGTTCCCCTCATCTCGCGCATCCCTCATCCCTTTACAATAGATCCGCTTGAAACAAAATACATAAAGTACACAATGGGGGAGAATAAGAAAATAAATATTTTTAAGCAAAAAAATTATCTCGCTGAAGAATTTATCGATATCTTTAGCAGTTAAATACAATTGCGTGTTTTGGATAAGTAGCTTACAGTTCGTGAGAAAATCTTTTAGGTACTTAATATAAATTTCCACTGAGAAAATATACGATAATTACTGTTTTTTTACATTTATTTTTTATTATTGAGTAAAATCTTGTGCCTGTACGGTCGAGTGGTCAGCGTTGTTGGCTTCGGTTACGGAGGGCACGGGTTCAAATCCCGGGACGGACAGTTTTATAAATTGATTTTTCAATTGATTTATGAATTTCTGTTCGAAGGCGTGGATGTATGTGATGTCTTGAAGTCCCCTCTTCCACCCATCCTATCCTATGAACGAGGCGTATCGAGAGCGATTAGCTTACCACTAGTCCTGTCCTAGCTCTATCCTTCTAATCCTACTCTATTTGGAAAAAGAGAGAATGAGCAACTGAGTAACAAGCAGTTCTCGTAGAAACACTTCTGTCTGAAACTCCATTAGGAGTCCATATGCTCCACATTGGGAGCGGACATGGTTAAAAAAAATATCTTACGATATCACAAATAATTAAATAATAACAAAAAAATTGATACTCGTCAAAATAAAATAAAAAAAACACTTACGTATGCAATTGATGACTTCGTTGATTACCAATTACTTTAGTTTCTTCAATGGTATATAAAAATAATATCAAGTTGTATAAAAAAGTACTGTCAATATTTTGTAAATTAACGAATAAAGTAACAAAAAACGAATATGAACTCTGAAAAAGTTTGCATGTTTCAAGCCATTGGCTTGGAGTTTTATAATTTTAACATTGTGCACAAATAAACTTAAATTTTTACTATAGACTGAGAAAATTTATTGTATTTGATTGAAGCAGTACTCAAGAATTATTTTTTTTAGAACTGAAGGTAATAATAACATAATATAAAGTTATGTGTAATACTGAATGCGGAAATGCATAGAGAAAATATATTTATCTTTTCATATGTAAGCTGAAGACCTTCTCAGTTTTTATCTTATTATTATTATTTTTTCAACCAGTGACAAGAGTTTCTACAGATCTCTGTAAATCCTCATTGTACTCTATATTTGATTTTACGTATATATTTTATTTGGCCAAATGGAACGTTTGACTTTAATTTCTTTTCATATCTCATTGAAAGTTTTGACCATATCACATTCCGTCTCCACCGTGCTTGTTTCACAACGATATGAGACATTGGATATATTTTTGCGTCAACTCTCCAGGCTGACATCAATAAATTGTATGCCTCAACCAAGGCCTCATGAATATGGTAGAGGTGATCTCATATTTACTACGCAACTCTCAAACACCCAAAAAAAAAAATTTGAATCGTTCCAATTATGAACATTCACACAGATTTCGTCACTACCGACCCGGGTTTCGCCTTTCAAAATAAATATAATTCTTAAAGCTACTCACCATCCAAATATGTGAGCATTCACATTCCAATTATTACAATTATCTTTGCGCCAGCAATGGCTTTAAGCTCAATGATACATTTATTTCTTATATAAACACGAAACATTCATTTACTAAGTGTCAGTTCATCCGTGTACTTGAACGCATGAAGATGCCGAAAAGCGAAACCCGGGTTGTTAATGACAAAATCTGTGTGAATGTACATAATTTGAACGACCACCTTCAGTCAAAATCTTAAATTATACCTGTAAATTTTTTTTGAAAGGTTTGGTTTTACATATTTTGAAAGGTATGGTTTTACATAACTTACATGGAAACAAATTAAGATTATACTTATAATTTTAAGGTACGAAAAAAATTTAGTATTTATTTAGTTTCTTGTTATATTCTCCATAATTGAAATTTTTTGTTTACATACATATGAAAAACATTTTTGATTATCGAATAAAAACATTTAAAACATTAGTAAGAGTGGTTCATTGATATTTTTCCGTAATTAAATACATCTTTCGTAAGCAGTAGTTAAGCATTTCATACAAGGAGTATATTTAAATTGACACTAGCGCCAAATTTTCGTCGCGTTAGAGAATTCAAGCGCAAAGGAGTTTGAGGTGTGTAATGAAAATGATAAACATTCTAGAGTAATTAAGTCTATCGTTTTGGCGTAAGTTTAGACAGAGATTGGGGGTTTCGAGTATGATGAGTTATTTTAGCGTATAAAGTCGTTAAACTAAGAACATTACCTAAATTAACGATACATGTACGATAAAATTCCTACGCGTCCGGGAAAATTAACCATTCAATACTTTAAAAAAATCATAAATCTTAATTCATCTATATAGATTATCAATTGATTTTTATATTTTAATGAAAACAAAAATCATTCAAAGAGCATGCATTACATTTATAAACTGAACGGTAAATACTTGCGCATAAATACTGTGCTTAATCTTTCACCAGAGATTGAATCGATTTGTAGATTACGTCTAAAAGAAATGGTGACTGCGATGTTGTCATTCTTTTTTAAGCAACACCAATTTTCCATACCAATATCTAAATAAATCAAAACGGAATACAAGTATTGCAAATATTTCAAATTAAATTTAAATAAAGCAACACAAACAATACGACTAATATTTGGGATCGTTATTCTAGGTGAGTAAATCAACATCTTGTTTTCGATATTTCATACGACACATTGCCTTAATCAGAATCGGGATATTTTTTATAAATTATGCTTACTTAAAATAATAATACATCATTAGAAAGCTCGTTAAATCTGGAACTTATTACTACAATCGTATTACAAACAATTTTAATATACGTAGTGTTTTCTATAGATTCATGATTAAGTTTTAGTTTTTTTTTTAATACCGAAGATATGGTATTTTTATATTTTCAGAAACGGTATTTTGGTATTGAAAAAACATTTAAAATCCGATCATTTGACATCCCAATTTCGGTCATATTGATATTGCAATCATTGGTTTTGATATTAGAATGTAAAAAACGCGGTTATCATTTAAAGCATCCTTTATTTATACTAACTTACAGATTGAATAAGGATATAATGATGCGTTTGTTAATTAAGATAATTATTAATAAATATAAAAATCCTTCTAGGATTCAAGAGTTGAATCAATCTTGCAGACATTATGAATGAGTAGAAAGTTGACCGATTCAAATTAAATATTGAAATTTCATCACACACTCTACGTACCTTTAATTAATCATTTCAGTTATAAGTTGCCATGTCATTTAATAAGTAAAAACGTTACCACTGTTAATTAAAACACAAGTTTCGGTATATAATGCGCAAAAATAATTATGATGTTGTCATAACTTAAAATTACCATAAAAGGCAATTTTCCTGATTAAGCAAACACAAAATTTATTACATGCGTTTTTAATGCTATAAAAATTCTTTCAACGTTTTTACAGCCCCTAAGTGTAAAAAATGTGAACTATTTTGGTAAGCAAGATACATCTTAAAAACAACCCTCCCGTAGAGCAAAGCCTTTTCCCAGCAGTTTAGTCTCATTACTGCCTTAATTACGAAGGCTCCCTCTAATTATTACGGATGGAGTGTGGCTGCATGCAAACCTACTGTAATTAACGAAAAATGGCCAAAAAACTGCTTACGGAAACGAAAATGTCTTGTAAACTGTATAAGCGAAAACAATTTATCTAAACTAGGTAAGCGGTAGGAATTAAAAATATTATTTTTAAAGCTAGATTAACACAAAAGACTTTCACTTACAGTCACTTAAGGCTTCATAATAAAAATAAAACTATTTTTAAGAAAGCATGCTAGTGTAATTAATTTTGAAAATTGTGTTTTTATAACAAAAAATAAAAAAATATATTTTCAACATTCCGCTTCATGCCTTGAATGTCGATAAAATCAATATTTGAAGATTTAACAGCATCAAAAATGTCGGCCTCTATAGTTTGGTGGTATGAACTATACTCTGATCAGGAGTGGGGAACATTTTCATTTCTAAAGGCCACATTCATTTATCTGATTCAACATAAGGCCGCAGTAAAGAAAACGTTGACACCCATCCCCCTTTTCTTTCGGCTCTCGAACATATAATGGGTTGATAACGTTCTTTTTCCAAACGCTTTTTCCACTGCTCTAGGTGTTAGGGTCTCTAGTCCCGGGATTAATTTAGCACTAAACCCAAGATTGAGAAAATTTGAGAAAGTTGCACGAGGGCTGAAAAAAAGGTCTCGCGTCTTTTCCGGATTTGGAATTTTAAGAATTCCGTAAATTCCTGCATTTTTTAAGATTTAAAAATCGCCGAGCAAAACATTCTCAATCCCAAATCCCGAATTTGTACACGATTTAATGGTGAATGTTCAATCCCGGGATCACAAAAAAGGTCCGGGATTACATGCCCTACTAGAGGTATCTAATGCACCCAAGCTTATGTCATGAGAAATATTTGAGGTTTTGAGCACAGTTTTTGATAATTATTTCTCTTCAAGTGACATTGAAATTTTATATTGAATAGTCGGCCATATAAATTAATAAAATTTGACGATTTGGTTTTTAGGTTTTTTCCTAGTTTTTAAGGAACTCAATAACTGAACAAAATCAAAATTTATTTTGACTTTGTCAGTACTTCAACACGAAGCTTTTGATTGCATAGCAGAGCTTTTACTGTAAAACTTAAAATGCTAATGATGACGTAAAGCTTATATCTTCGTATATTTAGATATAAGGATTATTAAAAATATTCGAGTTGAAGTAAACTTTTGTCGTTGGCGTGGTGCTAAAATAACCGTATCATATTACTATTATGAAACATTCTCGAAGCTTATTAAGTGCATTGCATATTTTTTTCTAAATTTTAGCATTTTCATCAAAAAATAAAAATAAAACGTATAGTGTCACGTTGTATAGAGCAAGTGTTCTTTTTACATCTGAAGACCGGTAAAAATGGAAAAAATATCTTTCGGGCAGGCGTCAACCAACATCACTCAATAAGTTCATAGAATGACATATAGATCACGCCACTATTGACAAATCCATATTATTTTTGTAATTTTCAAAACAATGGAAAAATCCTAATTTTGTGTGTTGATAAAGCATTGCTTTTTAATGGAAAAAATATCGTTCACACAAAGCTGTAGCTTGAAAAGTGTTATTCGGAGTCTGTTACATTGAGAAGAATGTTAGAGAAGTGGTTTTCTGATTTTTGGACGCTCATTTTATGATTTCTGAACTAAACGTTCTGGTCACCCAAATTTGGTAGTTGTTCCAGAAAACATCAAAAAAGTATACAAAATATAATATTTTTGATCGATCGTAAATTAAAGTTGCGTGAGATAGCTGACACCTTAAAGATATCAGATGGCAGTTCATTCACCATTTTGCATCAACATTTTATTTTTATTTTTAAACCATGTCCGCTCCCAATGTGAAGCATATGGACTCCTAATTGAGTTTATCTCAACAGAAGTGTTTCTACGAGAACTGCTTGTTACTCAGTTGCTCAACTTTCCAAAGAGAGTAGGGATAGAAGGATATGACTAAGACAGGGCTAGTGGTATGCTTATTGCTCTCGATACGCCCGTTCATAGGATAGGATAGGTGGGAGTGGGGAATTGAAGACATCACATACATCCATGCGTACGAATAGAAATTCATAAATCGATCGAAAAATCAATTTATAAAACTGTCCGCACCGGGATTTGAACCCGTGCCCTTCGTAACCGAAGCCAACGACGTTGACCACTCGACCACACAGGTGGCTATATCGAATCGAATATATAAAATCGAAACATAAAAGTCTTTGCGGACCGGTAAAAAAGTCTCGCGGACCGGTGCCGGTCCACGGACCATAGGTTGACGAACACCAGTATAGAGCATTCTAAAAAATATATTAAAGAGAAACACATATTATGTTATACATGATTTTGACTGAAAGCGTTTGATAGAATTTCAAAATGTGATCTTTAACATCATCACAAAAAAGCAATTCGAAATGTCAAACCATAAGAATGCTTACTGATTATAAAACAGTGAATATTATCAGACGCTATATTATTTCGAGAATTATATTATTTTTATTGCCAGGCGAATTTGATCTTATGTAATAACAAAGACCTACCGAAACTGTAATATTTTGATCAATTACAGCCCTAAATTGATTGCACACCATTAATATCAAACCATAAATCAAATTATTCCAGATTGCCAACAATAAATTTTAAGCACAGTGATAATATTAGTATTCCTATAACAAGTTGTCGCCTACTGTGGTTTAGTTGGTTAGATCTTGCTGTACCAACAAAGTGGGTCTGGGATTGATTGCCGGTAAAGTCAATGTCAAATTTAGATTTTTTAATTAAAATTTGAGACTTAAGAGACGTGAGTGATTATTGTTTTTTATTTTGGCTCTTTTGTTAAATATTCTGTTGTTTTTTTTTAAATTTTCATTTCGCTATTTCTGATTAAAAAAAAAACACACACACGTCATTTGTAGCGATATGAGGATCATCAAAAAAACTGCAGCTATGGAAAAACTATTATAATGGTAAGACACTTACGTATTTTATAAACGTATAACACAAAAAGATTACGTTAAAATTATAAGAAACATACAGAAACTATAATTTTTGTTGAAATATTATACATTTGAATATATTCTGTAAATATATTATTATTTATCTCAATTATCAAGGCAAAAAAATGTTTACGTAAAATAAATAATGATAATCTATTTTCATATTGTAATAATTTATAGAATAATGAATTACCGCACCGGCACGAGGAACGGAAAAATTGTTTACGCATATATAAACTAAAAACGTTTTTTATCGCTTCCGGTTTTCCGGGGGAAAATAACCGATTTGAATTCAATCCATGTTTGTAATTTGAAACCAAATTGAACGATTATTTAAATCGGCCTTATTCTACATTTACCATTTACGTATCATTAACATAGGTACGGGGTACTTTGCGAAAAATAGTATTCAACGTTTAATAAACAGCGGGCGTCGGGTGTCGCAAAACCTGTTGACACGGGCCACACTGGATCAGCAGGGCTTGTAGAAATTTTATTATTTAAAGAAGCTATAACGTATAACGGCACTGTGCAATTCATTAAAAAACTATAACGTTCAGTATTGAGATTTCTTATCACGAAAACGTCAATGTCATGGATTAGTTAAGTTAGTTCCACCGTTCTGCATCTTGTCATAAGGTCAGAAACTAACTTCTGAACACTTGATTACCGACATAATCATACTTCACAATGTGCAACATTGTGAATCCATACGCGTTGTTAAAATCCTTAGTATCATAATAATATCAAATATTTTTCAATTTACTTGTGAAATCCACATGCTATTGTTTTCAATCACTAAGCATAGTATCAATTTAATTAGCTATTATAATAAATTCAGTTTAGTATCTATTATGTTTTAAACCAGACTGCTTTTCTTTCTTTGTAACACTAAAATCACAGTTAATAAGTGCAATATTGTAATTAGAATTTGAATTAGTATGTTAGAGTGAATAATATGATGCATTGTGTATCTCTTCTTAGAAAGTATATATAGCCAAGTAAATGTACGTTTAAAGCATAGTTCTGACGATGGCGTAAGCCGAAATAGCTATCAAACTTTAACTTTTTAAAAACTGTAGAACTGAAATACCTTGATATTTTACCCTATTAAAATGGAGTTCTACCAAGTAAATGCCAAATCAATAAATAAAAAGGTAATTGTTTACAATTCCTACAATCATCTTGCAATCCCAACTCTGGGAAATTTGTAATTGATATTTTTGGACTCTTTATTGTATATTATCTCTTTTTCTTTGTAAATGCCATTATAATCATATACATGTATTATATAATTTATTGTGAAATAATAATAATTGAGTATTATTAAATCCAAGCAATTTAATGTATTAATAATGACTGATTAAAAAGTGTATAAAACAATTGATAAAAAAGATGACAACAATGATTAGATAATCAATCATACAAGCTTTAAACAAAGGTATTACTTGCAAACCCGGCTCATTCCAAAATGAATTTTATTTTGTAAAATAATATATGTACATTTCAATTTTTTTTTTAGTTTTATATTACTTTGGAATGATATTTTGTATGTTCTCAAGCCAGTTTCGAGATTATCTTCTAGAATACTTTAAAAATGTATTTGTATTTACTAAATTACAATTATGGTTTACGTTTCACCAATTTTGGAATGATCTGGGTTTGTAAATAATAGCCTCAAATATAGATATTAAATTCTGCACAATTCTGCACAATCAAACATGAAAAACCTCTCACAAATATATGACTACTAACATGCTATCAAAACAAAACCACATTAAAAACAATCATACTGGAAATTTATGATGAAATAATTTCTTTTAACTTTTCCGGTTCTAAGCTCAAGAAATGCGACCCCAATACCCACATTTTCTTAAATATCTATTTTAATATGGGTGATACAATGTTTATAATTAAGGTATTCTTATATCATAGTTTTTTGGACCTTTTGTAGTTTATATAAATACGATAAGATAAGAGATAAGCGCCCGCTTATCAGCGATCGTTGGTAAGATAACTAGACTGAAGCGCGCCAGTCGCGCATTGACATTGGCATTGGAACGACGTATATTTTACGCGCAACTTAAAATATGATTATTTATTAAAAAACCAAGGATTTTTATAAAAAAATGTATGCGGAATGATGCAGAGAGATATTTTAAAGCCCGTAGACTATTTTTTTTTTGAAATTCATAAGAATAAGGCCAATAATGAGGAAACCACTGGGGTCAAAAATGACCCCCATCGCCAGAGACGTATTTTTCTAGTCTCCGAGCCGCGAGAGATAATATTAATTTAAAAAAATGCCAAATATTCACTTATATGGAGAAAAAAAACAAAATAACGTAGAGTTGAAAAAGATCTGTAAATAAGTATTTAACAGAAAGTATTTTGATACAAACAAATATTATTCGTCACCATACATTTTGGGTTACTCAAAAGAGAGAATGTGTAAATAGATTCAATGCAATCGTGTACATAACGCGTGATTTTCAGTCGAGTTTTATATCGAATATACGAATTGCCCGCGAGTCAAATGTTACCGACCCTCTTAGAAGGCCAAGCTTGTATACACCGTGTCAACCCAGACTGGTTTTTCGTGGCATAAAAAATCCTCAATTACTAAACCGTTTATAGTTTTTTGTTTTGTTATTGCACACTGTCGATTGTGTTGCATGAATGACAGTATAAAACCAACTCGAATGGTTTTTCTTGTTATTTTGACTGTCGGTAAAAATAAAATTGAATCATTATGATTATTTGAATAGACTATTGTGTTGCCTTTGAGAAATAATTTCAAATACGTTTTATTTAATGAATACAATTGTTTTGATTTCGAAACGGCTGAATTTTCATTTGTTTCAAAATTATTTTGCGTACATTTTTTCTTTAATGAAAAATAAAAAACATATTTTTCAATAAGCCGTTTTAAAATTTACACAAAAACGTTAACATTATCACTAATAATATTGTCAC
The DNA here is from genome assembly GCA_031772345.1 of Himalopsyche anomala. Classification (NCBI taxonomy): domain Eukaryota; kingdom Metazoa; phylum Arthropoda; class Insecta; order Trichoptera; family Rhyacophilidae; genus Himalopsyche; species Himalopsyche anomala. Next base: position 6,636,987 of record CM062833.1, read on the forward strand.
TAGGCAAATACATAACATATCTTACGGGATTGAGTCCCACTACGAACAGCATTTTTTCAATCGATCGTTTTCGGCTAGAAAGCATGGGTGTTTGTGATGTCTAAATATGCTCTCCTATCCTTTATAATGGTACGTACCGATAGCTATTAGTTAACCACTAGTTCTGTCCTAGCCCTATCTTTCTTTCTCTACTAGTCTTTTCGACAAAAAGAGATTTTAAGTAACTGAAAAGTTCTCGTAGAAAAAAGTTATGTTAACATAATTCCATTCGGAAGCCATATGCTCCACATTGGGAGCGGACATGGATAAAAAATACGAGGAAAAACTAAACAAGATCAAAGATATTTTTTTTGTAAGTGAAATTTATTTTATCGTTATTTAAAATACGATAAAAAATTTGTTGCTTTACATTTCTTGAAGTACAAAATTGTTGAAAATTAAATAAATTTAAAAAATAATAGTAGCACATTAAAGTTTCAGTGTTCAAAATTCTTTTGATATTAAATTAATAAATATTTTTCATTTCAATAAACACAATTTTCGAAAGCGCGTATTAATTCATTGAATGGTTTTGCATATTAATTTGAATACAAGTGAACTCAACTGAAGTATTTTACGATACATTATAAATATGAATATTAATTAAAATAAGCTCACCTGCTAAATACCTAATTTTGGTAAAATAAACATATTATTATGAACACCGCCGCACAACATTGTGATTTAACCTTATACAAAGGTAACTCATACGGCTTGGAATATATTTTTAATCTAAAAAATTAACATCACATATTAAATGTAAATACCGAAAATGCTTATTTATCTAGAACAAGTAACAGCAAAATGATTACATATATTGAATTATTTTTAACACAAGGTAGAATGTCCAAATAGTAAATATATTATGAAAAGTTATCGTCAATCTCTTGTAAGCCTACTAAAACAGATAAAAACTCGCTGCTTCACAGAGACTTGAAAATACCTACCATCCGCGAGTTCGTTCGTGAAATATCACAAAAGTTTCACAGCGAGGTAGGAAAACATTTTAACCCAACGATCTCTGATCTCCACAACTATGACGAGACACTGCCTGAGAATCGTTTTAGACCCAGAGCAGTCCTGCTCGACGACCCTCCATAGATCTTATGTCGTCTAAAATTGTCAATTTTAGAACGAACTTAGCATCACGAAAATGACTCTCTTTGTTTAAAAACAATTTGTATACTGTATGTGTGTATGTATGTATGCGCATGTGTGTGTACATGTACGGATATAGTATGGAGGAAGCATATGGAATGTGATTTGCAAAATAATGCATATGGAGTTCCCGTGAACTTCTTATCTCTGTAGTGATCGCGCCCTTCCGTCTGCAAACGACGGTAAAGGGATGCAATTTACAATTTTTCAAAATCTTTATCGATGAAGGAGACTGGAAGAACCTTGGTGCGTCCTGGTACTTGAAGGTCCATAAATTTGATATCCAAAAAAAAAAAAAAAACAGATAAAAAGAATTGGTTTAAACACAGTCTTGATGGTAGCTTAAAGCCAAAATCGTCTTAAGTCAATTACTAGAGATCTAAATACTTTGTTATTTTTAACATATATATCGATACACTAGTTCAAGACAGGAATACGTCAAAATAATTGAAAATGAGATACTCACTTTTTAACTTGCGAATGAGCGCATAATATGTAGTGAAAGGATAATATTCCATTAAGAAACATCTGCGATATTTACATAGAATGATAGTAGTTGCTTTATAAAAAAATGGAGAATTCAATGATGCTAATTACGCAAAAAGTCCTTTTATGGACTTGTTCTCATCTTGAATTGATGTATCACACGTCTACTTTTGCTAATCACTTAATTTCGGAAGGACACGTGTTCAATCAGGAACAAGGGATAAAAATGTTACACCCAAATACGGACAGTCATAAGCTCTTTTTCCAGGAAATTTTAGAAATTAACAGGGCACAGCTACATAGTCTTCCGATTTTAAACGAAATATTAAACCTTCCGGGCTCTCCACTTCTTTACCCTATATAAATAATATCATAAAACCTTTGCCGACAAACAAATAAATATAATTCTTAAAACCACTCACTACTCAAATCTTTGGGAATTCCCATGAGCTTACCCTTTTCGCCAGCGATGGCTTCAGTGATACATTTATTTAATATATAAACACGAAACATCCATTTACTAAGCGTCAGTTCAAGTTCATCCGTGCGCTTGAACGCCTGAAGATGCCGACAGGCGAAACCCGGGTCGTTAGTGACTAAATCTGTGGGAGTGTACATAATTTGAATGATTCAAATTTAATATTGAAATTCCACCAAGCACCTTCAGTCGAAATCTTAAATTATACAATTTAGTAGTCATATTTTCTATGTTTCTATGTCATATGTTTTGGTATTACGAAAATTCCATGATAACCGAGATACCGTTTTAGTAATATTTATATTGCTTTGTACAATTTTGACCTAAATTGAGTGAACAGTACTTCAATAAACGTTTATTTAGGAAATACAATTTAACACAATGTAAATCCATTTTAGGTTAATCATATGAAACTATGTCATTAACACAAAATTTTACAAAAAATGCCCTATTAAAGTTATATCGTGGTTGCTGTAAATATATTCAAAGTCCTCGTTGCCACGCTATTTATTTCGATTTTTTTTAATTTATCGGTAACGCACCGTAGCAACTAGCAACTGCTCATTGGTACATTAGCCATGTGACTTACGAGTCTAAACCATTGAATAATAACTACTATGTGCTAATTTTCCAATGAAAAAGGTATGGTTGTCTGCAATGTTTAATATTTGTTCTTACTTTCTTCTCATCCATTAATTAAAATGAGAAAATATAATATATCAGACTCAACTACTTCAACATTACTCGGCTTTAAGCACAAGCGCTTTGATGTGCGGTGGAGTGAATACTTTAAAACGATAATAAAAGTTTGTAAACAAAGTGTGTAAGAGTTCATTATCGTAAAGCATTACTGATTGTTCTTTACAGCAAGAAAACACTTTTAACTAACATTGCTTACACAATTTTTCTCTTGTTTTAAAGCATACACATCATATCACCCAATCTCACGTGAAAGCACTCGTGTTTAAGCCCAGCTGCATTTATGTCCGTATCTTATCTGATGGTAAAAAAGTAACAACAATGAAAAAAAACTTGTGTAAGAAGATTTCATTAGAGACAATTTGTTCGTCATTTGCATTGTTTAACATCTTTTTTACATAACATTGTTTTTTATCGGTAGTTAAAGCAAATTTCAAGAACGATTGTAAGCGATAAGACAGCAATCTAATAAATGTATACTTATGTCAGGTCCTTTGGCGCAGCGATTAGCGCTGTGGGCTTCCGTACCGGATCTCACAAGTTCGAGTTCCAGTAAGTAATGGTGGGAGGAAATTTTTAACTTATTGCAACATAAATATCTTCCAACAAAAATCAATAAATCTATCTAAAATATGCTGCCCGAACTGGAACTCAAGCCCGTGCAGTCCAGCACAAAAGCCCACAACGCTAACCGCTGCGCCATAGGACCCAACATTTGATACTATTGAAAATATATTTAAAAATTAAAGTCTTAAGCTTGCTAGAAAAGTAAAACAAAAATGATCTGTAGTAGCATTTGATGGTGTAAACATAACGAATATTTTGGGAATATATAATACTAATAAGGATATAATTCTTCATCGGTAGATTGAATAATTACAGCACGATTAACTTACAACTATCCACCACTTGGTTGATTTGATATTATTTCGTCGTATATTATATCAAATAATGATTGTTTGTAGATTCGTTGTCGTTTTATTTGTGAATTTCCACTTTATAATTCTATTATATACTGATTTAATTAAGTTATTTTATATTACTCAGTTAACACATGTAGAAATTTTTATGGATGCGACAAAAAGCGAGTATTTTTTTTTTGTTTGGCTAGCCTTAATTGGAAGCTCGTTTATTTTGCAAATTATCAAATAAAACAGGTAATCCTGTTTGAGTGAGACCGAAGTCACGCGAGGACATGTTATCGGTTGACAGCCACTGTGACGTTCCATTAGCGCATGGATACCCAACTGGTCGATCGCGATTGACATGTCAACCAAGTGGCAATTTAAAGTGTATACCATATCTGCCGTTTACATCTGCATCAACACAAAGTGCTTAATTTACGCAAAGGCTCATAATATCTTCGAAGATATTTGCTAAATTTTATCATAGAATATTTTTCTACATAAGAAAAATATTTATAAAATATCGACTGCGGAAAGGAAAAAGGACGTAACCCACACATGTCAAATTTTACAGGAGGCGCAAAAAACGTGTTTTGATGATTTTCGGCCATACACAAATTATAAATTATACACAACCTTGAAGTGCATGGAGACTTCTAAACTGGTGTTTAATTGACATAATCTAATATTAATTAAAGAAATTGTCTAGGAAAAACCTTTATTTCAGTCTTTTTTCTTGGTTTTAATTTTTTACAAGGTCATCTTTTTCAAACTTAAAAGCTAAATTTAGATACCAATTCGGCATTTTCAGCTTGCATCCTTTCGATAGAACGTGTATCAAGTTTGATACATTGTAATAATCGAAAAAAACCTGTTTTTGAAAACTGTGGGTTACGTTTTTTTTCCTTACCACAGTCTATTTAATGTTTAAATAAAATATGAACAACGCATTTCTAGTTTAGGAGCCAAATTATTATTCTGGTAACGAGTCAAATACCAGATTAAATTAATAAGTAAAATAGATTATTAAAAATAATTTGGAAATTATTTTTAAATTTATTATTGTATAATATACTTATATTAAATATAATTGAATTTATATATGCATAACTTTTTATTTAAAAAACAAATCATTATATTATATTAAGTGTGAAGATTTTTGTTCATTTTCATAACATTGATGAGATGGCTCAGGGCTGGACCAAAATAATTATAGATTGAAAAAGTTTTTAAAAAATATATCAAACTAATAGTCGATATTTTTACTCAACTTTATAAAGTTTAAATGAAACATTGGTTTTTAGTTAAAAAATGTAATTGATTATTAAAAAAAAATGCATTAACAAATAAATGAGTAATAAGTATCAACATTCTGAATAGTTTTCAAAATAAGATTGATTAAAAACCACGATGATGTGACACCTTGAATAAACTTCATTTTTATAGCCAGTTAAATGACAGTGAATATTTTTAAGCTTATCGCTTTTTGCCATGTTGAAATAAGTACGGATATAAATTTAAATTAGACTCTTTAAAAAAACATCAACGAATTCCTATTCGCTTGTAAAATTAAAACATTTTGGAATAGTTGATCTCTTTGGGTGTAATTTTGCTATATAGGAATTTTGGAAAGGTGGACTATTTTTACCTTTTTTACGACCTATTGTGACGAATACAGTTACCAAATGTGTTTGAGTTGAGCACCGCTTTATTAGCACAGCTTTCATTTCCGGTTCACTGCAGCGCCAAAGTAAAGCCTCCTTCACTCTGCAATTCAATGGGAATAAAAGTCAGTGTTAGGAAATCGATTATTTTTCTTATGGCAACACTCGAGTCAAAAGACTTTGATTTCAATGAATGAACTCTGTTCCGTGTACATACTCTTGAAGCTCTTTGAAAGGAACAATACTGTAACAGATATTAATGGAATTATTTATTAAAGGATGCTTTGTAACATTTGTTACTTTAAATTAACTATTTTTACAATTAGTCTACAGCAGTGGTTGGCAACGTGTTTAGATCTATCCTGTAATATTTAAAATAACTTCAATTATATTTAAAACATGGCTCTTAATATAACAGATGTTTTCCTGTTTTTTTTTACATCCAGCCGTATTTATAAATGTTGCAACTTTTTATTTTTTTAGAATGTTTTTGAATCATATGTATTTTTTAAAAATATGCTTCGATAAATACATATATTAAAATTGACTACAAACCTTTAATTTGTCTTAATACAGCTCTTAATCCACTCTTTATGACAATGTTGATATAATGTGATTTTAAAAACATGTCTTGTTGGAATTTAATCAAATCATCTGCCAGCGCATGTTAAAACTATCACAGATGTGTAATGACAAAATATTTTAAACTGTACAATTTAAAAAATGATCAATTGAATTCAAATATTTATTGATGAGCATATTTACCAGTCATAAAACAGCTAATAAAATTCATTGATTCTAATTTTTGTTATTTTTTTTAAATCCGAATAAAACGGTAATAGCTGCGTCCTATGGATATAATAGTCAGGTCCTATGGCGCAGTGGTTAGTGTTGTTGGCTTACGTGCCAGATCTCGCAAGTTCCACTACGAACGGCATTTTTTTCTATAAATTTATCAATTTCTGTTCGAAGGCATGGGTGTTTGAGATGTCTAGAAATTCCGTCCCACCATTCCGATCCTACAATAACTGGGCGTAGCGAGAGTGATTAGCTAACCACTTGTCCTTAACTTCTATTCTTACTATTCTCTTTGGAAACTAAGAGCGACTAAGTAACAAACAGTAGTGTTGAGATTAGGAGACCATATGCTCCACGTTGGGAGCGGACATGGATAAAAAAGTTTGCATTAAAAAAAATAAGTTAATGTCTGGGTTCCGTCCTTTTTTTATTTTAACAGACGATATATAACATGTTTTTCATGATGATGGTCATGACCCAAATATTTTAAAGGTTAGTCACAAACATTGAAATTTAAACAAATAAAACACAAAATTGAAGTTTTTTTTGTTGAAATCCTAATGATAAAACGGATGCTAATATTTTGCATAAAGTCATTAGTTCCAGTTTTCTTTCGCCTGTTTCCCAGCTGTAATTTCCTATGGGATTCGAAAAAGTTTTCACAATTCATATTTCGTCCGCCATGAATCATCCGAAACATGGCGAGAGGTCACTGTTTCATTTAAAATTTTAATTAAACCCTACAATATTATTGCTCTAACCGACCGTGACTCGGAATAACAATAGTATTAAATATTTATTATTTGTGCTCCAGATTCCAAACGAAAGCCTACCTATTCGTTTGTTTTATAGCTCATTTAGTTCTGTATATATTTATTCACAAAAGTCTACGAACAGTAAGAAACGGATTTGATTACTCATTATTGAACAAAGTATGATAAAAAATAATGACAAAGACCTAATTCCTTATAAAATAGAGAAAAAATTGAATATAAAATGATCAATTTTTATTACAATTAAATTTTTACAGCTACTAGTTTCGTAAAAAACAAATTCAATTTATTTATTGATTTGGCACTTACTTAGTAGAACTCCATTTTAATAGGGTAACAATATCAAGGTATTTCAGTTCTACAGTTATAGCTACCAACATATAACATATGAATAACTGTAGAACTGAAATACCTTGATATTTTTATTCTATACAGATTTGATTGATTACTGTCTGTATTTATAAGTCAAACAATTAGTTTTATTTACAATGAAATAATATTATATATAAAAAAGCATTTTACCACAAGTCCATAAATTGGCACAAACATCAAGTTTTTTTTACCACAGCAGAAGACAATAAAAGATAGATTCGGTGAACTAAATTAGTAAAACAATGATAACATGAAATTAAAATTGAAAACAATACAACTTCTTTGACACAAAAAATGTATTTGTGACGATTATTGCTGATGTATTCGGCGGAAAACTTAAACGAAAAATTTTGTTTTTTATACAACGTTGCAGTAGTTAAAAATGCCACAAACTGTTAGTGGCATCAAGATTTTTAAACTAAAAAATAACTTGTGTTTTTTATTGATAGTTTTAAGATGTTTTTAAGGTGAGTGTGATAAGGAGAAGAAATAAACATCAGCATTAATTATTTACTTGTACAAGGGTGTATGTATATTTGATTTAGATGGCAACGGCTAATGAGAGTTATCTTCTTACAATAATTATAATCTGTACAATAAATCAATAAGAAAAAAATATTACTAATAAAGATAATAATTATAATTGTAATACCTTCGTGGAATCAATAGGCTTATTAATTGTTTATTTAATAGTGATACAATCATTATTCTAACAAAATAAAATTATTCTCAGACTGGAATATTTATATTATCAACTCTTCATCAAGTAATACAAACAAACTTTGTATACTCTTTTTCATCGCGAGATAAAATAAACATTTGTGCTAAATAAATAAAAAATGTGCATAGCGACGTAAAAGTTTTTACTTTGTTTTTACTCAAATTAAAACATTTGTTTTTATTTTATTGAAAATCATTATTAATAATAAAATTACCAATTATCTATAAATTTTTCACTTTTAAGGTGTTCACTGTCAATACTTGGTAGAATGGCATTATAATAAAAATAATAAAAGATTTTTAGTACTTCGTCCACTTAACAAAGTGAACACATGTTTTAAAATTCGATGATGAAAAATAATATAAAAAAATATTGTACGTATGTATATCGACTCTAGAAAGGAAAAGGGTCGTAACCCACCGTTTTTTAAAAACAGATTTTTTTCGATAATCACAATGTATCAAACTTGATACACGTTCTATCAAAAATATGTAAGCTGCAAATGCCGAATTATTATCTAAATTTAACTTTAAAGTTTGAAAGAAGATAGGATTGTGAAAAATTAAAAAAAAAGAGGTTTTTCCTAAACAATTTCTTGAATTAGTATTAGATTATATCAATTAAAAACCAGTTTAGAAGTCTCCGTGCACTTCCAGGTTGTGTATATTTAATAATTTGAATATAATCACGTTTTTTGTGCCTCCTGTAAAATTTTATATGTGTGGGTTACGTCATTTTTCCTTTCCACAGTCGATATTTAAAAATAAAGTCATCACTCAAACAAATGAATTTGGCTAACAAACACCATTTATTACACTTACCGTAGTAGCTTATTCAAAAAGAAGAATTTAATTTAGATAACTAAAACTTTGACTGTATTTTCAACAATTACTTAAAGATTGTTTGCAGACAGTAAATAAAATTGTAAGGCTTTATTAAATGAATTTTCGTGTATTGATTGCAGTGTCATACTAATTGTGCTAATTATCTGATCCCAAAATCCCGGGATTGACCTGGTAGCGATACAGGGATTTCGGGATTAAGAAATTTTGAGCAAATCCCGAAAATTGATACGATTTTGGAATTGCAAGAGCTAAAAAAAAAGGAGTTTCTGAGACAATCTGGGGAAAAAGTATAGCAAATTGAGGATTTCAAATTCATCGGTGAGCTAAAAAAAAAACGAGGTCTAGAGATAATCCGGGGAAAAAGTATAGGGAATTGAGGATTTCAAATTCCTCGGTGAGCTAATACCAACCCCGGGATTGAAAATTAATCAATCCCGAAATCCCGGGATTGGAAAAAGGCTCCAGGATTGGATACCCTAGTTATAATGTACCAAACAGAATACAGTTCTAAAATAAATAAATTATTTGTTTCGATTGTACCAAGTTGATTTATTATTTTTGTAGAAGATTTAAACGATAATAATAATATGATTACAACCAATAACGATCTATAAATAATTATATACTTTCTATATGAAAATATATTGGTTAAATTTGTTAAGAGAACTAAAAGTACTAAAATGTTTTGAATGCATTCCCAATAGTACTTAAATTGGGACTATTATTCCCCGTTCACGATCCAAACAAACCAAAAACAGTAAAACTTTTATTAGGCGTCAAATCGCGCACCATCTGCCTCCCGCTTAATTTTTTTTCTTATTATCCACAATACTAAACACCTTTTATAACCAGGCAAAAAAGATAACAATGAATGCTCTAGGAAACCGTGTCCATTAAAAACCTCTTCCAAGAAACTGCCTTGGGATATAAAACTGTGTTTTCTACCAGGGCATCAAAAGGAGGCAAAGCAATCTAGGCAAGGAGCGGTTTTTTCCGTTTTATTAGATACTTATATAAGTGGTCGTTGTACCAACACACAAACATGAATTGAACTTCTTTATACTATCGCACAGCCATGGTATAGCTTGAAAACATTTGAATATACAATAGAAAATCGCTACTTTAAACTTCAAATACAAAAAGAAGCCATCAATTTATTTCCAAGTATACTTGAAACAAAAAATGGTAAAATTTTACTTGAAACTCTCACGCAATACAGAAAAAGTCTTCGCAAAAAGCTGCTTTTTTATATAGATTGGTATACTGTAATTCTTTTCTTCAATTTTCTATAAGATATGTTTTTTTCAATTGGATACGTGTTTTCAGATTATTTATTTGCGACAAAACAACAGATTGATATTACATATAGTATTTTTATAGTTTATTTAAATAATGATAAAAAGAAAAGTTTTCGTTATGTACAGGTAAAAAAAATATAATACATATCTTTAATACTACATATGTCGTTGTACTTATTTCATTATGTAAGCTTCAAATTTCAATATTTTTTGAGAGAAAGATTCTCTGACAAGACAGAGATAATTTAAGATTTCTACTGAAGGTGCTTGGTGGAATTTTAATATTCAATTTGAATCGTTCAAATCGTTAGTTACAAAACTTTTGTGAATGTACATAATTTAAACGATTCATATTTAAGATAGAGATAATTGATTTATTTAGTATGGTGTTCTTATTGGTGTGTGCTAGAACACATTTATTAAAAGTGTTCTTTTACAGAAAATATTTGATCACTTTTAAAAGTGTTCACTATCAATATTTGGTTAAAAGTCACTGTATTAAAAAAATAAAACATTCATTTCGTTTGAAAATGCTCGCCATGAGCGAAAATGGTTCGGATCGTATAAAATAATGTTGATAAGTAAATTTACAATTTTTAAATGACAAATGACAAAATAGAGCTTAAGGCTTTTTTTCTACTTGACTTGGGGAGAGGTAACATAAACACACTAATAGTAATTTAGAATGGGGATTGAAAGTAATTACAAACATAATTAAAATTTGGGAATTCTTTGACACTTTGTCAATGTTAAATTTATTAATCTGAGATGACTTTTTAATTATATGTTAGATGTGTAAAACATTTTAATTTTGTGCTATTTTAGAATCACTTTTAATGTAATTGGTATTTTCTTTTCAATGCCAATTGTTGTTTATAACTGTTCATTTTTGTATAAATAGCATTGTTAAATTATATTTCTTATCAGTTGACGATGCTCGTAATGAGCGAAACCGGTCCTGACATATTAAATAAAGTGGAATGAAGTACAAAGGAATATTGTGTCTCTACTTAGTATTTTGGTGGATTACATATTTTTATTTTACAAATATAATATAATGCTATAGTAATACGTGTTGACTGAGGTTACTTCAGTTTTACGATACTTAAAGACGTGTAGAATATTACAACGCATCTAACTTATCTTTTTCTAAAATAACACTAAGCTCACTTCACCTCTAATGGGCCCATATAACACTTGCATTTACTCGCGTCACAGTAAAACGGAACTGTCAATATATATTTTAAGCATAATGTTTATTTTGATACATAGGTTTGAATCTTTATTTATTTTGACGATTAGTAATTTTAAGTTTTAATTATTAACAACTTCCATCAGAAAGAGTCGCGTATAGACTAACAAAGGATTTAAATCTATTTTTAATTTGAAACACACAAACAAATTACCTTATCCACTTCGCTACGCTAAACAATTCTGTCCTGTACATATTATTGTATATTCCATCAAAAGATTTAACGCATATAATTTTTGGATTATTCAACGTAATAATAATTTAAAAACAAAAAAGACGAGAGTAAACCATACTCCGTGATATCTTACTTTATAGGTACATAATAATGTGTATTTAGTTGTTTCAAAGTCAAGTTGGGAAAGATCGTAAATTTTAACTTGTAGAGGACAGTTTTCATCCTTCTGAAACCGCTGGCTCTGTTTCGTACAAAAGAGATAAAATAAATTCTCACTTTCTTAATATAATATCTAAATTTTGACTCCACATTTAACGTTCTCTCATATTTTTTAATATTGTTTTAATAACTTTCTTAATTGTTTTTTTGAGTTCATCCAAAATATAATTTCCCCAGGTCACCAGGATTGGTCTCATGAATATCCGTTTTAGTGAAATTTATGTATACATATCGACTGTGGAAAGGAAAAAGGACGTAACCCACAGTTTTTCCAAAACAGGTTTCTTTTCGATTATCACAATGTATCAAACTTGATACACGTTCCATCGAAAGGATGCAAGCTGCAAATGCCGAATTGGTATCTAAATTTAGCTTTTAAGTTTGAAAAAGATGACATTGTAAAAAATTAAAACCAAGAAAAAAGACTGAAATAAAAGTTTTTCCTGGATAATTTCTTTAATTAATATTAGGTCATGTCAACTTAACACCAGTTTAGAATTCTCTGTGCACTTTACGGTTGTGTGTAATTCATAATTTGTAAATGGCCCAAAATCATCAAAACACGTTTTTGCGCCTTCTGTAAAATTTACTATGTGTGGGTTACGTCCTTTTTTCTTTCCACAGTCGATGTGAATATGATAATATATTTGTATTAATGATAAATCAACTTGTTATATTAAAATATACACCTAGTTGTCCTAATACCATGAGGATATATAAAAAAAACTTTTTGAAGAATATGTTTCTCTGTAATAGATATTAAAAATTGAAATATGTCGCACTGTATTCCAGTGCTCCATTTATGAATGGATATTTCATTTAATACAAAACGAATTTCCTTCCATTGCACTTGACATCTTCGGTTTAGTGAAGTAGAATAAGGATTTATAGATAGCTTCAAGCTATTGTCCAATACATATTAATATGAAATTTATGAAATGTGTATTTTCATTTTTATAAAAATATTTTGTAACATTCCATATTAATGTATTTTATCGTAGTAAAATCTGTATATAAAAAAAATCATCTGTGATATTTAAGTTTATATTTCTTCTTATGTCATAATAGTAAAATGAGAATCGTAATAAATTTATAAATGTGTGTTATGATATTTATGTGTTTGTTGTGTTAATCACAAATTTTGCGCATGTTGCACGATGCATGTTCAGAGTGAGTGTGTGTGAGCGAGTGCTAGTTGAATGTTAAAATTTTGAACTGCCACATGAGCAAAATGATATAATCAATGAAACTACGTGAAATAATAGTTGATGCATATTATATTTGAATCGTTCAAATTATGTACATTTACACAAATTTGTCACTAACGACCCGGATTTTGCCTTTCGGCATCTTCAGGCTTTCAAGTGCACGGATTAACTTAGCTGAGAACATAGCATATGATTAAGAAGAGTCAATTAAAGAAAGTTGTAAATATGTAAATTATTGTCGATTTAAACCTTTTTTTAATAATCTTATCTGTTGAAAAAACGCATCATGGTATTGATACTCCCCTTTCTCCGAAAGGGAAATGAAAGAAAGTGTTTGAAGTAGGAAAAAAATATTATTTAATTCCTGTGTGTTCACCTAAAGATGGAATATGGGAGAAAGGTGGGTCAAATGTTGCAAAGATCAAAATCCGTTTTACAAATGGGCAAGGTTTATTAACAACAACACGATAACAAGGACATACAGGTTATCACTTACACATAATATAACAGATTACATTTATTTCACCACCGCGTGTTTACTCGTAAAATAATCGATTATTGACAATTAAATTATTTCCACTTATAACTAACTCTTAAGCGTCTAATAAGATGAGTAGCTGCTGCCCACGTGGTCTGGCATGTCTTAAAATTAATGAATTTACTTCCACGTCTCACTGTTCGATTCCACAACCCTTCGGATGCCACTGATCCGGCACAGATTTAACCCTCCCGGGGAAACAAACAAATAATAAATTCTTACTACCTAAAATGGAAAACAATAGTTTTCACTGCTTACTCCCTAAATGAGTCAACGGACTCCTGGATTTACGTGGGATCGTCAAGTTGCGAATTAAAATAAACAGCTACTCAAATAGGTATGATCCCCCCCGCCGGGGTACAAAACACAGAAATAATACGAGGAGACATCCGCGGTGGTGAAACGTCCTGACACTTACAGTCTAGGCAGAATAGAAAAATATAAAGACATGATAAAAATCGCGAAACATATCTTAAAGCCCAAATAAGATCATTAATGACAATGATGCATTCCTTACTGCCTTTCACACGATTTTAATACACCCACTTAGTATTTGATTTAATGTAATTATTTGCTTTTATTTAGTTAGAATACCCGACAAGTTTCTCAAGAGATAGCTTTTAATGATAGGTCATTAGTCGACCTGAGCGATACTTTAATAATTAGTGTTATACTCAATAGTATTTAAGTTGATGGATGGTTATCCCCCAAACGCACGACGTTACGGTTAATAATTTCTTTACAAATGATTTTAATAGATAAACGCGTTTAACAAAATAAATGGTTTTAACAGAGAAACGATTTTAATAGATAAATGAGATTAGCAAATTAATTTCGCAATTAGCTTTTAGTAAATGATTTGTTTAGAAGAAATTGAATAAATGAATTTAACCAAGATAAATGATTTTAATAGATAAATGGTGTTAGCAAATGATTTTAAAACAACGCTTCCGTCTCGAACAATTATTACAGCGGGCTTCCTTAAACAGAACAAATAACACAAATATATGGGTTAGGCACAAACAAATACACAATAAACAAAATATTTAACAAAGTATCTATAATAATATTTCAAATTAGTAAAATAATTATAAATAAGCTTCTTACGGATCCTGGGGACCTCTCCAGATCGACGCCGACGTAATTGAAGACAGTGGTATTTAGTTTTAAATTGATTATATTGACGGGAAATTCTTACCAGTCTGTATTAATATCGGCGCGATCTGAGAGGCCCCAGCGATCCCTCAGACCCCCGGCTTACGGTGTCCCGAGAGACGTCCCAAAAAGAAGTGCGAAAAAGAAGTGACCGAATAAAATATTTTTAAAACTGAATAATTGGCAACTAAGCGGGGGAGAAGAGAAGAGGGGGGCGGCATATAATTGTGTTTTTAAGGGAGGGGGTAGCGTCCTGCATCAGAACGTCCGTGAGGTGGCTCCTTCAAGTGCTCGGTACTTGCACTATGTCTAAATACAATTTCCAAGAAATTACTTCATGTTACTAAATTTTAGAAAGCGGCCGCGATTCCAGATGTTATTCTGCTTATTTGCCGTTGAACGTGCCGATTTCAAAAAATCTTCTAACCATATAATCTACCGCCCCTAAGTTGAGCGGTGACCATTTTATAGAATATTTTGGCAAAAGTAAACAAAACTATTATTTGTGAATTTACATTATTATTTTTGAGCGGCAAATTAGGAGACGGGCAAGGAAGTCAGGGCACCTACAAAATGGAGTCGTGTCAAACCACCCCACTTCCGATGCCCATGACTTACCCGACCGGCTCCAGCCGCTAGCAATGCTAAAAAAAATATATCGATTACAAGCTCTCAATAACGATAAACAAACATTAGTTATATAACTTTCAAAATAAACCCAGTTAAGTAACAATTAACTCGAACCAATAACAACACCCTACAGACGGTTTGCTCTCGAATCTTTATGATGACAGAAGCTTCGACGTTCTTGTTTTGGTAGCGTGATAAGCGATGTCGGGCATTTTCTTACATACCAGCCCGGCCGAAGGCTCTGGCAAGTAATTATGGTTGATGTCTCGGTGTCGTGATGCAACTCTTCAAATTCAAACGTCAATCGTTTGGCGGGGTCGAGTTTTCGTAACTCGAGCGGTGGCTTGCGCTTGTGCAATTTGTTCCCGGGCGACGATCGTAGACAGGTTACTCGTAGCGCATACGCTACGTCTCGGCTGGTGTAGACTTCTACGTCTAGATGCCTACGTCAGCTATCCTCGTAGTATCGCTCGATCGCTGTCTCGAACTGCGTAGAGGCGGCGTAGCTCGGTCATATCACGCTTTCGTCAAGATTGCGCAATTTTTGAACAGGTGTCCCTTTCGTTGAATCCGTGCATTGGGCCATTCTTTAGATACTCGTTTCGACCTGCAGTCAACAGGTGATCTCTCATTTGCTCTGGATGATGTAAAGTTACGCAAACTGTTGATTGCACCATATTTTTAACTTGGATTACTTTTTCACGATTTTACCGTCTGCTCCGTCTGACTGGTTGGCCGGCATGTTTTCGTTATGTTTGAAACACTTTAAGGGTGAGAACTCGCTTTCCTTTGGTAGATACTTAAGGCCTCGCCTTCACAAAACTGTCGCTAGATCCCACGGTACTGTGGTTCAGCGCTTACGGCGTCCCTTCGAGATTTGATGACTTCTGTTTTATGAAACTCATCCGCTTTTCGGGCGTGAGGAGGATTCGAAGAAAATAATTCTTGCAGTCCGCACTTTCCACAGTTTAACTTTTTTTTTACAAGCGACTTTTTTTTATCACGCTTTCACTTATTCACTTTACTGATTAATCGCACTCCGACGCCCTCCCGACTCTCAAACAGCGGGCGGCTGTCGATTTCAAGGAGGCAGCGCTAATCGCTGTGTTGATTGCTGCGATGTCTTCGAGCCGCCAACATATCTCATGACGCTCGCCAGTCGTCACATATAACTTCGTTAATATTTCACTGATTACACATATCACACTTTATAAACCTTCACGAACAATATTATACATTATTATTTATTTATTTACCTTATATCTCGCAACGGATTTTGATCATGTTTGCATTAAATTACTCCGGGACTGAAAAAAAAATGGATTATACTATTATATGGGAGAGAGAAAAATATTAATTAAAGTTACTTGAGCGCCACAGTTTTTTTATCCAAAAAAAAACTGAAAAACTAAAAATCCCGGAGTAAAGAAATCTCAGGGTTTTGAGTCCAGAAATTATCAAATTTCTTCGGCCTGTACGTCGGGCGCCAAAAATGACACTCCCCTTTCTCCGAAAGGGAAATGAATGTTTAAAGTAAGGAAAAAAATATTATTTAATTCCTGTGTGGGTTCACCTAAAGATGGAATACGGGAGAAAGGTGGGTCAAATGTTGCAAAGATCAAAATCCGTTTTACAAATGGGCAAGGTTTATTAACAACAACACGATAACAAGGACATACAGGTTATCACTTACACATAATATAACAGATTACATTTATTTCACCACCGCGTGTTTACTCGTAAAATAATCGATTATTGACAATTAAATTATTTCCACTTATAACTAACTCTTAAGCGTCTAATAAGATGAGTAGCTGCTGCCCACGTGGTCTGGCATGTCTTAAAATTAATGAATTTACTTCCACGTCTCACTGTTCGATTCCACAACCCTTCGGATGCCACTGATCCGGCACAGATTTAACCCTCCCGGGGAAACAAACAAATAATAAATTCTTACTACCTAAAATGGAAAACAATAGTTTTCACTGCTTACTCCCTAAATGAGTCAACGGACTCCTGGATTTACGTGGGATCGTCAAGTTGCGAATTAAAATAAACAGCTACTCAAATAGGTATGATCCCCCCGCCGGGGTACAAAACACAGAAATAATACGAGGAGACATCCGCGGTGGTGAAACGTCCTGACACTTACAGTCTAGGCAGAATAGAAAAATATAAAGACATGATAAAAATCGCGAAACATATCTTAAAGCCCAAATAAGATCATTAATGACAATGATGCATTCCTTACTGCCTTTCACACGATTTTAATACACCCACTTAGTATTTGAGTTAATGTAATTATTTGCTTTTATTTAGTTAGAATACCCGACAAGTTTCTCAAGAGATAGCTTTTAATGATAGGTCATTAGTCGACCTGAGCGATACTTTAATAATTAGTGTTATACTCAATAGTATTTAAGTTGATGGATGGTTATCCCCCAAACGCACGACGTTACGGTTAATAATTTCTTTACAAATGATTTTAATAGATAAACGCGTTTAACAAAATAAATGGTTTTAACAGAGAAACGATTTTAATAGATAAATGAGATTAGCAAATTAATTTCGCAATTAGCTTTTAGTAAATGATTTGTTTAGAAGAAATTGAATAAATGAATTTAACCAAGATAAATGATTTTAATAGATAAATGGTGTTAGCAAATGATTTTAAAACAACGCTTCCGTCTCGAACAATTATTACAGCGGGCTTCCTTAAACAGAACAAATAACACAAATATATGGGTTAGGCACAAACAAATACACAATAAACAAAATATTTAACAAAGTATCTATAATAATATTTCAAATTAGTAAAATAATTATAAATAAGCTTCTTACGGATCCTGGGGACCTCTCCAGATCGACGCCGACGTAATTGAAGACAGTGGTATTTAGTTTTAAATTGATTATATTGACGGGAAATTCTTACCAGTCTGTATTAATATCGGCGCGATCTGAGAGGCCCCAGCGATCCCTCAGACCCCTTAGGATTAGTAAGAGGCTTACGGTGTCCCGAAAGACGTCCCAAAAAGAAGTGCAAGCCGAATAAAATATTTTTAAAACTGAATAATTGGCAACTAAGCGGGGGAGAAGAGAAGAGGGGGGCGGCATATAATTGTGTTTTTAAGGGAGGGGGTAGCGTCCTGCATCAGAACGTCCGTGAGGTGGCTCCTTCAAGTGCTCGGTACTTGCACTATGTCTAAATACAATTTCCAAGAAATTACTTCATGTTACTAAATTTTAGAAAGCGGCCGCGATTCCAGATGTTATTCTGCTTATTTGCCGTTGAACGTGCCGATTTCAAAAAATCTTCTAACCATATAATCTACCGCCCCTAAGTTGAGCGGTGACCATTTTATAGAATATTTTGGCAAAAGTAAACAAAACTATTATTTGTGAATTTACATTATTATTTTTGAGCGGCAAATTAGGAGACGGGCAAGGAAGTCAGGGCACCTACAAA